>WOVY01013343.1:0-143386 GCA_013436015.1 Rhipicephalus annulatus
TATATATATATATATATATATATATATTGTAGCGAAGCCTCCGAACTATGAAATGGGTCGAACTCTTGAGTACCTTCTAGTGGGGCTACCCAAGAAGGACGCCGCTCGCGCTGAGAGCCCGTGCTTGGCTGTGACTGTCGCCATTATATATTCTCGCTCGTTGCCGGCTTATAAACGCCTTAACAATTTGGTGGAGGTGCTGCGATCCCTGTCTATGCCTTTGGAGCTACGATCACGTACCCTGCCATCTACTATGTACCAAGACGCTTCTCAGCAAACGCCTCCTCCAATGCCACCCCCTTGTCCCGGTGTCCCCAGAATCCGCGATCCACCCATCTTCACTGGCGCTGATGGCACTGACGTGGAGGACTGGCTCGCCATCTACGACCGCGTGAGCGTCCCCAACAAATGGGACGAGGACGGCAAGCTGACCAACTTGGTGTTTTACCTTGCCGGTGTCGCCAGTTTGTGGTACAACAACCACGCGTCCGATTTTGCCACCTGGTCCGATTTCAAGACCGCAATCGTCAACGTCTTTGGCCGCCCTGCTGTTCGCAAGCTGCAAGCCGAGCAGCGCTTGCGTGAACGTGCTCAGGAGGCTGGTGAGTCATTCACCAGCTATATTGAAGATGTCCTCGACCTATGTAACAAATCCAATCACACCATGTCCGAGTCTGACAAGATTCGAAACATCATGAAAGGCATCGACGATGATGCCTTCACGATGCTGCTTGCCAAAAACCCCGGCACGGTGGCTGAGGTCATCACACTGTGCCAGAGCTACGAGGAGCTCCGCCGGCAGCGTTCCATGACCCGACGCTCCCCACCACGAGCTGCAACGCTTGCTGGCTTGGAGGCCAGTTGTGACCAAGTGGCGTTGATGGCAGAACTGAAGTCCTTTATCCGTGAGGAAATCGCGCGTCAGTTCTCCCTCCTGCCCTTTTCCCACCAACCTGCTGTTCAACAATCGGCTACTACCGTTCTCCCTCCCATCCGCCGAGCGATTGAACAGGAAATAGCGGAGGTAATGCCTGCTTACCACCCCCAACAGCCTCCGGCTCCTGCGTCCCTGAGTTACGCGCAAGTGGTCGCCAGGCCACCCCAAGTCGTTCAAGCACCCGCCCCTCTGACCTACGCTGAAGCTGCTGCACGACCTCCGTCCGTTGCAGCGAGCATGCCCGCTACGTATGTTGACGTAACCCCTCAGCCTCAGCTTCAGTCCACCATGCAGCCACCGTTCCGTCCATCAGCCCTTGCGACATGGGTGAGACCTACCCCGATGAACAGATGGCGCACACCCGACAACCGGCCCATCTGCTTTGCCTGCGGTTACGCCGGTCACGTGGCCCGTTATTGCCATCGCGTACAGCCGGCTCCAATTTCTTCACCTGTTGCTGGCCAACTCAGCCGTCCTTATCGCGAAGAACCACCTTCTATGCCACCTCGATCTCGCCCAGGTCCATCTCGACGATCACCGTCTCCACGACGCCGTTCCCTGTCTCCCATGCGGCCAAGTGCGGCAGCTCATGAGCGGGAAAACTAGTCGTCGCAGTCCCTGAGGCAAGGACTGCGACGCTATCGCAATGTGAAAGCCCTCAGAGCAGCCCCTCGAATGTCATTGACGTGCTTGTGGACGGTGTTTGTGCATCGGCTCTTATTGACACTGGAGCTGCCGTATCAGTTATGGACGAAAAACTCTGCCGCTTACTTCGAAAAGTGACGACGCCAATTTCTGGGTTATCCCTCCGTACTGCAAGTTTGCACCGGATTCATCCTACAGCAGGGTGCACAGCTCGCGTTGTCATCCAGGACGTTCTGTATGTCGCCCAGTTCATCGTTATTCAGGCATGCTCTCATGACGTCATCCTGGGATGGGACTTTCTCTCCCGCCATGACGCCGTCATCCATTGTGCCGCCGCCGAAATTGAGCTCTCACCCTTTTCGCATTTGACGCCAGAAGACAGTCCCCCGACACTGAGCAAGATTCTAACGAAAGACGATACAACAGTGCCTCCAAACTCGACGACGGCTGTGTCTGTCTACTGCGCTGGTCTCTCCGACACCATTGGACTTGTTTCGCCATCTGACCGCGCTTGCAGCAGGAAAGGGTTGCTAGTACCTTTCGCGACCGTGCAGGTCAACCAGGGCAACACTGCTATTTTTGTAACCAACCCGTTCCCGTACGCTATTACCTTGCTTCGAGGGGAATGTCTCGGCAGAGTGGAACCAGTCGACGACGCACAAGTCCTGGACGTACCCGATGACACGCGCGCTCCAAGGTCGTGTACCATCAATGCTGTTTCCACTTCTGATTCGTCGTCTGCTGATGTATTTGGCCCCTCCATCGCTGACAACCTTACGGCCGTACAGCGTTCCCAACTTCTGGACCTGTTACAAGAATATCGTTCTTCTTTCGATGTCGGGCGAAGTTCTCTCGGTCGCACGTCCGTTGTTACGCATCGCATCGACACTGGTGCCCATCCACCTTTACGGCAACGTCCATATCGCGTGTCGCCTGCTGAACGTCGAGTAATTAATGATCAGGTTGACGATATGCTCCGACGCGACGTTATTCGGCCCTCCGACAGTCCATGGGCATCTCCTGTTGTTCTTGTTGCGAAGAAAGACGGTTCTGTGCGGTTCTGTGTGGACTACAGACGGCTCAATAAGATCACTCGCAAGGATGTTTATCCACTTCCACGCATCGATGACGCGATTGACAGCCTTCATGGAGCCGATTTTTTTTCTTCTCTCGATCTGCGCTCGGGGTACTGGCAAGTACCCATGGCTGACGACGCTCGACCAAAGACCGCCTTCGTCACACCAGACGGCTTGTACGAGTTTAACGTCATGCCGTTTGGTCTATGTAATGCACCTGCGACCTTTGAGCGCATGATGGACACTGTGCTGCGCAACTTGAAATGGTACACGTGCTTGTGCTACCTCGACGATGTCATTGTTTTTGCTCCGGATTTCTCCACGCATCTCCAACGTCTGAAAGAAGTTTTCGCACGTGTGAGCAATGCCGGCTTACAACTAAATCTGAAAAAGTGCCGCTTTGCAGCACGGCAACTCACCATACTGGGGTACGTCGTGTCCAAAGACGGCATTCTTCCTGATCCTGCCAAGCTTCAGGCCGTGGCCAAATTCCCCAAACCTGCATCTGTCAAAGAATTGCGTAGTTTCGTGGGCCTGTGCTCATACTTCCGACGCTTCATACGAAATTTCGCCACGATCATATCACCGCTGACGAAGCTCCTTGGAAGCAACGGGCCCTTCAATTCGTGGTCATCCGAGTGCGACGACGCGTTCGCGAAGCTCCGCCATTTGTTGACGTCGCCTCCCATTCTACGCCACTACGACCCTACAGCCCCAACGGAGGTGCACACGGACGCCAGCGGAGTAGGCCTCGGCGCTGTCCTGGCGCAGCGAAAACCCGGATTCCCTGAATATGTCGTAGCATATGCAAGCCGTACGCTCACGAGAGCCGAGAAAAACTACACCGTCACGGAGAAAGAGTGCCTGGCGATCGTCTGGGCTCTTACAAAGTTTCGACCTTATTTGTATGGTCGCCCATTCGATGTCGTCACCGACCATCATGCACTATGCTGGCTTTCATCATTGAAGGATCCCTCAGGCCGTCTCGCCCGTTGGGCTCTTCGCTTACAAGACTACGATATCCGCGTGCTGTACCGCAACGGACGCCAGCATGCTGACGCCGACGCCCTCTCGCGCTCCCCTCTGCCTGAAGGTGATGTGCTCTGCTCAGTATCCTCGGCTGATGTTTCTGCCATTGATGTTGACATCATCGCTACCGAACAGCGAAAGGATAATTGGATCGGCCCGCTCATCGACATGCTCTCTGATCCATCCGCAACGCCATCCACGCGTGCATTGCGTCGTCAAGCTCGCCATTTCGCCATTCGTGACGGCCTCCTACACCGACGCAATTACGACGCCGACGGCCGGCAGTGGTTACTCGTGATACCCCGCAGTCTGCGGTCAGAGATATGTGAATCTTTCCATTCTGATCCGCAATGCGCGCACTCTGGGGTATTCAAAACCTACCATCGCATTCGACAACGCTACTTCTGGCGCGGGATGTACCGCTATGTGCAGCAGTTCGTTCGCTCTTGCCTCACTTGCCAACGCCGTAAACCGTCAGCCCACATGTCGCACGCCAGTCTACAACCGTTACCTTGCCCTGACCGTCCCTTTGGGCGCGTAGGTATCGATTTGTATGGACCACTTCCTCTGACGTCGGCTGGTAACCGCTGGGCCATCGTTGCCGTTGACCATTTAACGCGATACGCCGAAACCGCCGCTCTCCCTGCGGCTGCTGCGCGCGATGTTGCGTCCTTCCTGCTGCATCGATTTATACTGCGCCACGGACCACCCCAAGAGCTTCTCAGCGATCGAGGCCGTGTCTTCTTGTCGGAAGTCGTCGAAGCCATTCTGACGGAGTGCCATTCTGTCCACCACAAAACTACTGCTTACCACCCACAGACGAATGGCCTCACCGAACGCTTTAACCGCACCCTCGGCGACATGCTTTCTATGTACGTCGCTGCCAACCACACTAATTGGGATAATATACTGCCCTTCGTCACCTACGCCTACAACACCGCCCCTCAGAGCACGACTGGTTTTTCACCTTTCTACTTGCTGTACGGAAGGCACCCGTCGCACACCATGGACACAATACTCCCGTACACGCCGGATCCATCTGAGTGTACACCTATTTCCGAGACAGCCAGGCTTGCTGAAGAGTGTCGCGAGCTTGCCAAGACTTTTACGACGCAAGAGCAAGAGCGGCAGAAGAGTATCCGTGATGGCTCCACCACTTCTGAGCCCACGTTCCTTCCTGGTGCGCTTGTATGGCTCTCGATCCCGACCTCTGCCTGAAGGTGATGTGCTCTGCTCAGTATCCTCGGCTGCTGTTTCTGCCATTGATGTTGACATCATCGCTACCGAACAGCGAAAGGATAATTGGATCGGCCCGCTCATCGACATGCTCTCTGATCCATCCGCAACGCCATCCACGCGTGCATTCCATCCGTGCATTCCATCCACGCGTGCATTCCATCCGCAACGCCATCCACGCCTTAACAATATATATATATATATATATATATATATATATATATATATATATATATATATATATATATATATATATATATATATATGTGTGTGTGTGTGTGTGTGTGTGTGTGTGTGTGTGTGTGTGTGTGTGATACAGGACGTGCACATCACGATTTGCACATTAATACCTGACATGCATGTTGGTGGTCATGCACAAATGTTTCATCGTGCCGATTTTGGTATATATTAAGTAAACGGTACGGCCGCTAGAGCACCATGACCATTGCAATACAAAACAATGGGGTTCACGACAACCAAAGTCATGATTTTAATATGACTTGTTATTATGATCGGCACACAGTCATGCTATATGTCTCACCAATTATTATACGAACCCCATGAACGATATGATCCGGGGAGTGCAAAGTCGTAGGCGGCTAAATAGATCGACAGATGCGCTCATACTTGCCGAAGTTCAATAAGAAATGCTTCGCATTTAAGGTATTTCTTATATAATATGCTGTTTCCGATTGATATTACCCGCGACCCATTCTATTTTCACTGCAGCAATCCTGAGTCCTCCATCTGGCGCATGAACCGTTGTTCAAGCCTCGTGATTTTTTATATGGGTGAATCGTGAGAGGGTAAACGCGAGACAAACTGCATGCATTAAAAAAAAAAGATTGTCAGAGCCGTGAGCAGATCTTAAACACCCCGATTCAGATGCGGGCCATGGAAACAACATATAGGCCCTTTTCGTAATCGGCAAGTTCACTTCCCTGCACTGCATAATCGTCCAACTGTAGGCTGCATATGTCGTCCTTTAAGTGCGGAGGTCCTAGTTGCACATGTGTGCGTTTTACTCGTCAGAGCGGAAGCAAAAAAAAAAAAAAAAACGCGCGCGCTGTGTACTGACTGTTAGCTGGCTTCTCCGTTATACTTAGTGCATTGCAAAAAAGCCAGCCTTAGGTTTATGAAAAGGGTGTATAAGGCCGACAAACACGACTCACGAAGCTACATAGCTTTAGCTGCACAATAACGTAGCGTATCAATAAAAAGAGCGTTTATTGGCCAGTGTAAAACCGGCAGTCGTTTTTGAAATCTCTTTTCTAAGCTTTGCAATTGATGTGTGGAAAAATATTCGCATTCTCTGAGAAGGATTGATTGATTGATTGATTGATATATGGGGTTTAACGTCCCAAAACCACTATATGATTATGAGAGACGCCGTAGTGGAGGACTCCGGAAATTTAGACCACCTGGTGTTCTTTAACGTGTACCCAAATCTGAGCACACGGGCCTACAACATTTCCGCCTCTATCGGAAATGCAGCCGCCGCAGCCGGGATTCGAACCCGCGCCCTGCGGGTCGGCAGCCGAGTACCTTCGCCACTAGACCACCGCGGCGGGGCATTCTCTGAGAAGGAAGGCACTTAGTGGCATGTTAATGAAATTACGCCTGAAATGTTCCAGTGGTTCCCTAATATCGTAAACCGGGAGTCGTTTTCAATATTGTGTTTTGTTCGTGAGGTATGATTTTTTTTTTCGTGCGCTTCCCATTCAGTTAAGGTGGAGCGACCGGCCACCGCCGAGAGATGGCGCGACATGTTATGTCTAGAAATCCTGGGGCTGAGTTGACGCCCGTTTCCACGGGGTCAACGCCTTGCGCACCGCTGCTGCTTCGCATCCCATCAGGGTTCCCTTCGGGCAGATGGTCCATAGTTTAGCAATGTTTTCGGTTCTGATCCGAATGAAAAAAAAGGACCGTTGTAAACTTCTTGACCCGCATTGGTGAGAACAAAAGATTAAGCTAATGAACCGTAACTGGCGAACCTTGACTGATTTTCGTCTCGTGACAAAGCAACTACAAGCGACGTGAAATCAAACGGAGTAGAAAGTACGGTTAGACAAATCCATGTACTACCCATCATTCCCATGCTCGCTGAAGCGCCGTGCATTGCAGCTCCACTAGCGCCCAAGCCTACGGCTAGTGCCAGAGTTTCCTCTCGAGTATTTATAGAAAAAAAAAAACTGAATAATACCACCCAAGCGCTCCGTACAGTAACCGCACGTTTCAGCTGCCCTTTGTTTGATGCCGGGCTGGTATACGTCAAATGGTCTTCTGTTCGAGGTTGATTTTTTTTCTATTTTCATACTTAACCTAGCGTTTGATGAGTTAGCCTAAAGGATATTGAGAACACCAAAGGCACTTCATGGGTAGGGTTTTGCGCTGCAAAAGGTATCATCATTAAGTGTATATTGTGCTTGTAGATCATGAAGGGGAACTAGCGAAAGTATGGAGAGTCTTCGAATTAGTGTCCGCTGGCATGCGCTCACTCCATGGCGCTTGTTTGGACTTCTAGAGCATAGTCATTGTGGTTTGGTGTACACAATGTTGTTGCTTGATCTTCAGTAGGGGACGGCATTAAGCTCTCCCATAGTAGAGTACCCTGTACTCTAAATCGTTACTCCCTTTTTTTAATCCCCCTCCTCTCCCATTGTAGAGTACCTGGTACTCTAAATCGTTACCCACTTTTTCTAACCCCCCCCTCCCCCCAGTTCAGCGTTGGGCCGCATTGTTATGAACCAAGTGTGAGGCCCACGGGACGGCTTTATGCTTCCCATAGTCGAGTACTAAGTACTGTAAATTGCTAACCCTTTTTTCTAGACGGCATTATCCTTCGATGTCGTCGTCGCTGAAGGGGCAAGTCCTGAAGACGTCGTTGACGTGACGTCTTCAATAGTAGGAATCGAAGAAGTATACTGTGCCCAGCACTTCGGAGGCCGGAATTATCAAGTTATACCGTGAACAGCGAAGCCGCCCTGGCTAAAATCGTGGACGCGTCACATCTCACCAGCCGAGGAGAGCGCGTCGCCATCGTACTCCTGGGACCCCAAGTCACCATTGTAACTGTCATGTTCCCGCCGTGCCGCATCCCCACTGAAGTCCTCGCACAAGCACTGTCCCCCTATTGGGTGGTGTTGCATATCACCAGAGGACTCATGGGATAGCACCCAACCGTGACCACTGGGACGTGGTACGTTCGCATGGAAATGAAGGCATCGTCACCTGTACCCAACTACCTCAAAGTCGCTGGCCACCGTGTGACCTGCGACTATAAAGGAATACAGCGGGTGGACCATCGATGTGGTGACAGTGGTAACTTTTGTATGAACTGCACCGCTCCCTTTTGTGGTCAGTGTGGAGTCTATGGCCATGACGGGAGGGGCTGTTCACGGCCGTGCCGCCACTGTGGCGACCCACATGGCACTGTCGCTTGCGCGATGAAACGGTCATACTCGGAGGCGGCATTCAAGGATTTCCCTCCACTTCAGCCATGAACGCCGTCAAAGAACGGGTGCGACGGTTCGTCAACGCAAGCCGCGGTGACCGACCACGACCAAGGTGCGCCAATGGCGATGCTGCACCAGACGCCCACTGCGTCCCCAACGATTCCGGACCTGGTGATTCCTCCAGGTTCTGAAAACTCAAGTTCCCCGCGTCCGGTGGCCATTTCTGAAAAACCGCAGGCCGAGCCCTCGTCAGACAAGGCACCGCGTGAGGAAGGTGTCTCGGAAACATTACATTTGATGCACCTCGCGGGGCTGCTTAGTCGACCACACGTTCAGATGTCATCGAGCCGACTACATCCCAAGACGATGACGCCTGCATCTACGAGGACTCCAACAGCACCACGAGTGAGGCGCCCCTAACAATTGACGAACACACTAGCCCCAGTGACATAAGCCAGGACAGGGTAGACGCCTTTGTACCATCCTCGTTGAAGAACCCGGACACCAAACGCCACCGGATATCTACTAGTGAGTCAGAATCCCCTACCAGAGACAGAAGTCCCCTGCGTACTTCGACGCGGTCCGGGAAGCCCTGAGCAGTACCGGAAGCCCCGGTGAATCCACCGGAAGCCCCGTTGGATCGTCTGGCAGTAAAAAAATGACTCAGCCGGTCGCGGGGCACCGGCTCCCGCGCCTGCTAAAGATCCCCCTGCCTTTGCGTGATCTTATGCTTTAATTTTCACCATGGCTCTTACTCTAAAATTTATTACCTTTCACGTTCAAGGTTTCCGCAATCCACAAAAACAGGCTGAGGTATTGGCTCTCGCGCGTTCAGTGCAGTGTGATTTGCTGTTCGTGCAAGAAACAATTTTTTTCAAGCTTTCCGATGTACTCGCTTTCAAGCGCGCATTCAACATGGATTGTTTCTTTTCGTATACGCCAGCACGCGTTCGACTGGCTTCGGAGTCATTATTTTTAACCGAAGTCTTTTGCGTGGCCATCATGTTTCCTTCGATGCCTTCGGAGGCGTGCTGGCGTTCGACTGCACTTTTTTTTAGTTAGGTATAATATTTGTGGGTGGGTACGCCCCAGTGGCGTCCGTCAACTCTAATGCGTTCTTCCAATCTCTCGATGCGCTTCTTTTAAATTCACATGTGGTACTCTTAGGGGAGTTAAATTTAACTGAAACGCCAGAGAGCTCGAACGTCTAGTGCAGCAACTGGCATTGAGTGACGTTTATGAAAGTGTACATGGTAGCAATTATGCCTATAGTTGGCGTCGAGCAGCGTAGAGCAGCATAATTGATCTAGCGTACTCATCGCGTGGTCTCATTACCTGCGTTCACGACATGGGGTAATGTCATTGCCAACGACACCAGTGAACATTACAGCGACCACCGCCCGGTCATGCTCTCTCTCCGCCTGCCAGCGGGGACACCAAGGATTCTCAGACCATGGCGTCTCGATTGCCGCATCCTCCAGGACTCTCAGGCTACGGAGAAATTATCCCGAGCGTTACGCGCATCGCTCATTGGGGCGGATATAGCTGATTGGGATCGCCTCAAAGATCAGTGGCGTCACCAATGCAGTGCGTCGGGCAGGGGTCTTAAGCACCCGTATGTCCAAAGATGCGTCATTTTTAATAAAAAAATACGCATTGCCCACCGTGATCCCGGCCCTGCTCCCGTTATGCGGGCATGGTAAGAGGAGCTCGTTGAACGGTACCAACGTACTATGTGCGCTTCTTCGCTCTCGGCTACAGCTTGGCGCTGTAGACGTGCACCGTGTGCGCACCCCGACGGGCTAAGGAATGCACGCGGAGCTCTGCTTCGTCCACCAGACTCGCCTGCTCACGCGCTAAACTCTAGCGCGCCAGCTGCTGCGGGTACGCGCGACTTTCAGGCATTCACTCAACACTTTTAGTGAATGGCTCAACCTGTTGTTAGTGTCAGTCACCCAGGATCTCTTTCTTCGCATCCACTGCTAAAAGACTTACCACGTGATTTCAACATGTCACATGACGTTCTGCTATCACCGCCAACCGATGACGAAATAAAAGTCGCATTAGACGCAATGAAAAAGGGTTTGGTCTCAGGGCCTTCCTGCAGAGTTTTATGTACAGTTCTGGCCTATCATTTGTCCAATTATGTCACGCGTAATTCGCAAGTGTTTCCGAGATATTATCCTTCCAACCTCTTTCCACAGAGGCCGTATAACACCAATTCCCAAGAAAGACCCAATTGTTTGCGCGACCAGAAGATTTTCGCCCTATATTACCCTGCTTAATGTAGATTACAAGTTCTTGGCCAACATCTTGGTGCGCCGAATCAGTCCATTTCTTGCAACGTTAATCGCTCCCCGCCAGGTCTGTTCTGTTCCGGGCCGAGAAATACACACCCATACGTGGCTAACGCGTGACATCACTCAGTACACCACTAGCCGATATGCGCAGGGACTGTCGGTTTCCTTAGATTGGGAGAAAGCTTTTGATGTGATAGAACATGGCTACTTACTAAATGGTTTACATGCATTCGGATTCCCGGATAAGTCCATTGACCTCATTCACGCGATGTACACTAATTCGGAAAGTACTCTTTACATGGATTCCCGTGTGAGTCACTCACTTAAAGTCACTCGTGGGGTCCGTCAAGGATGTCCCCTCTCCCCAGTGCTATTCTTCCGTGTATTAGAACCCTTCTTAAGGGCCGTTGAGCCTCACCCACATATTCGAAGCTTACCCCTACCTGGTAACACCCAAGTAAAGGTCACTGCATATGCAGATGACATTGCTCTATATGTACATAATGAACAGTCGCTGCAGCATGCTCTCAATAATTTCCATAATTTCGGCATTATCTGTGGTGCAAGGTTGAACTTTACTAAAAGCCAGTATTTTTTATTGGCAACCCCAGCGGTCGTATCAGCATCACGTCGCTTTTACAGTGTTCTCCTAACATTGCAATTCTAGGCATTACGTTCACTGCATTTGGAGTACAGGACAGCATCTGGTCATCCGTTGTACGAACTCTTCAATGTGACGTAAAAGAAGCCAGGCACTTTGAATTCCCCCTCTTGGAACGCCAATACTTATCTCAAACGGTGTACCTCAGAAAATTTTGGTATACCTTTGCCATTTTGTTAAGCCGCCGCTCCACGTCTGCACGAAGTGCAAAGCTGCATCAGCTCATATTTTTTTTGGTCTGGTCAGGCACAGAATTGTTATCTCGTCCGGCGTTAGCTCAGCCACGATATCAAGGCGTTTTGGCATTCCCCGACGTTTCCGTCACGGCTTCTACATTGTGCGTCCGCACTCTGTTGGGAATACTAAGCAATGATGACACGCCTGCTCGGAAATTGACTCGCTACCATCTGGGGCCATCACTACGTGTCTTCCTGCCGGCTAGTCAAATTGACCAAGGTCCCCAATCAACTGAAATACCATATTTGTATCGAGCCCTTCTGGCATTTCACCGACGGTTGGAGGCTACGTGTCCAGAGATAGATGTGGCCGAATCTGAAGTGGTGGACACAAGCACCAAGGGCCCTTCTACGGCCTTTGGTGCCCCAGCATCGTCAATCTATAATGAACCGCCCTTGGAAACCAATAACTGCAGGAGTGTTGCCAGGACTTCTCCGGGACTTTATCTAGTGGTTGGGCTGGGCTTGCTCCCCACTCGAGATCGGTTGCAGCGATGGCAGGTGGTCCGCACTTCCACTAGCTCACCCCAATCGCGTCATGGTCGAGACCAATCGACATGCGACAATTGAATGTGTAGTCTCTCGCCTTTTTTGGCGTGCGGTCCATGCTGGTCTTCGTGGACAAGGTGTGCGAACAGTCGTATCCAACGACCGATTCCCGCGCGGGCGCTTCTCGGCTCTTTTAACAGTTGCGGGGCTGTTCAGCCTTAGGCGAAACCAATGCGAGGCCGTGGCTGCTAACTGCCGCCGGCGTGCTTTGTGGCCGATACTGGGTCGAATGAGACGTGAGACTCCTCGCGTTCCTCTCTGAGGAGCTTTTCTTTCTTGGGGAGCACGAGTTTCTGCGGCATTGGTCGTGCCCTTTCGTCAATGTTGAACACGAAAGGGTTAAACTGATTTTTCAACCGACCTGGTGGTAAGCACCGCCCGTTGAGTAGTTATTCATGGTTTCGTTTGCAACCAGTTGTTATTATTGCATCTATTGCATCGTTATACCCTTGCATCATGATGTCGCATTGAGTTCTGGTGTACATGTATGCCAACAGTGTCGTGTATATTAAAGCAATGATATCTTCATTGCAACGTAGTGATGGTTATCGTGGTACATATAGATAAGTGTATGTTCCCTATTACTGCAATGTTATAATACCTTTGTTTTCTGTTTAGAGTGTAAATAAACTTTCTTTAAAGCGTAAATAAGCTTTTTTTTGAAACACCAAGTACTAAATATCGTCAGCCACGTTTTCTAAACACACTCAGCATTTTTTTTTCAGGCCGTTTGTTTTGATGGGGTGGCTTTATGCTCACAGATACCTGAGTACCTAGTAGTATAAATCGTTATCCACTTTTTCTAAACACAGCCTCCACTGACAGTGCCAGAATCCAGAGTAGAATTTTTGTCAACACGGCCTCATCAAGTGTGATCCCCACGGGACGGCTTAATGCTCTACCAAGTTTTATAAATCGTTAACAACTTTTTCTAAACACGCAGTGGAATTTTGTGTGATTTATTCCTAGGCCCACGGTATGGCTATATGCTCTCCCATAGTTGTGTACCAAATGCTCTAAATCGTTAACCACTTTTTCTAAACCCACAGTTCGTTTGGACATGCAGGCCCCGTCTGCTGTGTGCATCACAGTAATTATGCGTTCACAGAAACATAGTGATATTTGTCGTGGCACAAAAATGTGCCGTTGTGTATAGGCTATATACGTATCGGTGTACGAATGTTGAATTTAGCGGTTTTTGGCAGGTTTTGAGGGCTCATATTACGTGATCGAATTTTTTTCGACTTGGCAATACTATACAGCACAACAGTTAGACGACCGACCCTGTCCTGGCCGCCTTTCATCATCTTTCTAGAACAATCGCTCCGGTCGAGGTGCAATTATTTTTCTCTTCGTTGAACCCGTGACTAAGCCGCTGTCATGCGCTTGCGTTGATATGTATACGCCACCCACACTTCTCGGGTCGAAAAGCGAAAACAATGTTACGCTTTTCCCTTTCTTTTTCCTCCTTCTTTCGTTTCCCCAAGAGGGTGCGCCGCAGATTATCGAGCAAGTCGACGCGAACACACGTCCGCGCACGTTGCAGCGGCGTCTTTTGGGGTGGCCGGGGTTGTAGCCCGGAACTGGTAAGATAGTTCATTAGGGCCAGGAATGTCCGGAGGACTGGATCGAAGCATGCGTGTGGGCTGCAACCGTCGTGCATAGCACGCTTGTTGTTGTTCTTCTCATTCGGATCTTCGTGCCTTATGAGCCTAAACAAGGAGGCCAACTGACGAGCGAAGAGGGAGAGACGGAACGCTTCATTTGGCGGTCCTGTTCTTTTTCCCGGAAAACTCATCAGCGCTATCCGGAGCTGGCCATCACCGCCACTATGAGCTTCAGAAGAAAGATCCGGGGGGCCAGTTTTTTAATGTATTTTTTGGCAGTGCGTCATCGTTTGTTTGCTTGCTTCTGTGAATGTTAGTTTCTAAAACCAAAAAAAGACCCCATTGATGGTCAAGCGGTAAATTGTTCACGCCTAAAATGAAAAAAATGGTCAGCGCGCTCGCGGCGAAAGAAAAGAACTAAGGTAAACAAGAAAAAAAAAGGCCGTACAGCTTCATAACGAATACCTTATACGCCTCATCAATATATATATACCATATAATACCATTTGTATATATATATATATATATATATATATATATATATATATATATTATAATGTAAATGCAAGGTAAACAGCGGTAGCGGCGTCGGTATCGAAGCAGCAAGAGCAGGCCGAGTATACGGGCAGCGTCGCAGCAGCAATCAGGCAGTCCTAGCTCGTGTCTCGCGCCCACGTGTCGATGTCGCTGCAGTAGTGGGCATTCCTCTTCACTACACTTCGTCCCCCGTCGGAAAAAGAGCCATCCTGGCGACTCACGGTGAACAGAGTACGAGCGGGTCGTAATAAGGTTTCAGCCGCTGTACGTGAACAATTTCACGTCCCCGAAAGCGCTGGTCTGTGGATGGCGTAACGGGTTCGACGATGTAGTTAACTGGTGAAGTCTGCGAGACAATGTGGTAGGGTCCCTGGTATTTTGAAAAAAAACTTCGAGGAAAGCCCTGTAGGCACAGCGGGAACCCAAAGCCACACAAGAGTGTCCGGAACAAAGTTAGGGTACGGGTGGTTATCGTCACGCCGAGATTTTTGTCTCCATTGGTCGATGGTTGTGAACGACTGGGCGAGCTTACGGCATTCCTCGGCGCGGCGGGCAGCTTCAGAGATGGGCGTAGACTCGGAGGAATCGGGGTGGTAGGGCAGAATGGTATCTAGCGTGGTGGAAGGGTCTCGTCCATATAACAGGAAAAATGGTGAAAAGCCCGTAGTCGCCTGTGGAGCAGTATTGTAGGCGTATGTCACAAAAGGCAGAATGAGGTCCCAGTCGGAGTGGTCTGAGGCAACATACTTTGATATCATGTCTCCTAGGGTACGGTTGAATCTTTCCGTCAATCCATTCGTCTGCGGATGGTAGGCGGTGGTAGTCCGGTGAATAATACGGCATTCGGCGAGGAGTGCGTTGACGACTTCAGAGAGGAACACACGTCCTCTGTCGCTGAGAAGTTCGCGCGGTGCGCCGTGACGGAGAATGAAGTGCCGCAAGAGAAAAGAAGATACGTCGCGTGCTGTGGCAGCAGGCAATCAGGCAGTCCTAGCTCGTGTCTCGCGCCCACGTGTCGATGTCGCTGCAGTAGTGGGCATTCCTCTTCACTACAATATATATATATATATATATATATATATATATATATGGTATATGTAAATGGATTGTCATTAGCATTCCAGACAACGTACGCTCTGTGGCGTAGTGGTCAGCGCCGCGCGCTGAGGATCGAGAGGTTGCTGTTTCGATCCCGCGCGACGGATGCTTGCCTTCTATTTTTTTTCTTTGCAATATCTCTTAGCACATATCTTCAACGTCACTTCCGTGACAAAAGTACATCAGCGCAGCCGTGGCGGACCCCAGCATAAAACACCTTTGTGTAAAAAATGGAAGAAACAAACTAGAAATAGAAAGGGAGGGAAGGAAAAGAGAAAAAGATAGAAACAGGAATAGAAAGAGAGAAGTAAGAAACACTGAAAATAGTGGGAAAAATAAGAAGAAAGAAAGATTTGATTGATATGTAGAGTTTGACGTCCCAAAACTATCCTATGATTATGGGGGACGCCGTAGTGAAGGACTCCGGAAATTTCGACCACCTAGGGTTCTTTAACGTGCATTCGAATCTGAACACACGGGCCTACAGCATTTCGGCTTAATCAAAAATGCAGCCGCTGCAGCTGGGATTCGATCCCGTGACCGGCGGGTCAGCAGCCGAGTAGCTCAGCCACTAGACCAGTGCGGCAGGGTGAAAGAAAGGAACAGAGGAGAAACGAAAAGGAAACAAAGGTTTCCCACCACCACACCGCCTTTATGATTGGCACCATTATAGCGCAAGGCTGCTTTAATTTTTGTCCAGGAATATTATTAAACTGAAATGTTGCCTCGTTTAGATAATATTCATAGAAATGCCCCGACAAGCTTCCATGTGGTGTTTGCGTAGAGAGCCCATGGCCGAACCTATCAGGAGCGCACCGGCGTCATCCCGTACCGAGCGCGAAAGAAAAGCGCATCCGCTAGAAGTCAACTCCGTAATTCGTAGCCCTTAATTCACGCGCACAAGAAAACGCTAACGGAAATGAAGTAGCTCACCTGTCAATAAGACGTTCTTCCATTGCAACTATTAAATCTCCTAGTGGTAAAATATGGACGTCACCAGGGAGCGGGCGGGGGGGGGGGGGTATGGGAGCTTCGTCGTACGTGGAAAAAAAATTCACAGCATATACACGGAGTGAAAGATGATGAGTGGAACGAAGCTTCGAAGAGTTTTATCGGACAACTGTGAATCATCCGCTGGCCGCGCCCGTCTGTCTGTCAGTCTGTCTGTATGTCCGTTCGTTTGTCTTTCTGTCTGTCCGTTCATCTGTCTCTCTGTGTGTCTGTCCGTCCGTCTGTCTGTCAATCCGCATGTCCACCTGTCTCTGTCCATTCGTCTGTCCGTCCATCTAGTGAACACTCCAAGTATATCTCGCATGTTTTCATCATATATTTGTCTTATATACAAGTAGCGCCGTACAGCGGACATTCCAAGGACTAAAAAGAGCAGTGCACGTGTGTTGAACAATGTTGTGTTCTTAGTGCGAACATCTGCAGACTCAATAACATGTATTGTTTCTTATGCGTTACTTACGCTATTCACTCTACTGATGCTAGTGACGTAGAATATGTTTGTTTCTCGATCATTTGTTTAATGTGCACGTATGTTGTTGTTTTTCTTACGTTGCCTCGCCGAGCTCCGAATATACAGGGGTCAGGGTCTCAGACAGGCGCATGCTAGCGCCGCTAGTCCTGATCCCATTGGTTTTGTCTAAGAACTAACAAAGTGTGAGAATTTGTCTCCTACCCCGATTTGCCATGGAAAAAAAAAAGAATTAAACAGCGCCAACACACTCCCACAAGACTGACGACACTGATACACATCGCTCTGTAATGAACTAACTCGTCCATGAAGAAATTTTGATAAACGGTGGTGAGCAAAGCAATGTTATGCCAGCCGATAAGTGTATACGGGAGGCGCGCGCATGCGTCGATCAATTCGCGTCTTCTCGCCCCTCTCACACGAAGTGCCGGGTCGGTAGGGCATGTCGCCCCGCTCTCTGTGGCCCGGCCAACGTCGATTCTCTAATATGCACACATGGTGGTGGCGCCACTGACCATAAGGCGCCGGCAAGGTAGGCGCCTGGCGCCGCGGGTCTTAAAAGAGATTCGCTTCCCACGCTTTGGTCCGCATTTGGGCGTGTAAGCATGCATGTTCTTCTACGCCGAGGCAGATCAAGAGGAAGGGGGGGAGATGGTGTCGTGGTATATAGGGTGAGGGGCTGCATTCAGGGGTGGGGGGGGAAGATGTCGAACACACGGAGGAGGGGGAAGAGGGGGCTGGGTTATAAGAAGAGGGGATACGCATTGTGTACGCCTCTATCAGACACGAAGCACGCGTGCACACTCTATGAGAACGTTCGGTGTCCGCTTCTTGCATTGGCTGTATAGGGAAGCGTTAAAGCCGCCGGCCCCGTCGCCTCCTGCGCACCCTTCGGGTGTACGTAATAACTTCCGTGCAGTGCGCGCCCGGCCTGCTTTTGCGAGTAAGTTGCGTGCAGTGCTGGTTAGTCGGCGTAATGTGGCCCTGGACACGGGTGTTGCTTGTGGGAGTAACACCGCAAATGTGAAGGGAGAAGCGAGTGTCAATGCGATCCGTCTGCACTGGTCGGTTTGTGTGGCTGCCCAAGGCTCGTCTGTTCACGGGGGTCGACGTGTTCTTCTGCTCGTCATGGAGACGCGCGTGGACATCTAAAGGCGCGTGCAGGACTCCACCCCCCCCCCCCCACCACCCTGCTCATTTTGTTCTAGAATTTCGGCTAATACATTTCTATGCAGTATCAATAAACTGCACAGCCTAATTAGTCTTCAAAGGTCCAGCGTATCTGCATGAAACAGTCTTCAGTTTTACCGGCGGCACACATTGCACCTTACTATCTATTGACTAACTTTGCCGACCGTGACCTGGCAGTGAAAGACTGCCTATGCTTGATGTATTCACCGCACCACCGCCGCAGATGCATCCCCAGAAAAAAAGTGTTGTGGACTCTCTTAGATGCTCATTCGCTCACACTTTTGAGAACAATGGACACTAGGCAAGTACCGACGTTTGAAGTTTGAATCTACCGTAAGAAAAGTAGCTCGTGCTGTGTATTGAGAATGTTGACCGTCTGCTTGGTCAACACCATTGATGCAAAAATCATGTGATGACCTCACGGGTCCCTAGTTTCGTGACGTCATCAGAAGACGCCGTCGATTGCTTCAAAAGTGGGCCGGGCGCGGTGACTGTACTAAACCACGCTGGGCAAAGACAACTCTGTGGGGTGCGGGATCCATACAATCGGCTGACAAGAAATAAAAGACGACTTCCGCCTTGGAGCCGTCTTAGGCGAATGCATAAGTGGCCGTGTGAGCTCTTCTTACGCGGCTGGGCACCCGAATGTGTCGGCATCGTAAGAGCGCTTGTGCAGCGCTGAAAAGTTGTGTGCAGCAGGCTGCGTTTCGCCGCCGCCTGGCGGCGGTTGGGGGCAAAGCCGAGAAGATCGCATTAGCGAGACTGATTGCGTCGGTGGGCGGGGCGTAGCGTCGGCGGCGGTGCTTCGGCAGTATGGACGATACCAAGCAATACCGTCGCTGGCGCAAAGAAGCTGTGTTCACACCGAGGGGTTGGGCATTGGCGCCGGAGTGGCGGCGTACCAAGAGGTCGACCCTTGCGTTTACGTTGCTGTTTTTCCTCTCCGCCGACAGAGGCGTTGCTCGCCACTGAATGCGCCGGTAGAGGACGCGCGAGGAACTGTTCTCGTCGTCGTCATAACCTGCCCCCTTTTGAAACAACGATAACGTGTGCGCATGCTAGCTGAGAGCAACATTAACTCTCATCAAACTAAAAAAACAAAGAAAACCTGCATGTAAAGGAGAAGTACGAGTTTGCCCGATGCTCCTCACATTTTTCTTTCTCTACATGACAAGACGCTGCGAACCTGTAGCAGACGATAATGCAACGAGTGCATCTATAATACCGTCTGCTCACCGCTTGTAGGGTTCCCAGAATACCGCGTGCAACCATTTGTCTTGGCTTGGCTCCGAGTCATCGTACACCGCCGACGTAATGGCATATGCGTCAGAGCAGGACGTGAAGGAAAGTCCATGTAGCAAGAGATCGGAGATTGGTTGGAGTGGGGTGAAATGGGTATGGTAGCATAATTTGAGTGGTGGCAGAAGTGTATGATGCAGTTAGATGTCTACAAGTTTAGCACCAATGTTGAGATCAGGTGGACGACGGTTTCTCAACAGAAGTGCGGTAATGTTTTTTATATCTCTTCGATTTAGGTGAGAAATGAGCCGCGATAAACTGGCCAGATGTCGCGAGACCTTGGGTGCAGGTTGCCAAAGGATCCATCACGTAAAGATTTGTCACCCGCAAGAAATTAAAAAGAAAGTCACAGCTTTGCCGCAAAGGCGAAGCAATAAACGCGATATCAACGAATTGGAAGGTCACGCGCAGAATGGCAAGCAGATCAAAACGTGCCCCGCATTTCTCACGCACAAATGACGCACGAAACGTACTAACGGGTACAGATGAACGCGAATAAGCGTCTCAGTTGGTACTTCGCTGTGTCTGAAAAGCGCGCCATTTTCGTAAACGGAGACTGTGCAGCGAGTGCAGTGACCTTTGTGCGCCCGGGAACTACAACATAGTCATTTCGGTGAAAGCCCAAGGCGTATGATTCTCCCCACCGCGAGATACGCGCGCGCACGCGTGAGCGTTTGCCCTCCTCCCCCCCCCCCCTTCTCGTCAGCGGGGCAAAGTACGCACGGTAGATGAGCGCGCGTTGCCACGTCGTGACAAGCTGGCGACGCGCGCTCATTGCGCCATCTTACTAGTAATGTTGAAAACACGATAGTTTTTCCCGAGATGCTCGCCACCAGAGGTAAGTGGTAGATATAAATAGCTTGACGTTTGAACGTTCAAGGTGGTGCTCCTTCGTGGCTCTTTAGTTAACGCCTCCCACTCACACTTCAGAGATCCCACGTTCTATTCCGTGTGCTGTAGTATATTTCCAAATGATTTTTCTTTCTTGCGTTTCCATATATATAGATACGTATACACATACGGTAAGTGACGTGAACGCCGACGCCGGGGGCAAGATACAGCCGAAAGTGTCCATGTAATTGCTATCGCAATAAAAAAACAAAAAACAAGATATGGCAGAAAGCAGACTCAGGGTCTAGTGGTCTGCGCTTCGCCCCACGACAGGATCGGCGTTCACCGCAAAATGCGAGTGTGTTGTGTGTATGCGTGTGCGTTTATGCCTCGTATGCTATACATATATACAGCATATATGTATAACAATCGCACATATACACATATACAGCCCACCCGCGACCTTTTCTAGCCCCCCCCCCCTCCTAACTTGTCCACTGGAAGAGGTTTTGCCCAAAAAGGTTTAAAAGAACTGGGTCGCCACTATTGCGGGAGGCATACGCCAGCAGCCCGACAGTGGGAGCAAATTTTTCCAGACATTTTAGGTGCACCTTGCTCAAACATCGCAATCTTATCTGCAACAATGACAATTGAACATTTATTTTGGGTTTAAATGTGGGAGAAAAAAATTACTGGAAGGCAAAGAGGTCATCTTGAGTTAGCGCTTGTGGGGGTGCTGACACCCCCCCCCCCTGTAAAGTTGTCTGCGCCGCGTGGCGCACGTGTCTCGCCCCCAGGGCTTTATTTCGATGGTGACCACCGCCGGGCGATAGATGGCGTTGTGTTTGCTATGAGTACCACTGTTGGTAGAGTGGTAGCGCCGGCGGTGGCCCCTGGCGGAAGGCGGGCCTTGGTGGTGGGCGAGCGTTGAGCGAGCCTCTTCTGCGCGTGGCGGCTGCCGCGAACGGTTGTCTGTAGCGCGGGTCCACGGTGCTCGGCACCGCGGGCTTCGCGCCGGGGTCCCACGTGGAAGGTCAGGCGTTGGCGACGCCGCCTTGGGTATGTGCTAGTGTGTTGGGTGTGTTAGTGTGTGTTTATCATGTTATTGTGTGTTTAGTGTGTCACTGCGTTATGTTGTTTGTATGGTAGCGTATGAATTGAAATTGTTGTATCATTCGGCGGACGATATCGTCGTCTAAATTAGTTAATAAATGTATGTATGTTGTGTGCGTGGTACCGACTGCGTCAACTGTGCCCGTTCACTCCAAGAGCGTGGCGTGGCGATGCGCGCGTTCGCCTCGCCGAGACCCCACACGCTCCAGTTTGCTACTCTGCACAAGGAAAGAGGCAAGTGGGGAAAAAAAGGGGAGTGACGAAAAGTGATGGTGGCGAGAGGAATGAGTAATTTGTACATACAGTAACTGCGTAACAGAGTGGTATCGCTACAGTGTATACTGCCCACTATACTCTACAAGTGTCCTTGTAGCAGTTGTTGACACTGTGATCGCACACTGCTGGCTCTAGTGTGCGGGCAAGAGGAGTGATTAAGTCATTGTCATCGCCATACCTTGCGTGGAAATTGCTACAATGCCGTTAACACCCGTCAGGAACGCATCACTCAAAACAGGTCCCACTTTCAAACCAATGCATAATACCCGACTTTCGAGTATGTCGGGTACCTTCACAAGTTACATACATACCTCTCAATTAAAAAGCACTGTATTTCAGTTGATAAGACCTCCGCAGCAACACCCCAAGTGTTTCTAAAAGCAATTTTATGATTGAATTTGGTTACATAGTGTTTTAGAGACAGTAACTTATCACCTTGAATAGACTTTAGGACGCATATCCATTTTGTCGAAGCTACTTGAAGACACCACAAGCAGAATTCCGGGAAGCAATTTGTTCGGTTACATGGTCAGACCATGTGATGACCGACAGTGGAGTGTCTTAGTCCAGTGCCGGAAATTACTCTCGTGCAACTTTGGCCCACATTGGTATACCATGGTGATCGGTACTTTGTCAGCTAACCAGCGTCGTGCCGACGTTGGCCAGCCACCATTGAGACCAACCTTTATAGGACCTCAACCAACGTTTATAGAACAGTTTCTAAGTAAGCTAGCCGATCCCTACTGAAACGTTCCGTATGCGATGTCCAATAATTCCGTATGTTTCCGTAAGATTCTTACGGAAATATATAGAAAATATATGGGAAACCTATGTATTCTCTATGGAAACATATAGAATTATTGGACTCGCACACGGAATGTTTCAGTAGGGATGCTGGCGTAGGGCCGGCCCCGCCGACTTAAAAAAAAAAAGACTCAGTGCCACCGTTTGCAGCCATTATTGCGGTGTTTTAAAAGTGACGCTCTATCGTGTATCAAGTGTGGTATTACCGTACCGCTGCGGTGTGCAGGTAGCTGTTCCAGACGGCAAGACATGTGAGAGTCGAAAGGCCCGTCAAAATCGAAGAAGAGAGTTGTTTTTCGAAAGCTGGAGTTGCCAAGTACGGCATCCATGAAAGTAAAATTTAACAACTGACCGTATATATTCTTGCGTTTTTTTATCTTTTTTTGCAGCAAAGGAGGTCACAGGTCCATATTTATTAGCCTTATAACAACAGAGGCGCATAAGTACGTCATTTGGGGAAACGTGTGAAAGTGCTCGTCTGCGTGGCTATCGGCTATAAACGGCCCTTATACGCACTTGCATTGCCTATACCGAAGCGGTACGTTTTGTTTAAACACTTTCACTCCTCCTTAATGAAAACCACTCAGCGGTCACGAGGCCCACGTTTTCGGAGTGTGCTCGGTGCACGCTTTTAAATGTACCACTGATACGAGGCATACGTGCCACGGCCGCGCTGCATTGTTCGTTTCCATCAAGCGGGCGCGCACGTTCGATACAGACGAGGTAATAATACCGTGCAGTACAAACGGCGAGGTGCCGTGTATCGGCGGCTGCTCTGTCTCTACCTCTCTCACGCGCTGTCAAACACGCATGTGCAGCTGATGCGATCTTATTCTTCCCGCGCGCTGCAACGCCAACCCCGGACTGACGCCATCAAGCACACCACTCGTGCCTCGCTGACGACTACTGTGACGGCGGCCTTCGCCGCCCGCGACGGATTATTGAAGATTGTAAATCGATGCGATTAGATCGACGCAACCTCCCAACGTCTTCGTTCTGAAGCAGTATAGGCAAGGCGTACCTGTTTGTTGCTGTTGGATCCCGTACTAAAGGCGCCTCTCCTGAGCTACCTCCTAAAGAAAGGCCTTCTAAATAAAGACCTTCTAAATAGAAGACGCTCATTCTTTCCCTTGCTACCTGATCGAGCCGCGATATCCCACAGTTTGAGTGGCACCCTGTAGAGACAACGACTTCGTAAACGGATTCGAGTTACCGTGTTTAAAGGCGCTTTAAGTTTCCTCCGTCTGCACCATTTACGATTGCACGCAGCCTGGTATAGGCAAGCACGTTGCCTTTTCTCGCAAAATAAAGACAATTTCTAACCGTTTCTTTTTCAGCTCCATCTGCGCCCACTGCGACGCACCGGATGTTTTTTTTTTATATAGAATCTGCACGTTAATATGGACAAGTTATGCCGTTCGGACGTGTACGTAATCTTTCTAATACGACCCTTTAAAATTACGCGCACAGCATTCAAGCATCTGTAAACTTACGTACGCAGCTCAACGGTCTCACTGTGCTTCCTGGTGTTACGGCGATCTAATTACCTCATCCGCAGATTTTATGAACTCTAAAAGCTTAGTTGTACTTCGCGTCATACTGTCGGGGATCGCAGTGTGCGTGGTTGTTGGCGAATAATCTGGGCAGCTTTCATCTGATGAGGGCGAGGAACAATGAGGCTGAGGAAGGTATATGTGACGTTACCTCCACGTTTTAACTGTATTATAGTAATCATCAGTTAAATGTAAAAGCATTAAAGTGGATGAAATAAAATATTCATGGTTAAGAAGCAAAGGCAGGGAGGTAAACCAGTCCTGTATAACCTGTTTGCTACCCTACAGGTGGGAAAGGTATGGGGGAGATGGAAAGATGGAGTGGAAAGAGACAGAAAGATAGCGTATATACCACAGGACGTGCACAAGCACCAGGTCAGTAAGGGTCCATCAATTTGGCGTGCACGGAACACCACTCACAGTCGCTTGACCAGGTCCATCTTCCTAAAAAGCCTCAGCAGTTCCTTGCTCTTCTGCAATGTCTTTTGTCGACGTCATGCTAAAACAGATTCAACAGACATTTGTCTATTGTCGAGGCGCTCTATAATGGACGCCAGTGATTGTATCTGCACATTGTAGATACAGGACAGTCACACAGTCTGCGGCGTAGCGTCTACTCACAATTAGAGGCATCGCAGAGAGCATTGGCAGCCATTCCTGTGCGGCTCCTAACCAGATACGATAAAGCAGAATGGCCTCTATTCGGTTGAGTGCACTCCATATAAAGATAAATCAATGAGCGCACGCGGTGTTGATGATTGGTCCGGTTGGTGCCCACCCAGCAGTCAAAGCGGATGAAGAATCAGCAGGTGTATAGGGGCCGAACTCACAACCTTTCGAGGACGAGCGCGATGATCTACCACTCGATACCAAGTGGCTGTAGCTGGATTGCTAGAACATCGACCGCGTTATCCGAAGGTTGGTGGTATACTTGCAGCAAGTTTATTTCTCATCCGCTTTGATACCTTTCCATTTGTACCATAATCATAACGCTACAGTTTAAATGTGCAAGTAATGTCAACTAAACCTTCCTCAGCTTGATTGCCAGTTGGTTTCATTAAAGTGCGTCTAACGAAAAATGCGAAGACTCGATCAATCCACGCTCCTTCGTTTTGTATACAGTTTTTACATTACGCAAAACGACACAGCGGTACAATGGCACGGCTATATAATATGTGGCCTATAAAAATAGCGCTGAGGCCAGGGCACGGTGGGTCAGGGCTATTGGATTGGATTGGATAAACTTTTATTTCGTCCTCCAAAACACAGATCACTGTGTTGCGGGCAGCTCCCACGTGGGGAGTGAGAATATTCTTCATAGAATTGTACATTCACGTATTACGAGCGCAGCGGCGATTTCATTGCGCCTTTACGTGCACGCTACAGGTCGATAATATCTTGCCGAATTCAAGCTTGGTGACGGGTATATTGACCTTCCTTACAGCTAGTTAAGGGCCGTACTTATCAGCGCATGCAGTACCAGCGCTAAACGATTCTCACTGCCCCATGATAACGGCATGAACAACAGTCGTCGGCCGCTGAGTAATCGAATCTGCGATGACGTGTGTCTGCTTTTATACATGTTGCATGAAGCTTCCGACCCCCTATCTCTGGTGCTCGCCTCGCGCTCTCGAATTAACTTGATTATGCGCGTCCTGCGCGCATGCTTGACAGGATTATCTCGAACAATCGCGAAGGTTGTGAAGCATTGCGACGTGTTTTGCGTTGAGCATCGCTAACCGTCCTTGCGGGTGTATACGCCGAGCACATCGGTATAGAGCACTCAACGGGTGTGGCAGTATTTGTTTTGAAGATTCACATCGCGAAGCACGGAAGTAAATAATATAATCATGTATATGGTTTAACCCCCCAAAACCACCATATGATTATGAGAGACGGGCTTCGGAAATTTTGACCACCTGGGGTTCTTTAACCCAAATCTGAGCACACGGGCCTAAACAGCATTTTCGCCTCCATAGACAATTCAGCCGGGATTCTATCCTGCTGGTCAGCAGCCTATAGTGCGTTAGCCAGGGCGAAGCACGGAAGTATGGGCACGGACTGGGGAAAATACAACAGGAGCGATGTGTTCTTGGCTCACGTCCGTCATTAACGTGAACCGCACCTCGTGCACGTCACTATTCTTTTTCAAAGCTCTTCGTAGGTAGGCGAGGGATCGACCGAGAAGCTTGAGGAACCAGTCCATTGCAGACTTTCTGAAACACAGGCATGGAGAGATTGGCTTTGTTAACGAAAAACATTGGGCTACTTCATTGGAAATATTTATTGCGTCCGAGGGTATAGTCGGTGTCGTTTGGCGTTTTTACTGCGTCGTTATGGGGACGAGAGAATGGAGTCATCAAAACAGCGCACATAAGGAAGTTGCTCAGGCGTGCACTATACATAAACTGGACCTTGACTGTTAAACTGGTCTTCTGCCGAGTTCCGAATTGCCACGTACATAACTCTTTTCAAATATTATGGAACCTCAAACGGCGCTTAGGACGAGACACAAGAATAGAAGCAGACAGTAGACGAGCACAGATTTGCTGATTTATTAAAAGCGCACCTCATGGAACAACGCGCGGGTTTAATGGCAGTCGGGGTTGACGCGATTCGAAACTGACACGACTTCCTCAGCGTCCTGCAAGCCGTCGCGTTTATTCGCCATTTATGATGACGGTAAACGATATAACTATTGATGCGTAAAATAGACATGTGTGTATATAGGTATGCCTTGCAGAACGGAAGTGGTTGATGAATATTCCCTAACCTGTGGAGTGGTTTGTTGGAGTGATCGGGATATCTATCAGTTGGCGTTTAATGTAGCGCTCAAGTTCACTTGGAGATCACAGTGAAGAGTGAAGCTGCCTGTTCACTGTAGGGCATGTGCTAATAATAGCAAGCTCATTTACTACTAGTATACTTTCAGGTGGTGTGAAATATGATAGAATTTCAATAAATATCACTTCCTCATCGGAGAATGGTTGGCCACCCTGGTGTGGCGTCTGGCCACTATAACTTCCCACATGGATACGCCAATTAATCCTCGCCCCTCAGTTCCCAGCGGCTGCGGAGCAATAATTGACCACGTCAGTGGTCAGATCTGCGATGCAGCATAGGGTGCTAAGAATCTCTGGTTCAGGACAGGCCGCCGTTGGAACCTGAACTTGGCAACGTTTTAACTCTAGAACCATATTTATAGTGAGGCAAGTCTAGCTGTGCTATTCGAGGAACTAGAGAGTGTTAAGTGGGATGTAATATGCTCAGTGAGTTTAGGACAGATGAAGCCTGTACATGCACAGAATGGGCACGTCCAGAATGGGCAGTGCTACAGAAGGGGCACGTCCTTTGCTATCGCGGCTTGGTTGACAGAAGAGAACGGGGGGTGGGGTTTTTATCGACAGAAATATAGCTGGTAAAATAGAGTAATCATCATCATCAGCCTGACCACGCACGCTGCAGGACAAAGACATCTCCCATGTTTAGCCAGTCAGGCCTGTGCTTGATGCTGCCACTTTAAGCCCGCAAACTTCCTAATCTCATCTGCCTACCTTACTTTCTGTGTCCCCTTCACCCGCTTGCCTTCTGTTGGAATCCAGTCTGTGACCTTTAAGGACCCGTTATTTTTCCTTCGCGCTACTTGCCCTGCCCGTGACCATTTCTTTTTCTTGATTTCGACTATGATGTCCTTAACACACGTTTGTTCCCTCATACGCTCTGCTCTTTTCTTGTCCAGTAGGGCTACGCGTATCATTTTCCCCCTTTCCATTGCTCGTTGTGTCGTCCTCAACCATTAATAAAAGCGAGGCAGGAATGGTAATTAAACTCAATACTATGCACAAGATAAACGTCATCAAGGCTGGATGTAGGTGCGTATAGGCCTGTACCACCCGGTGGTACAGGCCTATACGCATCTACAACCAGCCATGATAACATTTATTTGAAAGCTTCTATCAAGACTTGGAATGTGCAATAATTAAGGTGAAAACACAGTATACTATACTGATGGGCGACTGCAATGCTTGCAAGGTAGGGAAGGAGCAGGCTGGAGACCACGCAGTAGGAGATAATGGCATTGGTACTAGAAATTCCCGAGGGGAGTTATTAGCAGAATTCGCTGAACGCAATAATTAACGGATATTCAATACCTTCTACATAAAACGGGTGAACCGTAAGTGGACATGAAGGAGCCCTATCGGAGAAAGTAAGAACGAAATATACTTTATACTGAGTCCACACACAGGCATCGTGCAGTATGTGGAAGTGATCGGCAAGGTACGATGCAGTGAGTGACCATAGAATGGTTAGGTTTTGAATTCGCCAAGAGTTATAGAGGGAACGGCAGAAACTGATACGCAAGAAGCCTATCAATGAGATAGTGCAGAGTAGAAAAGTACAGGAATTCCGTCTCGCTTCAGAGGAGATACTCGGCTCTTATGGAGGACACCGGCCTTAGCTTTGACGCGATAAATGATAATCTGACGAGTGTCATTACGGAGTGTGCAGTGGTAGTTGGAGGTGCGGCAGTTTGACAGGACACCATCAAGCTGTCCCAGGAGACGAACGTTATTAAGAGGCATCAGAGCATGAAGGCCTCAAACACAACAAACGAAATAGGACTGCATGGCACAGCTTTCGAAGTTGATTTATAAGCGTAAGGTGTCCGATGTAAGAAGGTATAACATGGAGACAATTAAAGATGCTCTAAAGAACGGATGAAGCGTCCAAACTACTCGCTAAAATAGTATCATCGGTAATATTTTTCCTAACGCGTAGCTATACGTATAATCCGATTCCAGTTTTGTCTGTCTTTGATATATGTAAAAAAAAGATAAACTGGCCAGACACCACCAGACTTTTACGTAAAGGCTGCCAAAAATCTATCGCGCAAAGATTTGCGTAAAAAATAAAAGAAAGAAAGAAAAGAAAGAAAGAAAGAAAGAAAGAAAGTGTTCGACAAAGAGGCCTTTAATCGTCCGTGCTTCGCCACACGCCAGAATCGGCGTTCACCACGACGTGCGAGCGTGTCTATATATATATATATATATATATATATATATATATATATATATATATATATATATATATATATATATATATATATATATATATATATATATATATATATATATATATATATATATCCAGCGCGCCCACGACCTTTTATAGCCCTCGAGAGCGATCGAGCGAAGGAGGGAGGACAAGGAGGCAAATGGGGTATAGCGGCCCACACAATAAGTCCCGTGAATAGCAGGGTCAGGATCATGCGACACTATGCACGGCGCCACCGCCGATCTCGGACGGTATGAAAGAATGCCACTACTTCTATTGTTCGACAACGAAGTAGGGGAAGGCTAGGCCTCGAGGCTCTATACGAGGCTTGCTTTCCGAGATGCTGTCTCTCCGACGCCAGCGGCCCCAGCGGTAACATCTTACAGCGACGCGTAAAAAAAAAAGTTACCGCCGTCTCGACCTCTTAACAAGAGCCATTGTAGTCTTGTCGCCTATAGCAAAGAAGTAATGGGGAGGGGAGGCGGAGGTAGCACAAGAGTGCAGCAAGACGTGGGGAAGGGGGACTGGGCGGGGTGGAGTGGGTAGTTACAGGTAGCATACGAGTACAAACAAGATGTCGGGTGGGGGAAGGGGCGCACACAGTAGGACCTCCCGTGGGTCATCACGGCGACAACCGCGACCTCCTAAACCCCCCATCGGTGCTCCCGCTTGTCTCCCCCCCCCCTCCCTACACGCGTAGAAACCGCACAGCACAATCTAGGTAGCGTTGTGGTGTATACCTTGTACTTTTCGTCCAGCTAACATTTTATTGTGCTTTTTTTCTTGTAGTCTGTGACGCAGCAGCGGTACGGAGTCTACAGCTACCGCAAACGTATAGCTTCGTTGAGTTTTGCCTATGCATACGTGGATAAGACCTTGGGTCGACCACGGTGTCACCGACCGCATTGGCAAGAGGCTTACCCGCTTCGGAGGGAAGGTAATAGATGGCAATGAAAGACATGTCTGGCTATCACTTTCTTCTTTGTAGTACCGGTATGTATATCTCGGAAAGGCGGCAGTATCTGCGGACGCATCCCATAACGCTTTTCGATAAGCGTTGTTCCGTGAAGGTCAACGCATACATTTGTGCCTCTGTAAACGCCTGTATAACCACGAAAGCGATGAGATGAAGGGAATGGAATGTTATAGGCAAAAGAAAAAAATAATTATAACAGCTTACAACTAGTGGTGCGTAAACTTCGAAGAACGGTGGAGCTAGGAAGCCAATCTTGTTTCTCTTCCTCGTGCTTTGTTTCTTGTCGGCACTCTTGATTTTTCTTTTTCTATCTCTTCTTGTCTCAGTTTCTATTCTTTTCTCCAATTTCCGTCTTCATCTCTGCTTTTATTTCTTTTTTCTTTGGTGTTTGTTTTTCTGTCTTTCTATTTTTTCGCTCAGACATACAGGCGACGGACGGATCAACGAAGGGACGGACGGACGGATGGACGGACGAACAGACAGACAGACAGACAGACAGACAGACAGACAGACAGACAGACAGACAGACAGACAGACAGACAGACAGACAGACAGACAGATAGATAGATAGATAGATAGATAGATAGATAGATAGATAGATAGATAGATAGATAGATAGATAGATAGATAGATAGATAGATAGATAGATAGATAGATAGATAGATAGACATACGCTTCGCCTCACTAATCATCGTTCACTCCGTGGATATGCTGTGATTTTTTTTTCCTTCTCAGCTGATTGTACCTCAAACCTAAACACAGCATGATTTCACACTTCCTCCGTGATCACAGTCATCGGCAGCTCTCTGCCCCTCCGTATAGCTACTGCGCCTCCGAGATCGGCCCATTGCTGACTAAGCGACGATGTCGTCTGGTTCTCGACGGAGGCCAAATTGCTAAATGCCTATCTATTGTGCGATGTCAAGGCACTCTGCAATATACCAGATATTCGCAATTTCCGAAGCACTGAATGAAGCTATGCGTCATAATAATATCGCATAGTTAAGTGCGATGCACTCTTCTATGGGAGAGTGTTATTCCGGCACTGAAACTCGGTGGAAGAAGACACGCGCATTCGGACGGAATTGAATTGGCTTCAGAGCGCAATTTATGTTCATCTCTACGAGAGGACAATAGGCTAACCGATGTGTTTAGAAAAAAGTTGTTAAGAATTTAGAGTACTTTGTACTCGACTATGGGAGAGCGTAAGGCCGTCCCGTCGGCCTCACACTCGATGAGGCCGTGTTGACAAAAAAATCACAGCACATACACGGAGTGAATGATGATGAGTGGGGCGAAGCGTCCGTCAGGCCGTCCGCGCTTCCGTCCGTCCGTGGATATGTCTGTCTGTCCGTCCGTCCATCTAGTGAACACTCCAAATACCGCCATCTGGCATCTTTTCATCATATATTCATCGTACAAAAGTACCGCCATCCAGCGGAAATTTGAAAGACTAAACGAGAGGTGGCTACCAACGACTACTACTAGTAATACTTCTACTACTATACACATCGTGGACACATGACCCACGGCTTAAAGAGATACTGGACAAAAGATTCAAAATAAACTGACAAAACTTTGAAATGTCACTCGGAAGATGTCACTGTTCTGCTAAACGAAGTTTATTTCCCGTATTTTTGAATATTTGTTTGTATTTTTGATGGATTTTGAGCGCGCGACAGCTACTCGCGAGCGCGAGCAGTGACGTCAAACTCACCGAGGCGCATGCAGGTTGCACGTGTTCTTGTCCTCCTCTCCCCTTTCTCCGCATCTCCTCTCATCCCACTGCCCCGCCGCGGTGGTCTAGTGGCTAAGGTACTCGGCTGCTGACCCGCAGGTCGCGGGATCTAATCCCGGCTTCGGCGGCTGCATTTCTGATGAAGGCGGAAATGTTGTAGGCCCGTGTGCTCAGCTTTGGGTGCACGTTGGTCAAAATTTCGGGAGCCCTCCCCTACGGGGTCTCTCAAAATGATATGGTGGTCTTGGGACGTTAAACCCCACATAACATCAATCTCTCATCCCACTCATTCCCTTCTACAAAAGCGTTGGCGCTTTGCGGCAGACGGAAGCTTTGTTCGCGGCTGTTGCTGTCCATACCGGTTCTAGGAACCGAAGTCGAAGATGGGCGAGCCGAGAGCGATGGCTGGCATTGTTGGCTTGCCAGTTTCCGGTGAGTCTGACGTCACCCAAAAGTCACATCCTCTAGTTCACGGCGCTGCCGCTAGACGCGACGATGTGTGAAAAACGCATCGACCTGGCTGAAGATCTTGGCAGCAAGAATTTTGTTCAGTATGCCTTCGCCCGTAAAATTACGCCGTGAATGAGTTCACAAGCCAACATGAGTGGCGCAGAACAGCCAGTCAGGGTACATCTTCACTGCACGATTCCGACACGATACGCGTTATCTGCGTGTTTAGAAAAACGTAGTTTTCACTAATATCTGTGTCTGAAAAAGTGGTGAACGATATTGAGTACTTGGTACTCTACTATGGGAGGGCATAAAGCCGTCCCAGATGAGAAAAGGAGGTGTGTTTAGAAAAAGTGATTAACGATTTCGAGCACTTAGTACTCGACTATGGGAGAGCCTATAGCCGTCCTGTGGGCCTCACATAAGATAGGAGGTTAAAAAATACAACAACTACGAACTGGTGAAAGGTCACCTAATGTTTTAAATTCATTTTAGTCATGTCATTTTAAGCCACTTTTGCGGCTCATAATGTCGATTTTGAGCTCACCGAATTCATTTTATCGACTAAGCTCACCTTCATTATCGCAGCGTTTCATTTAATGCACACACCTTTTAACTTAACCGCCCCCCAACTTTATTGCGTTTCTTTGTATTTTCTGCTCGGCATTTTTCAATAGTACTGTAATCAAATTCGGGAGCCGGGGGAGGGTCTAGAGGTTGGGGCGCCCAACTGCTGACGCTGTGGTCTCAGGCATTTTATCTCCGTGCATTAAATCTCCCCGCTGATGCGCTGCAACGGATACGTGTGGATAGGCCTGAAGGCCTAACCACACGTGCCTGGGGCAGCGCGTCGGCGGGGGGATTTCTGACCCAGATGGCGCGGCACTGCGTCAGAATTCACTGCGTCAAAATTCAACGCGTCGCCATCTCCCTATTAGGAGCGATCAGCCACATGCCCTCTCTTTGTGGCATGTGGCTGCTCGCTCCTAATAGGGAGATGGCGGCGCGTCGAATTCTGGCGCAGTGCTGTGCCATATGGAGAGAGGACATATAGGTCCTCGGTCCTAATAGCGACATGGCGGCGCGTCGAATTCTGACGCACTGCCACGCCATATAGAGAGGGCATGTGGCTGCTCGCTCCTAATAGGGAGATGGCGGCGCGTCGAATTCTGACGCAGTTGCGCGCCATATGGAGAGGGCATGTGGCTGCTCGCTCCTAATAGGGACATGGCGGTGCGTCGAATTCTGAGGCACTGCCGCGCCTTATGGAGAGAGGGCATGTGGCTGCTCGCTCCTCATAGGGAGATGGCGGCGTGTGGAATTCTGACGCAGTGACGCTCCATATGGAGAGAGGGCATGTGGCTCCTCGCTCCTAATAGGGACATGGTGGTGCGTCGAATTCTGATGCACTGCCGCGCCTTATGGAGAGAGGGCATGTGGCTGCTCGCTCCTCATAGGGAGATGGCGGCGTGTGGAATTCTGACGCAGTGACGCTCCATATGGAGAGAGGGCATGTGGCTCCTCGCTCATAATAGGGACATGGCGGTGCGTCGAATTCTGAGGCACTGCCGCGCCTTATGGAGAGAGGGCATGTGGCTGCTCGCTCCTCATAGGGAGATGGCGGCGTGTGGAATTCTGACGCAGTGACGCTCCATATGGAGAGAGGGCATGTGGCTCCTCGCTCCTAATAGGGACATGGCGGTGCGTCGAATTCTGGCGCACTGCCGCACCTTATGGAGAGAGGGCATGTGGCTGCTCGCTCCTCATAGGGAGATGGCGGCGTGTGGAATTCTGACGCAGTGACGCTCCATATGGAGAGAGGGCATGTGGCTCCTCGCTCCTAATAGGGACATGGCGGTGCGTCGAATTCTGATGCACTGCCGCGCCTTATGGAGAGAGGGCATGTGGCTGCTCGCTCCTCATAGGGAGATGGTGGCGTGTGGAATTCTGACGCAGTGACGCTCCATATGGAGAGAGGGCATGTGGCTCCTCGCTCCTAATAGGGACATGGCGGTGCGTCGAATTCTGATGCACTGCCGCGCCTTATGGAGAGAGGGCATGTGGCTGCTCGCTCCTCATAGGGAGATGGCGGCGTGTGGAATTCTGACGCAGTGACGCTCCATATGGAGAGAGGGCATGTGGCTGCTCGCTCCTAATAGGGAGATGGCGGAGCGTCGAATTCTGACGCAGTGCCGCGCCTTATGGAGAGAGGGCACGTGGCTGCTCGCTCCTTATAGGAATATGGCGGTGCGTCGAATTCTGATGCACTGCCGCGCCTTATGGAGAGAGGGCATGTGGCTGCTCGCTCCTCATAGGGAGATGGCGGCGTGTGGAATTCTGACGCAGTGACGCTCCATATGGAGAGAGGGCATGTGGCTCCTCGCTCCTAATAGGGACATGGCGGTGCGTCGAATTCTGAGGCACTGCCGCGCCTTATGGAGAGAGGGCATGTGGCTGCTCGCTCCTCATAGGGAGATGGCGGCGTGTGGAATTCTGACGCAGTGACGCTCCATATGGAGAGAGGGCATGTGGCTCCTCGCTCCTAATAGGGACATGACGGTGCGTCGAAATCTGGTGCACTGCCGCGCCTTATGGAGAGAGGGCATGTGGCTGCTCGCTCCTCATAGGGAGATGGCGGCGTGTGGAATTCTGACGCAGTGACGCTCCATATGGAGAGAGGGCATGTGGCTCCTCGCTCCTAATAGGGACATGGCGGTGCGTCGAATTCTGATGCACTGCCGCGCCTTATGGAGAGAGGGCATGTGGCTGCTCGCTCCTCATAGGGAGATGGCGGCGTGTGGAATTCTGACGCAGTGACGCTCCATATGGAGAGAGGGCATGTGGCTCCTCGCTCCTAATAGGAATATGGCGGAGCATCGAATTCTGACGCAGTGCCGCGCCATGTGGAGAGAGAGCACGTGGCTGCTCGCTCCTAATAGGGAGATGGCGGCGCGTCGAATTCTGATGCAGTGCCGTGCCATATGGAGAGAGGGCACGTGGCTGCTCGCTCCTAATAGGGAAATGGCGGCGCGTCGAATTCTGACGCAGTGCCGCGCCATAAGGACAGAGGGCACGTGGCTTCTCGCTCCTAATAGGGAGACGGTGCGCCACTGCGTCAGAATTCGACGAGCTGACGCTCTGCAACAGGTGCGTGTTGTCAGGCCTTTAACCCCATGTAGCTTTTGCAGCGCATCATCGCGTGGCTTTCTGACACAGCGCCGTTCCCTCTCTCTTAGGAGAGAACAGGGCACGTGGTGCCGCGTCAGAAGGACATATGCGCTGACGCGCTGCAACAGCGACGCATGGTACAGACAAGGCCAAAAAAAGGGTGAGAAAAAAAGGCTGTCTAGGGAATCCCCGTCTTACAAGGAACGGGGTTCCCTATAGGTTCCATTACGGAACGGTCGCACTTTTTTTCTGTGAGAACAACCATCTATAGCAGAATGGTCGCAACTCAATTTTGAAAATAAGTAATTTGTTACCGGCAGTTGTCTACAAGAGTATGTAATTTAATTACCCGAAGCAATCGGTAGCGTAATCGCTTATATTACAAAATTACGAGAAAATGCGATTGAATACAATAATCGGCACTTTTAACGATTCGGGGCGCCGCATGAAACGCAAGGATTGCCCCATAAGCTACGCCCATACATAAACCGGTGGAGAAGGTGGGGGGGGGGGTATCTTTACATTCAAGTAATTTTTGACGTTTATGACATAATCGTATAGACACTTCATCAAACGCACGAAGGGACCGTATACGTGTAGAAGAAGACCAGTAGAAGTAGACAGGACAAGCTCGTGCTAATAACTGGATTTATTAAGTAAATATTTGACATATTAAAAACTTAATTTTTTTAAAATCTAGTTAGGCCAAGCTCGTCCTTTCTACTTCTAATTATGTCTCGTGCCATTAATAGGACCACCACACTTTACTTGAAGCCGGATATATTTATTTATTTATTTATTTATTTATTTATTTATTTATTTATTTATTTATTTGTAGGAGATTTAGCACCTTAGAGCATCGGCTTGTCTTCGTGTCATGTCGTCTTCACATTACACTATAAACGTCAATGCACGAGAAAAGAAAAAAAATGGGTAAATACTACTCGCCACCCCTTCACAATATGCATCACATGAATCAAAGGTTCGTCTTTACCTCGTTGCTGCCTGAAACGAGTTGTCTGGCTTGGCAGCGGTGTAAGAATCCCCGGCGAAATTTAGCGAGGCGCTGAACTTTCTTACCCAACATCGGAGACATCAAAGGTGCACCTTTACGCGGTAAAGTAATCTATTTTAGGCATGACTTTTTAAAACTTATCTGCAAAGTGATGGTGCGTTTGAAGAGGGAAGATTTTGCTGTCAGAAACAACAGCGCACAATGCAAGTTTCGCCCCGACCCCCCAGGTTTCCACGCTAGTGAGGTTGAAGCACCCTTCCTTACTTGTCCCTTCACCACATCTTTTTAGTCAGTGCTGTTAAACGGAATTGGCTGCTGCTGCTAAAAGTTAACTCCATTTCCAGTCGTACAGTATTCGTTCATTTTTCTGTCAGTTTCATCATGGAAGCCGCAACAAACATCACCTGCCAAGAAGTACTCAATCACTTCTCACGCGTTCCCTCCCAATTTCGCTACGATCATAGCTATTTATTTATTTATTTATTTATTTATTTATTTATTTATTTATTTATTGTATGCGCATTTAGACTACTCTCAACATCGTGTCTTTTCTTGCACAGGTAAACGGCAGTTCTTCCGTTCTCCCGCCTCGTCAAAAACGAACTCGCTAGCTAACCACCGTACTAACTAACAAAGCAAAACCACGAGGAAGCGACTGTGGGCAACGGAATTCCGATTGCTCCCTTTTCGTTTGCCTAATCCGCCCTAAAAACGTCGGCAGTTAAAAAAAAAAAAGTCATCTCAACTGTTGTGTTGCTACGGCGGTTCAATATTGTAGACAGTGTGCGAACTCAGTGCGACTGTGTCAAGAGGGCTCTTGCTGAAACCAATAAAATGCGTGTAACCTCAAATAACGAGAATGAATGTTCAATGAATTTTTTAAAATTAAATTAAGGGGGCACTGTTGAAGAAGGTTATGGTCACTTTTACTCTGCTACTGCAATACTTGAAGTTATCTGTATCGAGAAAGCACAAAAGTCCATGGCATCAAGTCAATGAATTTATGTCGCAGGGAGCATTGTCGCCTTTACTGCACGCAACTAATTGGGGGCCGTCCAGGAAGGAACTCGGTAAATGAAGCGAGAGAGGGTAACAGAGCATCTACAAAAGAGCGCAACAGAAATGACCGCGAAATAAGCGCGTCACAACAACAACAACATCAACAGCAAAAGGAGAGATCCTCACAGGTACGCCTGCTTGCGGAACGCAGTAACATACATACAAAAAAACCAGGCAACCTCCCCCCTGCTCCTCCTTCCTTGACAAGCATAGAATCATCGAAAGATACACGTAGCGATGGAGAAAGAGGGGTTCAAGAAAGAGAAGGTAACAGTGGATAGAGAAGGTGTGTGGCTGATCCCCCGCTGTGAGGAGGGAGGTAGGGGGAGGGGGGCGCAAGAAAGCGTTTTTGATTTGCAACGGGGTTTTGAACGGCCCGTGGGAGACGGCGGGCCGCGCCACGCCAAGGTAGACGACGCCATTTGGCCGACTGGCGCCAAGTGAACTTGAACGTCGGCGGCGACTTCGCCACGCCCTCTCGGAGAGGGCGCCACGCGACCCCTCTCCTTCGGGGCGCCACGATGGTATTGGTCGATCCACGAGCGAGCAGACGACGAGACGCGCCGCACTTTGCCGCGTCGTCTGCTCCATTCGATTCCCAGCGTTCGCCGTGTGTTGGCCGGCCTACTTCTGGGAAAAACTGTTGTTCAAGAAGATGAGATGCTGATGCTCCCAGCCTCGCTTCGCTTTTAGTTGGCTCTCTACTTGGCAATCTATCAGCGTTGGTTCCCTTTCCCTGCAAACATTTCTTTCGGTTTGCCCAATTATTGGCGTTGTGACGTGTGGTAACTTCGAGCTACGACAGTAACTATTGGATTGATCAGTGTGTGTTCTGCTGCCGTTGTGGGAGAGTTGCGTGGTACTAGGACCAGCACACAAGATGTGAAACTTTCAAGAGTAGCACCGAAGTGACGCCCGACACGACTTCTGTGGTGAGTTGTTTCGCGCACAATATTTTCGCCGCTATTCACTTCTTGGCAAAAAAGAAAATTTGATCTTCCGTGACAGTTGCTGGCAGGCTTGTTGGTGAAGCATAGTTTATAGGTATGACAGCACAAATTAATAACAGACCGAGGAGACACTTGACAGAGTGCAGGCACACCACAGTATAATACGCAATACGCAACCATACGCAATATAATTCCCTTAAAAAACCAAAAATCAGTAAACCTTTGTGACGCAGGTCACTGTGTCGTTGCCATTATTGTTTGTAACTGGAACTATCCTGTTTTGTAGTTTGCTTGATTCGCTTTAGTTTGCATTCTAAAGCGGTTTCAACTGTGGCCTCGCCGAACTACGAGCCTGGATATATCTAAACTTTTCAGGCCGTGACAGCAGGTGCATATTGCACAATGTGGGGTGCTATAACAAACGAATCTGCATGCTGAGGTCAGTGCAACTTCTCAGACCTTTGTTGAGCAGTTGCTGTATAGTTTGATCAATGGGGACATCGTATATAAACGTAAACTGCTAAAATTATCTCTGTCAATTAGAAATTTTGTTAGCATTCTATTATTTGCTTTATTATCAATGGTATTTGTAATTATCAACGAACGGAGAACGCTATACCAAAGGAATAGGGTGTCTTTTTTAACACTTCACAAGACCTTCTACCACCACTACAACTGTTATACTACTTCTACACAAGTAATAGAAATAGTGCACTCACTGACGGTCACGTGAATGGAAAAGTTTCTCACGTTCTGGAGAATCACGTAATTTACGGTGTCACAGCCATGGACATTCCAAAACCTGATCGGGCATAGCTCGCATCACCGATTACGATTCCGACTTCAAATGCTTGACTTAAGCACTGCAGGTAAATTATAATGATAAACAAAAGCTCCTTAGCTTCATCAGGCGTTTATTATAGCTAAAACATTGTTCGTATGATCTGACGGAGAATTTTTTAATTACACGGGTCTTACGACCCCAAAACCGCGATTAGCTTATAATAGACGGTTTCGAAATTTCGACGAAGGGAAATTTTTAACGGGCACCTTAATATGAGCACACGGACTTCTAGCTTTCTGCGTTTATCGAAATGCCGCCGCTGCAGCCAGGATTCGACCCCGCAACCTTCCGTTGAACAGTAGAGCACTAAGGCACTAGAACAACGTGACGGCTTCTCGTACTTTAAAAATTGGGCACAGTGCACGGGTTAGGTTAGATTATAGACCTACACCTTCAGCAATAGTTCAAACTATTACAAAGAACATTTATTACTTACTCGAGTATTTCACTAATGTGCATTGCGACTAAATCGGCTTTGTTAATGAGCGTTACCACCGCACTCAAGTGACCTAGTCACGTGGTTGCACGGCAATGACGTCATTAAGGAACCGCAAAGCGAGTAAATCAGCGTTTCTGGCTTTCTGAAAACACAAACGAAGTTTTCCTATATACCGAGCTCTATGAAAATGATTAACAGCAAACCCAGACGTTCGGTCAACCTATTATCATGTGCCCTCATCGTTTTCGTAGCAACGAAGTCACGAAAAAGTCACAGTTCGACGTCACGTCATTCTGTCATGAAGCACGTGAATCGTATAGATGCAACGTCAATCGATGCGCTTGGTGTTCTGAAAAGCTTCTTTTTTTTTCTTTTTTATGTCAACATTTCTTAAATATTCGCACTGGATTGCTTCGTTTTCGAATTTTGTCCAAATTCTCTATATACTTTATGACTTAGATTTAGCTTGCCCATTCTATTTTCAAGTAAATAGCTTAACATCGCTGCGGAGTTCAAGCTATCCACTTGAAAATAAGAAAGTTTCTTATCGCGATACAAAATGTTTTGTTAACAGCGGCTTCTTTCACGGTACAAGACGCACACATTTGTAAGGATTGTGTACCCACTGTAGGAAGGACAGTTTCACATCACATTGGCCTCTGACTTGCGATTATACATTGCCAAATAGATTAATTGATTGATCTGATAATTCATTGGTTTTTTGTCGCACCAGGCGTCGGAGAAGTTTGCTGCAAGCTGTTCGTTTTTTTTTTCGCCTTTCTTCGCTCGCACCCTCAATGATTGGATACACTGTTTGTATGCATATAGCAGTCACATTAGACCCTGGAATGTAGTTCACGTGGTTTTCCTTAGTTTTTTTTCTTACATTTGTCATGATGGACTCAGTAGACATGCCTCCTATACAGTAAGTTACAACGTATAGAATACACGGAAGCTCCGCCCCCTACCGTCGCTGCCCCACTCTAAGGAAACGTGTGGAAATGGCCGTTCAATTGCATCCGTTTCATTTTTGTGACGTCGTGCACTGATCGCGCGATACAGTCAGTCAGTCAGTCAGTCCAGGTGAGGTCAGGTCAGGTCAGGTCAGGTCAGGTCAGCCAGCCAGCCAGCCAGTCAGCCAGCCAGTCAGCCAGCCAGTCAGCCAGCCAGCAGCCAGCCAGCCAGTCAGTCAGTCAGTCAGTCAGTCAGTCAGTCAGTCAGTCAGTCAGTCAGTCAGTCAGTCAGTCCAGGTGAGGTCAGGTCAGGTCAGGTCAGGTCAGCCAGCCAGCCAGCCAGCCAGCCAGTCAGCCAGCCAGTCAGCCAGCCAGTCAGCCAGCCAGCCAGCCAGCCAGTCAGTCAGTCAGTCAGTCAGTCAGTCAGTCAGTCAGTCAGTCAGTCAGTCAGTCAGTCAGTCAGTCAAGAACTTTATTAAAGGCCCTGAGGAGTTCAGGCCACCAGGGTGTCCACGAGGGACATTCTACGAGCCGCTACTGTATAGGCGACGCCCGAGTCGGGACGGGAACGTGGTGGCGTTCCGCCAGTTCTTGGGCCCTCTGGACTGCCCTTTGTCGGTTTCTGAGACTGGGGCTCCTGAGTGCCTCCTCCCAGTCGGACTCACTGGTGAGAAGTCCTCGAGGTAACGCGGGACATTGCCAGAGCATGTGTTCGAGTGAACACTTCTGAGCAGTCCATGGGCATTGTGAATCTATGTCTGAGTTGTGACAGCTGAGTCGGCCCCGTGATTGGCACGAGCTCGTTTGTAGCATGCGAAAAGCTACCTCTTACGCGCGTTCGAGCTTTCTTCTTTCTTATGTGATTCATAAAGGGAAAAAAAGTGAGAAAAGTGAGCCCCGTAACTGTCTGCGTCAGAGTGCGACACATCAACAGTAGCTCACGAGGGATGGGGGTCAGGAGGGATTAAAAGGATAGGATTAAGGGAATAGAGATAGAGAGGAGGGAGGAGAGAGCGTGGCGCAGAGACAGCGAACGACAGAAAACGATGGAAGGAAATAGGAAAGATGGACACGGTCGCAGGAGTCCGAGGACGGGGCACGATTCTGCGAGAGCTCTTGTCGGCGACAGGAGATGGCGTAGGGCGAGCCCAGTCGGCCAGAGCTGCGCTGTCGTCGAAGATCGCGAAGGCAAAACCGGTCGGCACGAAATCTAGCGAGCGAGTCTTCGAGCTTTGCATGTGGTAAAGGGTACTGGCTTCTATCGTTTTGGTAGGAGGTAATTCCGTGAAATGTGAGTAAAGGATCATTGGACTGTACGCCTGGGCCCACCAGCTCTTCGATGGCTGATTGATCGTCGTGGTGGGTCAGTCCTCGCGCTCGATCGTAAGCCATTTCGTTGAGGTTGGGTTACAGTGGGTTGCCTCTTTGCCCATGTCGCACACACATTCCTGTCGTTGGGTTTTGGGTTATACTAGTATAGGTATCAGGTGTCCCTGCGAAATGTTATTTTTTTACTTCTCTCTGTACCAACGTGAATTCCAGGCATGTTTGGAACTAAAAGTTCAACGCTCCCGTTTAAAATATTTCGTTTGGCTCATTGCTGATTTCAGAATATTTCACCAAACACGCCGTGACTTGTAGTTCGAGGCCTAAAACCTGGCGTTATCAGCGTATCTTTGTGAGGTGCAATCAAATGTCAGTGTTTAGTACTTGGTGCTTACGCCCCCATTGCTAGTAAATTCATGTTGGAGAAGAGCTGTTTGTCATAATATAGAGCTCACACCCACAGGACGGCTTTATGCTCTCCCATAGTAGAGTACCAAGTACTCTAAATTGTTACCTCTTTTTTCTAAACACAGGCACTCTCCTGTCAATGTCTGATTAGTACATGTTATCTGTATGCGTTTACCATTTCTATGTGTTTGTGCATGTCCCGTATAGGTGTGAGTTCTTGTATATATTCTCTTCATTCTAACGCTGTAAGTTATGCATTTTTTTACGAATATTGATGCCTGTTGTACATATTTCCTAACATCTTCACCAAGTCTTGTAAATTCTGTACATATATCATCATGTACATTGTCCATATTGTGATTAGTGTATATATTTAGTGTATGTAGTTATTAGTACCATGGACTATGGGGACAACGGACGTGGACACTTTTGTTCAAATGTGTCATGTATGTTGTGCTTCGTCATTCGTTTGTTATTGTGCCTGTTGTACAGATGCTCGTTCTATAGGTTTGTTGCGTCCCATGATAGAATAAACTTTTTTCTAAACACACAGGCGCACTCGGAATGTACGCCATTGGTTTTAGCTAGGAACGGTGCACTGCTCTCCCATAGTTAAGTACGAAGCACTCGAAGTCGTTAAACACTTTTTCTAAATATATTTCTAACCCTTCCCCCCTAGTAATGTACTTTTGAATTGTGTAACATTTGTTCTGAGTACGCACACGTTCGTTGACTGGGACGACATTATGCTCTCCCATAGTATGATGTTGAGCGCTGTAAATCGTTAACCGCTTTTTAATTGCGGAGAATAATATATTGGCAGGTTGGTAGATCGAATCCCAGCTGCGGCGGCTGCATTTTCGATGAAGGCGAAAATGTTCTACGCCCGTGTTCTCAGATTCGGGTGCACGTTAAAGAACGCCAGGTGGTCGAAATTTCCGGAGCCCTCCATTACGGCGTCTCTCACAATCGTATGTATGGTATGGTTTTGGAACGTTAAGCCTCACAGACCAGTCAATCAGCATTTTCTAGCCTCACCAACTCGCAAGTCCGGCGTAGGCGGTGTCGTCTACACACCCACTGCGCATGCTCGCGTCTCGTGCCAGCTCGTAAACCATTTTTTCGAGGCACAACGCAGTGCGTTGATTGATTGATTTGTGGGGTTTAACGTTCCGAAACCACGATATGATTATGAGAAACGCCGTAAATGGAGAGTTCCGGAAATTTCGACCACCTGGGGTTCTTTAACGTGCACCCAAATCTGAGTGCACGGGCCTACAACATTTCCGCCTCCATCGGAAATGCAGCCGCCACAGCCGGGATTTGATCCCGTGACCTGCGGGTCAGCAGCCGAGTACCTTAGCCACTAGACCACCGTGGCGGGGCACAACGCAGTGCGTTAGTGACAGGCGAAGGCTCTTGTCACCCGCAGAATGGTTAAGGAATGTGAGCGGAAATTCCAAAAAAACTGCGGAAATACACTGTGCTCTAAACATTTCCGTAGAAGTCATTAAAATGGCTAACAACATCATCTAGAACGCTAAATAAAGGAATTAGAACGCTTAAGTAGTGGAGGCCGGCGGTCATGTTAAAAGAAGGAAATGAAATTATTCGTGCGAAAAAATCCAGCACCGAGATTTCGAAGCGGCCACCGGTAATAATTGCGGAAAAATTAAATTAGACCGAATTCCCAGGCGAAATAAAAACGTGGTGTACACGCTTACCAACATTCTTTCGTACGAAGGAACGCTGACGTGGACGCTACCACGCCATCCTGCGACACAGCGCACATTGGCTCGCCAACTTTAGCAGCGTAGTGTAATTTACGTCATCATGGTTTCGTGAAGTACGGTTATGGACAAATGGAACGAGAACAACAACAACAAGAAAAAAACCCTACCGACTAGAGCAGCTTTCACCAGCGATATTTCGAAACACTGAAAGCCCAATCGGCCTTGGTTCAACATAGTGGTGGAAGTTAGCGTGCTCTCACCATGTAGACAAGACAAGAAAGAAAGAAAGAAAGATAGAAAGAAAGAAAGAAAGAAAGATAGATAGATAGATAGATAGATAGATAGATAGATAGATAGATAGATAGATAGATAAAGAGAAACAGCAACAGACAGACTTATACTTTATGTCAGTCGTCCGTTATATCCCTTTTGACTCTGAAACCTATTTTATTATTTGACTTCATCCGCAGGCTTAGACGAGACCACCCGGAAACAGCGAAAACAATGCGGATTGCAGAGCGGCTGCTGCTCTTCTTTGCCAGCGTGCCCCTTATGACGTCATCGCCCGCTCCTCGCCAATCAACGGCCGCATCTTCGCCGGCGTCGACGCACCACCCTCGGCGCACGCGGTTGCAGCAGTTGCAGCACACCTTCGGCAACGGATCGCCCGTCGAGCGAGTGCTGCGCTCTGATGGCGGTCCGGGACTCGTCCTGGGTCGCGCCATCTTGGTCGGGGACTTCCGCAAGAACCACCACCATCGACGACAGCACAACAAGAAACAGGAGGTCGTCGACGACCAGAGACCCCGACGCGACTGGTGTCGCACGGCGCCTCTGATGCAGCGCGTCTGGGAACGAGGCTGCCATTCGGCGTTGCTGCGCAACCGCTACTGCTACGGCCAGTGCAAGTCCTTTTACGTTCCGCACGGCTACAACGTCGCTGTTGCTGGTGCTTCGGACGACGACAACTACAACGGCACGTCCCTGAAAGCGATCGGTATCGGACGTGGCGGCGTCGGGGCGTTCGTGTCGTGCGCCGCCTGCAAGCCTGTCAAGTTCCGGCCGGTGCGTGTGACGTTCGTGTGTCCCGGTCAAAAGCCAGCTCTCCGCAAGAGGACGCTGCAGCGGGTGCACAGGTGCCGCTGCCTGGCGGCCGATGCGACTTCGTGACGTCACTTGTACCGTCAGCAATGAAGGACGAATGGTCGACGGGGCGAAGCTATGACGTCATTTCGTCGAAATGCGACTGCTAAGGTGTCGCTTTGCAACATTTGTGTCTTCGGGACGGCGCTTCCAATCCTATATTGCTACCAGTGGAGGATACTATAGCTGATCCGTGATTCTGTGACGTCAGTACTCTCGCGGCACCGGAACATGATACCTAGGTGGCGCCTCTGTGCGACGTCCGAGCAGTGAAGGACGAATGGTCTGTGTCCGATTGCAACGTCACTCCTGTGTGGAGACCGAACGAGATTCGTTGGCTCGGCAATAGTGGCTGTTTTCTATGTTGGTACCTCTGTGAACGTCCCTTTTAGTACCCAGTGGAGTTTTACGTTTGAGCAACGGCGTATTCAGGACTTACCGCATGAGTTTTAAGCTGACGTCATTGTTACGTCACCTGGATGCTGTAGCCCGCCCGATCGTGTGAATGTCTACATCGAAAGTCGGTGATTCGTGTCTGTGACTGGAACTGTACCAGCGTTCTCACTATGGACGATCGTCTGAAGAGACAAGGCGACATCGCACATGGTCATGTGACCGGACTTGACATTTATGCGTCTTATCAATTCAGTGCCAGAAAGAAGACAGTGATGGATCGCTGCATGCGTCAGTGCCAAATATGCCTCAATGCTGTAGTATGTTTACTGTAGTTTTTTGTCTTAAAAAATGTGTTTTGGGAAACGGTGCGCAGTGCGCGCCGCGCGTCATTCATGGTGAAATCACATCTACCGCGTATGAATCAGTTTATATTTTCTGCGCGTGTATGCTACAGTTTCGCGGAAAGAATATGCCAATGCATTCATCAATGCACGAAGACCGCGACATGACATTAGCTCCTACACTGCAGTATAGGGACCTCATGTTCTCGTCACGTCGTAGACGTATCGCCGTTGTAGCTTTCCCCGGTCCACTACTTGGATGTCGCGTTTCGCGCAAGTGTGACTCCGCCTACCGGTGAAATTCCTACCCGGTACCACCTCTCAGCCAACTACTCGGGCGCGAGATCTCCGCTTATCATTGCTGCGTTAAGAATCTTGCGCATGCGCAACTTGGTCGTCACGTCTGGCTCATGGTATAGCTCCACATACAGGCGGATTCACGCATGAGCTGACGACTCATTGACAAAGTGCGCCGTGGATTATGGTATGCTCTAGCGCTCGGTTGTTACTGACTACATCCCACCGTTAACCGTATGTGTGTGTGTGTGTGTGTGTGTGTGTGTGTTTTTGTTGCCGTCTCTTGTTGTTCAATGTCTGGTGAATGTATTTATGAGTAAGATGTCTGTTGGTTCAATCAAGTTGTGTCGTCTATAGCAAGGCAAACGAACCCATATTATATTCCCCATATTTCGCTGATTTTACAAGTACATTCCACCCTAATGTAAACAAAAGTGTGACTGTGCTGTACTGTATCCGTCATTATAATTATATTGGTGGCTAACGAATATCACGACGTCCTTCAACGAGGTTTTGGGTTCGACTCCAGGCCGAAATTCGATGTGGGAAAAAAGCAAAAATCTTTGATTTTCGTGCACGTTCTCTTATTCTAGGACGCATTGTATAACTCTAGGTTGTGAAGCTTCATCTGGGCTATATCGTCACTGCGTGTTTCATAATCTAAACGTGATCCGGGTGCGCCAACTCCGGCCATATTTAACCCATAATCACGTACGTTCATATGGGATGCAGTATCGAAACTCAGCAGTGGCTATTTAGGACCGCAAGCGGTTATGGTGCGTTTAAGACATGTGGGTCTTCGATAAGGGAACCAAAGGTCTGTACTCATAACTACGTCATTGTGTTACTATATTGGGTGTGTAAGGCGAAATTCATCGTAGAATCTCGCTTTTGTATCGAAGGCATGCCAGATGTCATTTGGCAAGCAAGTCGCGAAGTCATCCTGTGTAGGCTTTCAACTGACAGGAGATGTTCATTGTGAATCACGTGTATCGGTTTCTTTTTTTTTTAATGTCATGTCGTTGAGGCCAGACAAGTAGGACATTTTAAACCTCATCAAACTGTTCGTTTCTGTTTGTTTTTTTCATTTTTTTAGAGTTCCATATGCAACGTGATTTCGAGGAAAGTCCTTACTGTTCCTACCCGTCCTATCCGTCTATCCGTCCTACAGTCTATCCGTCTTGCATGTATGTATATATATATATATATATATATATATATATATATATATATATATATATATATATATATATATATATATATATACTCATACATACACCCACAACAAACACAAGAAAAATTGATTGACCCCCCCCCCCCAAAAAAAAAAATTCTGGCTACGCCTTTGCTATACTTGTTACCTAAATGAAGATCAAATATATTTTATTCCTCATAAATCATCTCACAATTCGAGACGTATTACAACTCCACAACCGAAATGATGTTTGTCTGAAGCCATGAATATCTGTGTGGCTTCCGTGCATGAACGTGACATGCAGTCGTGTGCAATTAGAACGATAATTCTGATTTTTTTTTAATGGAGGTGACAATGCTTGGGACTTGTGTGCCTAAATTTTGGTAATCGAGAACACCGGGTGGTCGAAATATACGATGCCCTCTGCTACAGCGTCTCTCGTAATCACAACGTGGTTTGAGACCTTAAATCACAGGAATTTTTATTAGGTTATTGCGAAACTATTCTGCCAGGACAGCTCACCCATAATAAAGTACATCGTGCTCTAAATTGTTTAACATTTGTTATAAACACACAGAGTTGTATTAGTTTCGAGATTTTATTTTATTTCGTCCGCGTCTGCTATCTGCGCATCATGGTATGCATTTTTATTTCTCTATATTGTTTATTGTCTTTTCATATGACGCCAAACGTGGGAAGCGGACGAGAATGCAGCAGCTGTTTCCCTCTCTCACACGCACAAATGTTCTCTCAGCTAGAATGATATTTTTACACACGTGTGCACCAACAGCAGTAGAGAAAAAAAAAAAAACTTCTGACTTTGTACATAGACGAGTGGTTTTCTAGTCTTCGGCCATCATCTGTCGCACTTTGGACTGGATACTCTGGCTGACAGGTGCTTGATGCAACGCAGCACGTCTAATAAAGTGTTATATACCTGAAAACGGTCTGTACTGCTTACTTTTTCACTTGAGGTGTCCCAATGGCGTTGCCAAGGGCTTGCACAGCGCCCCCTCCTCCCGCCCCAGACATGTATTCGCCTTGACCGTCACCCTTGACAGTCACCCTTGATTCGCCTTGACCGTCACGCCTTGACATACAGAGCGAAAAATGACGCTTTTCAACGAGCCCCCCCCCCCCCCCCAAAAAAAAAATTCTGCCTACGCCCTTGCAGGAGTATGGCTTCTCGTTCATTCATACACCTCATTTGGGGTGATCACGCTCACAGTAAAGTGCTCAGTACAGGCCATTAAAACGGTATCAGTGCTCAAACCCGGGTTAAAATGAACGAGCAAGTTCTAAAATAATATAATTAACAGGAATAGCCAATAATTAATCTCAATAACTAACGTAAAACCGCTACAACTTTTCGCAAACATACGGCTGACTCCAGCCGGACGCGAGAGAGGGCGCCACCACCATGCCAAGCGTAAAACCCCTAGGTTATGAAAGTAGGAGCCACTGATCTCCACTAGGCCACTGATCTCCACTAGCCACTGATCTCCCCACCTAGTAGAGATGGGGACTCGCTCTCTGGATTTCGTGCCGAACGGTTGTGCCCCCGCGATCTCTCACGACAGCACAGCTCTGGCCGACTGGGCTCTTCCTACGCCATCTCCTGACGCCGAGAAGAGCTCTCGCTGAGTAGTGTCCCGTCCTCGGACTCCTGTGACGTGTTTCATCTTTCCTATCTCTCTTCTGTCGTCGCTCGCTGTCCCAGCGCATCTCTCTCTCTCTCTCTTTCTACCTTTTAATCCTATCTTTTAAATCCCTCCTTACCCCCATCCCTCGTGAGCAACTGTTGAGGCGTCGCACTCTGATGCAGACAGTTACGGGATTCACTTTTCTCTCCTTTTCTCGTTAAGAGTCGCATAAGAAGAAAAAGAACCTTGTGGAGATCAGTGGTAGGAGCACTGTTTTATCTACGCTGCCAAACTGTCGCCGCGCCCTCGACCTTCTCTTTTTTTTTTTCACCCCCTCTTTCACGGCGCCGCACTGTATGACTCTCACCGCGCTGAATGGCTGGTACGCGCGCGCTACCACCTAATCAGATAACCCTGACGTCTAAAAAAAAAAAAACGCGCGCAAACAAATTTGGCGCGCTTTTAATTGACAAAGGACGCCATGAACCTTCCAGGTTCCCCGCTCCTTCATTCAAGTGGCATGCACCTCCACACACGAGCACGTTGTTTTGCAGCGAAGGGTGTTTTGCGCATGTTTTGGGACGTAAGAAGATTTGCTGCGCACTCTCCCCAGATGAGGCCAGGTGGACGGCTGCGCTGCGCAGCTCCAACCTTCAGGATCAACTGTGGGCCATCCAGCGAGACCGCGAGAAGGCGAGTAAAAAGGGTCTCCGGTCCTCCACGGGGGCGGCCTAGGCCCAGGTCACGAATTTGCCGGAGTTATTAATCAAGTTGTTACCACCACATCATAACGTTTAGAAATATTCGTACAGTCTGTTTTCTTGTTGCGAATTTGTAAAATTGTTTATTTCTGTTGCAAAGATGCCATCTCGGGTGTGACATAATGAATGTAATTTGTAAAATATTTGTTACTTTAAAAGTAAACAACTATAGCAATTTCCTGGTTTTTATTTTGCGTCTCTGAACTTACTTTAAGTGAGATGTTGTTCCGCCGCGCACCCTCACGTTCTGTTTCCATGCACGTGAAATCCTGCTCACTCAATGTAGATTTGTCTTTGAAGTTTTACTAGTAGGTGTCGACATTATCGCGCTTACAAGTCTGAAACACTAAAGACTCCATACCACGGAACTCCTTGTTTCAAAAGCAACGTCGATCGCATCGCGTCCTGAAATACTTAAACGAGTGGTTTTTCGTTTACTTTTGTTGACCCTTCACGCCGTCAGCATTTTACCACAAGTGTAACAAAAAAATTCCGCCATATCCACGAAGTGAATGGTGATGAGTGGGCGAAGCTCCGGAGGTAAACCTGGTAAACCATGAATCCTCTGTACATTTTGCCCACTCGATTTTATTACATCGCTCCCCCTAGCGTACGTCGCCGCACTAAATCGAACGATTGCCTTCAACCAATGACACGCGCCATATGTGACATCATTCCTATTTTATAAGATCTCGCGTCTTTCATCAACTACAAGTACCGCTTTCTAGTTTATAACATCTTGCATCTTTTCATCATCAGCTACAAGTACCACCATCTAGTAAACACTACAAGAACTAAACGAGAGGTGGCTACATACAGGAGACGGTACCGCCATCTAGTGAACACTGCAAGAACTAAACTAGAGGTGGCTAGATACAGGGGACGGTACCGCCATCTAGTGAACACTGCAAGAACTAAACTAGAGGTGGCTACATACAGGCTACAGGGGACGCACAGCCCACGCCCTAAGGAGCTTCGCCCCTAAAAAGAGAAAATGCGACATATGCAATTGCAAGAATACGGAATCGGCGCACTTGATCGGACACGTACTTTTGCGATTTGGGAATGTACAGGGGTGGTCAAGAGTTCCCAAGCCGCTATTCGGTCATTCCAGCGACGCAGGCGGCGCCACGTGGCCGTGCTCCGAAGCTGTCACACGGTGGTAAAACTGCGACGCAGTTTGGTCTCTCAGTAGTGATGAACCAATGAACGCGTTTTCACGCTCTGCGACGCTGACGTAAACGCTTGCGACATCGCCGTCTCGTCCACCATTTCGATAAAGTCCCTAGATGAAACAAGAAACTTGTTTCATCTAGGAACCTTACATTTCGATCATCCGCTGCGCCGCCTATGATCGCTGGAATGGTCGAATACCATGTATCCCTATTGTAGCGTGGCCTGGGAACTTTTGACGCCGCCCTGTACGTATGTTGACATGTGGCATCATGCGCTCATATGCAGTGGTGAAGCCAGGGGATGGCCCACCGTGCTGGTGCCCCCCCTCCCCTCCCTGAAATCAAGGTGGTGGCCACCCTGAAAACAAAAAAAAAAAATCTGCCTACGCCCATACGCGTGTGAGTGACTTCAGAGGTGGGCACCGTTTGTCCTGGAAGATGATAAGTCAAGCGATACTGGCGAAATATTACTGAATTTTGGCGAAATATCTGCATTCGCATGCTGCGTTCGAGATTCGACACGAGACACCTCGCAGTCTCACTGTTGCCCGTGTTTGACAACTTTCCACTTCTCGCTTTGTTCTTTAAAAGGTGAAATATACGGTATCCATTTGCGAAAGAATTCAAGAACACAGTCACTAGAGAAACGGTTACAAACGCGTGCCAGATGAACAGCACACACCCTGGACCACCGCGAACAGCACCAACACCTCCTAAAAATTCTTCGAATTTTAGGAGGTGTTGACAGCACACACGCCGAACCAGCGAAGAGGCGAGGCCTCGAACCGGAAGTACACTGGTTCTGTGTGAATTCTTGCCCGTGTTTGCCTCGCGTTGTTTTCAACTATGGGGAGTCGAATTTAAATGACAACATGCTTAAAAATCAATGAATAATATCAAAATGGAGTGCTGACGTTATTCTCATCAGAGTTATTTAATCATACTCATCGCAAAACTCCCCACAGGCTTCATGTATTGAAATCCGGTCCAGATGTCGGCAGTGAGCAAATCGTTCTAAAGTCCCTCTATTTTCTTTCCCTTAATCGTCCTACTGTCACACCCACTATTAAACGCATTGTGTTTTGTGTGGCCGCTCCAAGATGGCGTGACACTCTCCTAATTCCCGCAAAATTGGCCAATCGCGTGTTCAGGTTTTGGAATGCAGTTTCGCAACTGGTATGATTGAATAACTTTGCTCTTCTCACAGCGGCCAGCCTTAGCTCCTTATATAGTCGCCCGTCTGTAATGAGAGGGCCACGCACCGAAAACGGCTGTGCCTGATAAACATATTGAACTTACTATAACTACGCGGCGTTAAAAAGGACTCTGAGAAATATCTGGTTCAAACGGGCTGCCGCCAAACCCCATAAGACGTCCAAAGGTCAGTGATGTTCCGTGCAGGGAATTTTCCCCCTTTCGGGGAATTTTCGCCTGTCATTTTGAGGCAAAGGGAAAAAAGGGAATCTTCGTGACATCTCAGGGAATTTCAGGAATGGTTAAATTATCCGATGACGGCCGGTAATTAGCGGTCACAGTGCGCCTTCGTCTGCTGTAATCGGTTCTGACGTGTGCACCACGCAAGCATGGCCTTTATGATTTGTTTCGGATATTTACGCGGAGCGATTTCTAGTTCACTAGTGGTGTTAGCCTTGAAGCCCACAATGTGCAGTGTGCTAACGGTACATGAAATAATAGTCGTGCTTTTGTTGTGCGGCTGTGAAGGGGCTAGTAATGATTTCAAAAGTCGCCAGTGCGTGAGACACGTGAAATTATAGCATATGTTTGCGTCGATGGGGTCAGAAATTAGTACTGTTGTGTAGAGAATTTTTCTGGACAGGAAAAAAAAAAACGCCTAAATAGAGAATTTTCATGTCGCTGAATGGGAATTGTTCGGCGTAGTACGGAACATCACTGCCGAAGGTCGCATTTTACGTTGTTCAGTTTTCCCGCGCCTATCGGTGGCTTAGTAACTGCTGCCATCGAGCGGCTTTAACGCAAGATGCAATAAATAGCGCGTGGCCTTTAAGATGTGAAGGCAGCATGCGTTCATGTATTTGTTGTCACTATAACTCGTATAGCCGCTGTTGTGTGCGTGGTCTCTGAATGACATAAGTAATAATAGATGAATGATGACGGTCATCAATTGCTTTTACCTCAAACTGATTTTGACGCATAGCAAAAAGCCTTCGAGATTTGTGAATAAGTTTTGACCAAAGCGGCGTACGCATAGTTTCATACAACTATTATTTGTATGAAACTCTGTGGGTATAGGGTTTCATAATAAAACCGCAGAACACCTCTATAAAACTTTATGTTTTTGAGAATAGTTACTGCAATGTGATAAAAAAAACTGCAAACATCTATGCACACTTCAGCGTAAATGCTTAGTTGAAGGAGACGCAGAGATGACAAAGTAATAATAGCGTTGTTTTATTCGTGCATCGTATTCAACTTTTCCCACGAGAAATCATAAATTATGTTGCAAACCATAGAAACGTTGGTTTCGGTTTGGTTTCGACGTATTGGCGGTATCTGTGTTCTCAACACGGGGTGTTCTCAAAGTGATTGAAATCCATAGAGCGCGCAATTACTTCTTTAGCGAACATCACGACTGTACGCGATGACACGGACGCTAACGTACCCAGAAACTAGTAGCAGCTATTTAACATTCGTTCTTCCGTATGGACTGTGAACGCACGATGAACGAGTGATCCGGGGGAACCTAAATAAGGGCAATACAGGCGCTGTCAATAAAGTGGGATATGGTTCCTCCGGCGCAGCTACGCGCTATAATCAGGCGCCGGGCTGCGTCGAAGTCGCGGAAAGATGGAAGCGGCGGCAAGACCCGGAAAAGAGACTCGAAGCAGAGTGCGAGCGATGCATCATGTTCGAGGACACCGGCTTCGTGCAAAAGAAAGGGACTCGCAGGAGGCGACTTCACCAACATCAAGAGCAGGCTGTGTTCGCGTTTCGGCGCGGCCTCGCGCCAGGCGGACTGCACCGCGGCGAACAGCGGGAACTGCGACTCGCTTGCCGAAAGCGCCGATGATGCCGGAAACCCAAAAACAACGAGGTCAGTTTTGGCGCTGCGAATCACGACCTGGGAAGTTGTGCTGCGAAACGCCAATCTTTAGCGCTCGTCCTGTGCTCTTTGCATTCTTTTTTTTTTTGTCCCGAATTCGGGCTTTGCAGTTTAGCATTAGTAATGAACTAGCCAAGCAACGCATTCTCTTAATTATATTGAAGCGCGTGAGTTTGAGAATACATCTTCGAGAATAGTGACCATAAAGAGTTGCGTGGCTTCAGAAGCTGTGCAGTATAACCACTTGTGCGATGACATACGTGATAAGATGCAGTAAACATACCCGCATTTTGTACAATGAAGCATGCAAGATGTTGTGTCAAGAGGCTTGAGTAATGAGCGGAGATCGGCCATCTAGATTCTTGGTATGATCACACATTCTGTACATGGACTTTCGTTTGATACTAAGGAACCTGCACGATGGCATCATTAAACACTATGGTAATGAGAGCTAGAAGGTGTCATCTTGATTCTTTGCGCGATAATATGAGAGCTGAATATCTTGTAAATGGACTTCCATTTGGCACTACAAAGCATGCAAGATGTCATGATAGGAGGCTCAAGTACTGAGCATTAAAAGCTGTCATCCTGATTATTTGTGTAGAAGATGCCGCAAACATATTGTTTTTGATACTACGAAACACTCCCGATGCCATGGTAAAGACACGGGAGTAATGAGCATTGGTGGCTTTCATCGCCATTCTTTCTGCTGTGGTCACCTAAGGGCAGAAAGTCATGTAAACTGGCTTGCATTTAACAGAATGAAATAATCACAATGTCAAGATAGGAGGCTAAGCTAATATAGATTGGACGTTGTCATGTCGATTCTGTATTGATTACATAAATGCAGATGTTGTAAACCGGCTTGCGTTTGATACCGTGAAACACTCATAAGGTCATGAGTGACTGTAGTAATGAGCTTTAGGAGCTATCATATTGATTCTTTGTGCAGTTACGTAAATGCAGGAGATCCTGAAAACTGACTTGCATTTCATACAACGCAGCATGCATGATCTCATACTAACAATCTAGAGTAATGAGCGTTGGAGGCTGTCATCTCTATGCATTGGATGACCACATCAGGGCAGCAGATCCGCTGCACGGTGTCATGATGAGAGACCGTCTATGCAACAGATGTGTTGATGTGATATTTAAACAACTCTCATGTTGAGCCGTTCCTTTCTTTTGCAATTTATTGATTTGTTTTACAGCTACACGCCACTTGAGAGCCAAGTCATGGCCATCAAGCAGCGACACCCCAACACTGTCTTGCTGGTTGAATGCGGATATCGCTTCCGGTTTTTCGGAGAAGATGCGGAGGTAATGCTGCATTTATTGCCCCTTCTCTGGTAGCTTATCTGTATGGAGAGAGAGTTTTGTATATGAAAAAAAAAAAAAGAACAGGGCACAGCACATGCATCGACCCGTTGTAAAAGTACTGTATGTAATCTGATGCAGGTACTGAGTTAATGCCTCGTCAAAGTCAGGCTTTATACTTGACGAATACCTTGCTTCACTCAGAAAAGGCTTTGATAACAAGGTTGCTTCAGTTAAAAAGGTGTGATTCATGTCATATGCAGCTTACCAGAGCCTGCATTTTTTTAGCCACGTATGATATGCATATTTGTATTCACTTAATTTAAAGGAAAACTGGCTGTGTAATGCATCCTACAAGTGGTCTTGACTATGTAGTATGAAATTGTGTGCGTTGTCGAGTTCGTGGCTAATGAAGAATCATTGGCTAGCTGGTTGCTCATTTCAAATTAAGCAATATTGCTAGAATTGAACATACAAAACGGCATGAGGGAAACAACGCATTTTGCAGCAAGTCATTTTCTTGTGCCTTCCTCTCTGTCTTGTCTCAAACTCCTCAGAAGGGTTGCTGATCGGGCGAGTTGGTCATCCATGAACGTAGCGTGTATTAGCGCAGTACATAAAAGAAAGGGACACGACACAGACGTAGAGATAGGTAGGCACTAGGTAGGTAGACGTAGAGATAGGTAGGTTTAGCGCCAACCTATCTCTACGTCTGTGTCGTGTCCCTTTCTTTTATGTACTGCGCTAATACACGCTACGTTCTCAAACTCCTGTTCACTATTAAACTACTTACATAATACCAGAGTTATTCAACCATACAAGTTGTAAAACTCCTCATAGGCTCCATGTATCAAAATTCGAACACACTATTGGGTCAGATGGTGGGATTGTGCAAATTGTTATGCCAACTGGTGATGAGCACACTAACTACTAAACACGTTGATTTGTATGTTGCGTTACCACTTTCAAATGGGGCGACCGTCCGCTGATTCCCGCAGAATCGGCCAATTGCGTGTCCAGATTTTAAAATGCCGTTTCGCAACTAGTGTGATTGAATAACTTTCACTTGATACCTGCTTCTGACAAACTGCATTCGTGCATGGTGTATTATATAATTGTAGTTTCTCGATGCGGCAACTCACCGTTGTGCACGCAGCTGGCTTCTCGTGAGCTCTCCATCATGTGCAACCGCGACCACAACTTCATGACGGCCAGTGTTCCAGTTCACCGCTTGGGCTTCCACGTGGAGCGGCTGGTTTCCCGCGGCCACAAAGTGGGCATAGTCCGGCAGACCGAGTCAGCAGCGCTCAAGTCGGTCGGGACATCGAAGTCTACCGTCTTCACCCGTGAATTGACAGCGTTGTTCACCAAGTCGACATTGATCGGAGAAGGTATACTGACGATTTTATAGTGCCCCTGATTATGTGATGATGTGGAGCATTCCCACTGAATTGCTTATTCTTTTCAGGTGCAACGCATACTTTTGTGCATGCAAGTTGTTTTTCAGCAGTCCAGCAACCAAGAAAAGCAGCAGATGAGCTTTTGGGAAATCGAATCCTCTGCACATTTAATGCATGTTCACTTAACTTCAATGTGCCAAGTGTTGCTACAGATGATCACTTTGTAGAAGGCAGAGCCCTATTCATGCTATGTTCCAGCAGCTGTCAAAAGAGTAATTTATATCCTCTCAACAAAAATTCAAGTTGGTAAAATTAGTGTTAAAAAAAAAACTTCGAAGTGTGGTGCAGATATTGTTGCCATTGTTGCTATTTTGGTTTTTGTTATTACTCAGTACTTTTTCTTGCTCGCCCCCCAGAACTCTCAACCGGTTGTGAAGACTCAAACAAGGGAGGCTACTTGGTATCCATATGCGAGGCTGACTGCGCGACACCAGATCACATACTCGTCGGGGTTGTGGTGCGTACATTTGCTCTACCTCTTAACAATAGTATTCGTTTTTGCTCTAGTTAGCGGCCTAGTCTGCTTAATAGCTTAACGCAGAAAGGAACGAGAATGAGAGAGCAAAAGAAATAAGAGAAGAACATTGAATTAGCGCTACACTCCATTGTTGTTCTCGCTTCTTTATGTTTCATAATTAACGACAGAGAACACGTGACCAGATTAGCGCTTCCCCCAAGACCTTTGCTTTCGTCCCCGTCCATACGCGTGTGGTTGCAGGCGGCCCAGCCGACCACGGGAGCAGTTCTCTACGACACGTTCGAGGAGAGCGCATCGTCCTGTGAACTGGAACAGAGACTCGAGAGCCTTCAACCGGTCGAGGTTCTTCTATCTGAGAAGTGTCACTCCATGTTGGAGAAAACGGTGTGCAATTTCACAAGCTCGAGGTAAGTGGACGCTAGTTTCTGAAAGGGCCCTTAAGCCACCACGGAGATAGGGCGTAGCCAGGGGGAATGGCACACTAGCCCCGTGCCCCCCTCCCCCCCCACGACCTGAAATTTTTTTGTCATAGCACAGAGAGCAAAAATTGACCATTTCAAAGGGGTGTCCTCCCCGAAATAAAAAAAAATGCCCCCCCCCCCACCCACACCACCCCCCAGAAAAAAAAAAAAAAACAATTTTTAGCTACACGCACACTAACGCCACGGCCCTTTCGTCGAAGCTCCATGAGGCTCTGCGGAGCCCCGCTCTTGACAACCAAACCTGGGCGACCCAGAACGCTTGTGAGGCGGCGTCGAGGCAAGCCCTTGACGTCCCCTCATGGAAAGCCTAGGCCCGGCCACCTAAACCTGCTGGTTTCTTATAATAAAGTTTGTTCCTCCTCCTCCTTCTTTGACTACACGCCTGCCACGAATGTCAAAATTATGTTGCAGTATTGAAGTTGTGCACAAGTCAGTAATGACTATGGTGCTGTGGGACGTTTCCCAGATGGTGCCGCAATAGGGGATTTACACATACATTCAGACCTAATTAACACAATTTTGTATCTTACAAAGAAAGGATTTCGTTATGTCCAGAAATTCATTTTAAAGGTATATTTATAGCACTATATCTATTGCGAGACTAGTTTTCATTCACTTCTTTATAGCCGATATTTCGTTATATCTGGGTTCATTATATCGACGTTCGAGTTATCTGATGATTTAAAAACAGCCCTAGCTTGTTTTGCTGTTTCCTTCGATGCACGTCATTCATCTATTTGTCTCTCCCTTCTCACCATGCAAAGACAGAAGCACGCAGCGAGTGTACTATTGAACACACTTGTGATGATATCGGTTTTAACAATATATCGTTTATAACATTGAGAAGCTGCTGAATGGTCGGCATTTGTATGTTTCATATGGTGAAATCCCCTGCTTACAGAAATGCACGCTGCATCATCGATTACAATTAATTTTCTCTGCAGGGTGACCGTGCCAATAAGAAACGGTATGCGAAATCCCTGAAAAAAAAAGCAAGAAGAAAATGGGAAATTCAAGCAGGTTAACCTCTGCCTTCAATTCCTACGCCCCTTCAGATTTCATTATCATTATCATCATTTATTGTACCCTTAAAGGCCCTTTTCAGGTTATCACATAAGGGGGGGGGGGAACAAAAGCAGTAGAGGTATTTTTAAGGTATCCTTCATCGCATAGCGCTGTGACTTTGCGATAAAGCTGACTTTTGAAATCTACTGCAGCGTGGGAGGGGTAGTGGCCTTTGTTAAAACATGCAAATTGAATAAAAAGTTGCTTCTTTGAAGAATATCAGCATCCCAAATTTCGGACTTGATACATTGGCCTTATGGAGCTTGTGGCAGTCCTGTGACAGCATGGGAATTTTCAAGCATGTCTGAAAAATTGGCTGCTTTGTTTCATTATTATCACTGATGTCTTTTGGCATATCCCATCCCATATCACAGTTTTCTCACAACAGCCTTCAGTCTCCCTATTTTGCTTCTTCCTGTGTATTCATCTACACCAAACATAGGTTACAACAATGAAATTTTCTTGGCACTTAGGTATCGTTGCAAGTGTGCTCGACTACATAACTGCTGTAGACAAACAGGTTTCTGTTCGTGCTGAGATGTCAAAACATGTGTGCCGACATTGCAGTCAATGCTAGGGAAACGAATAGCTCGGAGGGGAGTGCGGAATTTTTTTTCCTTTGTCGTGGTGCACCCTTGTCTCGTAGTGCTGTCACGTTTGGTGCTGTTGGTCTCTGTGGCATTATGAACTCAATGTGTGTGTTTAGTTGAACTGCTAAAGAAATACCGGAGGCTGTTGAGGTGCCCCTAAAGATTGTTTTCAGCATTACCAGCAAAATGGCGCAATGAGTGCGCATCGCCACATCGTCACGACACGGCGGCACGCGCTCAATTTCTCATGTGTGCATTGCCTGCAGAGAGGAGGAGGTGGACGCTCACTCGCGCACCTTTATCTCGCGGTGGTAAACACGAAGATGACAGAGCGCTGTGGCGATCATCTTATGTAATTTTTTGGTGTACTCAGTTAGGTACAAGTTGGATGAAAAGAAAGATGAACAGTGCGACATGCTGTCTTCATCATGTTCTGACTTTCAGGGCAATGAAGAATATTCTAGAAGGGTTCTTGGTTGTAGTATTGTGCACGACTCTAGTGGCCTTTTATTGCCTTCCCAGGCTGCGTCTGCTTGAAAAGAAATGTGCGGCGGCTGAGAATGTAGATGCTGCGCTGTTTGTATTACTTTTCATCCTCACTGTACACTCCAATGCTACATGTTCCTGTGCATTTATTTGTATGTGGGAATATGTATGTATGTATGCATGAATGTGCGTGTATTTGTTTGCTCCTTTCCGACGTACATTACGAATTACGGTCTGTAAATGCATTAAATGTGTACATAATTTGATGCCAAAACTCTGGATTTGAGAATAAAGGCATTTTTAAGTGTTAGAATAGGTTACAGTTTATATTATGACAAATAATTATACTTACAACGTAAATAACTATCCAGTTTTTGGAAATAATTTAATTTTTCGATAATTATTTAGCCATTAAATGCATACATAATTTTATGCCAAGGTTCTGGATGTCAAAACAAAGGCGTGTCTAAGTGTTAGAATAGGTTACAGTTCATGTTATGGCAATTCATTATAATTACAACATAAATAATTATCCAATTTTTAGGCAGTCATTTCATGCTTTATTCCTTCATAAGCTAACTTCAACAGTCCATTGAAATGTTGTGTGATACTGATGTGCTTGCAACAAGCATTTCAAGAAGGGTAAAAAAATATTTTGAAATTCCTGCTGAATCGCCGCATGTTCAATGCGTAGTTAAACGCCGTACTGCCTCTAGCAGAGCAGTTGTGTTTGGCAAAATATTTTGACCGGAAGTGATGTAGTGGAACTTAAACGGCCCCTAGACCATCCCGTTAGTTGTTTAGCGCTTCATGTAAACGGGTGCGTCGAGTTCAGAATGCCATCACAATCAACAATGCCAAACACTACGGTGCTACGAGCTTTAAGTGTCCCACAAATTCCGAGAAACTTTTGCTTCTCTCCAGGCCTATCATTAATTCTCGGGACTCGCCTGGGTATTAGTATTGTCATCCTGTCATGTCAGTCACGACAAATCACGTGTTGGCCCACTTGAAGGAACACATACTCTCAGATTTTCCTTTTTGATGGGTGAGCAGGAGGAGGGACGGGACAATCAGTTGATTGTAGTGAAGGAAAGAGTGAAACGAGTGGGGGCCCATTTTCAGTCATCGAATGCATGTACCTATGCTGTTATGGCGTCGTTTGAAAGGCTTCCCTCAGTGACGTTTTTGCTGTAGACTCGTGCCAGTCTGCAACACCACAGCTGAATTTGGACCTCTGGCTGGTTTAGCAACCCTTTAGGGCAACGAGATTGCTTTAATTTATCATTATCTCAGCATTGGTGGTTTGTTTGTTTCCAATATTACACAGAAACAGTAAATGTAAGTCTCATCTCCACATGATAACGCTGTGTCATAAAGGGATATACAAAAACTGAGAACTTGGTTTGTTTGAAATGCTTCGTTGTGTTGTACGTGCGACAAGTGCTGGTTTGCATTGCTTGTTGCAGTCGTGAAGGGGTGCGTGTGGAGCGGCTTCCGCCAGATCACTTCAAACTGTCTCCCAGCCTGGACGCTCTGACTGCCTTCTACTCGGCCGACAAGAATTCGTCGAGCATCGCCCAGCTGACGGCGATCCCGCCGATCATCATCTGCTGCGTTGGCTCGCTCCTGGAATACCTGAAAGCATTCAAACTGGAGGAAATTCTCAGAGACATCAGGCAAATGATTCTGAAACTCTCGAACTTTACTTTTACTCACGAATCGAAAGATCTCGGTTGCAAAATAACCAAAGTTGTGAACGTGTTCTGAATTGGTGAAATTAGGGCAGGTGTTGGGCAAGCGTTGTAAAATTCGTAGGAGCTCTGCGATACTTTATATGGGTCACCATATTTGCTATTGATCCATTCTCGGGCATTAGCCCAGCATGCCTGCCTGCCTGTTGGCCAAGTACATATAAAGCAACACCGCATATAACAGTTGTACCAAGGTCGAAAGATCTGTGTATAAATTTATGTAGTACGGTAAATTTGTCGCGGAAGGTTTCGCAACTGTTTTATGGACGTTGTGACCTGATTTGGTGGCTTTCTCTTGTTTCCAGTAATTTCACTCCTATATCTAGTGGATGTCGCAAAATGGATCTCACAGCGGCGACGCTGCGGCGGCTGGACGTGTTTCGGAACTCGACGGACGGATCCGTAAAAGGCAGCCTCTTCGGTCACTTGGACCATGCACTGACAGCCTTCGGTCGCCGCTTACTTTTCTCGTGGATCGGTCAACCATTGGCCGACTTGGAGTGAGTGGTGCTATTGATGAAAGAATGTGTAAACATTTTGCGTAGGGTTTTTAGCTGTGCTGGTTGGTTTATACACATTATAGTAAAAAACTGTAAATGATGGGACGCTTTTTCACCATGATGTAGTATTTAATTTGTTTGATACTGTGAACTCTGGATATAGCAATTTCATTTGAATCCTTTATTTATAAAGTTACTTTTGATTGTGCAATAAAAATTACCAATTGTTTTCTTATTACTTTGTTATAAAAGAGTGTATTAAATTACCAGAAGGCATTCGTTTGAAACAATGCTCTTTATTGAAGAACGTCAAGAAAGAACTTAGTTTTTAACCCTCAGACCTCACTAGAACAAGGTTGCATCTGACATGAATATAACTTCATTATACCTGGACAGTCGTAAGCATATATTTGTTACTGTATGGCAAGACTATTCGTCATTTACCTTGTTACAACCAATAAGTCATCATATTCATGTTGGTTATATCGAGGACGATTGGAAAAGGCTTGGCTTCCATGCATCGTTTGCAGTCAGTTTTCGTCACGGCATTGTTGTGGAAAATGATACGGTTTGTAGCACATTCTGTGTGCGACAAAGAAGCATTAGCTGCATGGTCTTTAATAAGCTATATTGCGGCAGTATTTCACGGACAACCTTAACTAGTCCATGGTTGTGGGCAAGTGCATTGCTGAAATGTAGTAAGCTCGTCCATGAGAACTGAAGTGCTGAAATATTTGGCAAGCACTTCTAATGTGCCCGGTGCCGTTTTTCTATTTTCTATTTCTATATGAGGAAAAAACCCCCTTCCGGCCGAGCCTTGTTGTTGTCTGCGTCCGTCACGCTCCATAAAAACCGAAATCAAAACTGAACACCTGCACAATGAAGAATGAGATCATCTGTGGAAAAAAACAACTTTATGGGTACATCAATCAAGTGTATGATGGCACAATACGCGATCACCTGGTCTGTTCGTCCCATCCGTCTATATGAACGTCTATCAGCCCGTCCTTTATACTGGTCAGTGACTTCAACGTAGAGATTATGAACCTTAGGACCTGGCTTCGCCCACTTGTCTTCATTCTCTTCGTGGAAATGCATGTGTTTTTAAACCTATCAATGTCATGTTACGCTTACAACATTTCCTTCGCGAACCACGTGTGCGAGGTTTGTCGTCAGGTGTGAGGAGTCGTGGCGATGGAAAAGACGCAGATGTGAAGCCTTGAAATAAATTGGACCCTTTTCATGCTCAAGTTGGGTTCATTTAACTGGCAGTACGCCCTTAGCGTAGTTAAAAATGGTAGCTTTTGGAGAGAAGCTGGCGTGCTGTGCCACCGTGTACCACGCTCTCTAGCAGTGCTGATAACAGATGGTGGGGGAGCAATTAAGTATTTATAATGTTTCCTTAAACCAGTTGTGAACTAGCTTGTGCACTACTATGAGTTCGTTGTGACCAAGTTCTTAGGTAAAAATACATTATTACTGAGGGAACAAAAGTTGCGGAATTGAATCCTGGGTGCAGGGGCTGCATTTTGATGGAGGCGTGTGCCTAGATGCTCATGGACTGTAGACCCTTAGTAAATGAAAACGAGATAAATGGAATTGCTGCTTAAATGAATCAACTGTCTCTAGTATGGCTGGTTTAGTACTTGTATTGTGCACCCCTGTTCATCTCTAAGTAAAGAAGATTCCTGTTAAATGAAAGATATTTTTCTGGTTCCTTCAGGTTCTATTTGACGAGTCTACTGTACTTCTACTTGTGCATGTTTAGCAACCCTAAGTGGTCCAAAGTTTCAGAGTCCTCCACTTCGGCATCTCTTACAATAATATCCTGATTTCGGGATGTAAGCCCCTTAGAATTATCATTGTTATTGTTGACTGCATGATGAATGGATGCCTACTTACTGCATAATTATCACAGCTCACTATGATAGAATTGTCACGTACGATATGCGCGTGAAGTCCACGTGTGATGCAGACACAAGAAAACAAGATACTTTATTTGGAACGAACTTGTGCTCTCCCAACGAAAAGCAAAAAGCACGATCCAAAGCTTTCCACGCAAGCGTGCCTGTGGTGGCGAGCGACCGTCTAAAAAAAAAAAAAGTAAACCCCATTCACTACCAGCACCTCATTTTTAAAAGGAGTTGCGTGAGACCGGTCACCGCCCACCTACCGTATATCGCGAAATTCGATGAGACATGCACATCATAATTTATGGCAGCTACCCCAAACAAGCGCAAAAAAGGCAAGGGAAAGAGATAGTCCTTATCACTCGATAAACCGTGGAACGATACGAACGTGGCAGTATGTGCACGGCAACATGTGGTGCAGTGTCTAGCAGCTTGTAGATAAGTACTTGATGCATTCATCGACAGTTCATTGTAATTTATGCCTAACGGGTATATGGTTACCATACTGAAAGAAGCGATGAGAGCATTTTGTTTCCACGCAGGTTGATAGAAGAACGCCAGCAGGCTGTTGCAGACATACTCTCGCTTGGAGCCAAGAGCCTCCCCGAACTTCGAAAGTTTCTCTCAAGAATGCCAGATGTTCAGCGCGGCCTTTGCGCAATCTTGCACAAGAAGGCAAGCGTCCCATTTGCCCAGTGATAAACTGTAATGCGCTCCCAAACCATGAATTTGTTGATATGCTTGCGAGGGCTGCATCGGTGTTTCGTTTGAGCAAGCTAACTACCTCACTTATTGCCAATTAATGTGCTGTCCGTATTTACAGTACACTATCAGGATGTATTAGTCGTGAATCATTTATTTAGATTCAGGGAGCAAAATAACCACTCATTCATATTGAACTGTCCACACGTTTTCAGGATTCGTTATTCATGAAGATGATTTGGCAAAAACATTTCAAGATTGCATGCCCATTTGCTTCTTGGTGACAGAAAAAACAAAAAAACTTGTTTCTCTGTTGGAGGTGTTTTTCTTCCAAATTTTGGGCTACCAAGCTTGGGGCACCCCTTACATGAGTTCATACCGCAGCTTCATGGCAATGAATGTTGGCATGTTTCCATGACAACGAGTTTATATTGTAATAGCTTTGCTTGGCAGAGATTATTGATACTATTGTTGCTCCTTCTCACACCTTTGTGCAGGTGAAGCCATCTGACCTCGTGGAAATATTGTCTGCGTTGTCCCGGGCACAGAGCCTCTTTTCAGCACTCTGCACCAATTTTTCTCTCGGCATCACGAGCACAGCATTGAAGAACTGCTTTGCCAATGTCGCGAGGCTCTTGAGAGATGTGGAAGGTCATCTGGACTGCCTGGACATCAGTGCCGCCAAGTATGTAAGCGCACTCTTGTACGTTGAGAAAAGCATAATACGGCAAATAAGCTCTGCGGAAGCCCTCAAGTTGGAAGAAGGTACACAGAAAGGAACTTTGTCATCGACATGTTTGTGTCACATAAGAAATACTTACGATTTCTCAGATACAGATTTGATACTTAAATACAGGATGATCTTGGATATCAATTTACATACAGATTGAAGTATATAATCCGGATGTATCAGATACAAAGTACACGTGGGTTTACATAATGATTTGCCCTCAAACCTCATTATAACAGTCACACTTGCCACAAAAATACTTTGTTATACTATCCCAAAATTTATTATAAATGTATATTCGTAACGATGCACCTATGACACAACTATTTGTCACCTAGTTTATTATAACCGATAACTCATTATATTTGTGTTCATTATATCGAGGTTTGAGACATGTAGATTGCTGAGAAGAAAAGTGTTTCAGTTGAGAAAAAAAAAAATTTTCTGGGTGGGGGATTCGACCCTAGGACCTATGCCTTTTCGGAGTAGTGGCTTTGTAACCTCTGCTTTATTTATAATTAACCCTTGCATTGCATTTTGCTTAGCCTTCTACTTAGCTCAATTGCTAGAGTGACTGCCCCAGAAAGGCAATGGTCCGGAATTTGAATACCGAACCAGGAGACATGTTTCGTCATCCCGGAGGCCTCGTTTCTGAGAGATCTAAAACGATTTTTTTTGTAACCACATGCTACAAATGGGTGGATGACACACTGGTGAACTTCTGAAAAGTGTGTTACCCTGTAACTTATAACCAAATTCTTTGTGGCTGAAATTGACGGGAACTAGGGACTATGATGTTGTTCGAGCGCTTGGTTGTGTTGCTTGGTGGCCTGCGAAGTATAATAAAGTGAACTGATGTGCTTTTTTTTTGTTCACTAGTTAGAGGAAAAATAGCACTATTTCTTGTGCGTAACACTTCCCTGTATGTGTCATAACCTACAGAAAACTCAAAAAGATCTCCACGTATTGCATTCATGCCCCCTTCGTTTTACAGCCATCATACATTGCTGAGAGGCCTCTTTTGCCCACCGACTGTCACGTATATAATAATAATATTTGGGGCATAACATCCCAAAATTACGATATGATTACGAGGGACACTGTAGCAGAGGGCTCCAGAAAATTTGACCACCAGGGTTCTTAATCGTGCACTGCAATCAAAGACCAAGCACACGAACCCCAAGCATTTCTGCCCCATCGAAAACGCAGCACCCACAGCCGGCATACGAGAACTTCGAATATAAGTTTGCAGTTTGACATTTCGTCATTATTTTTTTTGTGCAGCTTATAGGTGAGAAAACGAGGTATACGATATCTCTGTCATGTTGTTGCAGGCGCGATGACATGGCCACACTTTTCAAGGACTTATCCGACTACCCCGACCTTCTGAAATGCCACGAAGACGTCTTCAACATTGAGCAGATGCTTCTTTCACTTCGCAAGGATATTGCCGTGCAACTCGGAGTGGCCACATTTGACTACAAGACAGTCAATGGACTCCCGGTAACTATTTTGTTACGGTCCTACTTATCGAGCGAGTGTCTCCAACTGACCTTCGTTATGAAAGACTACACTCAAACCTCGATATAACGAATCCGGATATAATGAAATATTGGTTATAACAAAGTAAATGAAAAATAATCTTACAATTGATTTAGTGTTAAGTAAAAGCCATTATAACAAATTTCCCAATATAACGAACCTATTTTCATGTAAGATACAAGTTTGTTATAATGAGGTCCGAGTGTACTAATAAACATGGACCAGATAAAACGCATCAATTTATTGTCGTGTGTACCTCCCAGCAGGTTTTGTGGATGACAAGTGGATGACGTGTTAAGGTCGTTGTGAACACTGAAGTGATTAGGAACACTGAAAGGCATGGAGAGCAGAAGGAATGGTTTCTTGGAACTTGTGGGCCTTCGTTGTTGATCGTGAAAGCATTCTGAACTCAGTGTGCGCTTTTGTTCGAAAAGTTTTGCACTTCCACTGTCGCACTCAAACCTTGATATTGTCACAAAGACACAGGTACGCAGGTACAAAACAGGGCGTTTACTTTCGTAACCCAAGGGCCAGAAACGCGAACACCAGAGCACGCGCACACCGAACTACTTTGTTGTCCTCCTCAGAGGCTGGCTACTATAGTTGCCAGCCTACCTTCCATCAATTCCCCCTTTTCAAGAGCGACTGTCCCGGTTGATTGACTGAGATGCTAGAGGTGGCCATGAAAAAAAAAAAAAACGATCACGTCAACGAAAAAAAAAAAAAAAAGAAGCCCACGCTGTTGTGGATAATAAAGAAAAAGTTCGAAGTCTTCATAACTCGCGGGCGTGGTACGGTTTCATTCGTACTACATGGACTACTTCTGGACGTGGATGTCTTCGGTTTAAACTGCTGTCAGAGCTTTGGGGAACTACCTTGTAATTCACGTCACTGAGGCAGTGCACAACTTCGTAAGGGCCAAAGTAGCGTCACAATAGCTTCTCCGAAAACCCACGATGTCGAACTGGTGTCCACACCCATACATAGTCACCTGGTTGATAGTGGACGTTCCTTCGGCCTTGGTTGTAACGGCGAGCGTCGATATCTTGCTGCGCGCGAATGCGATTCCGTGCAAGCTGGCGGGCTTTCTCGTCTTTCTCGACGAAGTCGTCAATGCTGTCATTTCCGCTGGTGTCCTGTTCTACGGGTAGCATAGCGTCTAACGGTGTTGTGACGCAACGGCCATAAACAAGCTCGAATGGTGTTAGGTCTGTGGTCTCTTGCACAGAGGTGTTATAAGCAAACGTGACGTACGGCAAAATTTATCCCACGTTTTGTGCTCTACATCAACATACATAGATAGCATGTCGGCCAGTGTTATGTTTAACCTCTCCGTCAAGCCGTTCGTTTGGGGATGATAAGCCGTTGTTTTCTGGTGGTTGGTGTGCGTCAGCTTGGTGACTTGTTGCAATAACTCTGTCGTAAATGCTGCTCCGCGATCGGTTATGAGAACAGCAGGTGCACCATGACGCAAAACAATGTCGTGGACAAAGAATCTGACGACTTCAACTGCAGTTCCCTTAGGCACAGCTTTGGTTTCTGCATAGCGAGTCAGATAGTCAGTTGCGATGATTATCCACTTATTTTCTGAGGATGACGTAGGGAATGGACCAAGAAGATCCATTCCCACTTGCTGAAATGGTGCTCGAGGTGGACCTAAAGGTTGGAGGAAACCAGCGGGCTTTGCGGGTGGAACTTTATGCCTCTGACAGTCACGGCAGGCGCGGACATAGCGCTGAACGGACGAATGCAGCTGTGGCCAGTAGTACTTCTGTCGGATGCGCGCTAATGTCCTAGCAAAGCCTAAGTGACCGGCCGAAGGATTGTCGTGGCACGCCTGCAAAACTTCCTCACGCAGTGCCATTGAAACGGCGAGGAGGAAAGTTTCCTGGCTGCTCTCAAGATTTCTCTTGTAGAGAACATTGTTCCGCAGGCAATACGTTGTTAAACCATGCGAGAGCCGACATGGTACGATAACGTCTTCTCCTTGAAGATGCTGGATGACAGGAAGTAGCTCAGTGTCCTCACGTTGAAGCTCAGCCATCCGCACCACACGGACGATGCCAAGAAACAGTAAATCTTGTTCAGTGTCAGATGACGTCGGGGAAATAGGAGCACGAGAGAGACAGTCAGCATCTGTATGCTTATGTCTTGATCGGTAGACCACTGTTATGTCGTACTCTTGAAGGCGGAGGCTCCAGCGGGTGAGGCGGCCTGATGGATCCCGTAGATTGGCAAGCCAACAGAGCAAATGGTGGTCACTGACTGCTGGAAATGGCCGGCTGTATAGGTAGGGTCGAAACTTGCTAATGTCCCAAACGACGACTAGGCACTCTTTTTCGGTGGTAGAGTAATTAGCCTCTGCTTTTGTGAGACTGCGATGTGATCGAGCGTGTGATCCAGCCATTGAACTAGAATGGCTCCGATTCCTACGTTACTGGCGTCTGTGTGGATCTCGGTGTCGGCAGTGTCGTCGAAATGTGCTAGCACTGGAGCTGTCTGCAGTTAATTGCGTAGCTCTACAAAGGCTTGTTGTTGTTCTTCCGTCCATATGAAAAGTACATCTGGCCATGCCAGTCTCGTAAGAAGTTCCGCAATTTTCGAAAATCCTTCGGCAAAAGGTCGGTAGTACGCACAGAGTTCGAGGAATCGCTGAACAGCCTTCTTGTCTCCGGGACGAGGAAAATCGGCAATGGCAGCCAACTTCTCCGGATCTGGTCGAACACCCCCCGGGCTTACCACGTGGCCGAGAAACTTGAGTTCCTGATAGCCGAAGTAGCACTTTTCGGGCTTGATAGTAAGGTTTGCTCTCCTTATTGCAGTGAGGACACTTTTTAGCCTTGAAAGGTGCTCGTCAAACGAGCTTGAAAACACAACGACATCATCCAAGTATACAAGACATGTCTGCCACTTTAGTCCAGCTAGTACAGTATCCATCATGCGTTGAAATGTGGCGGGAGGGGAGCGGAACAGAGACTGAAAGGCAGCACTTTAAATTCGTAGAGCTCATCCGGAGTCACGAACGCGGTTTTCTCACTGTCGCCCTCGTCAACTTCAATTTGCCAGTACCCTGACTTGAGATCTAATGATGTAAAGAACTGGGCGTGGCGTAGACAGTCTAAGGCGTCATCAATTCGTGGCAGGGGGTAAACGTCGCGTTTTGTGACTTTGTTAAGCCATTGATAGTCGACGCAGAAGCGTAGTGTGTTGTCTTTTTTCTTTACTAAGACAACAGGTGACGCCCGCGGACTTGTCGAGGGTTGAATGACATCATCATTCAGCATTTCTTGAACTTGACGCTTAATCGCCTCTCTTTCCTTCGGGGACACACGGTATGGATGTTGGCGAAGAGGCTGCGCCGACTCCTCGGTAACGATGCGGTGTTTTGTAACGGTGGTATGCTGAACTTTCGATGCTGTGGAGAAACAGTCCGAGAGTTCACTCTCAAGCTTTAGCAGCCGCTCTTTTCGTTAATCTGGCAAGTCTGGATTAACGTGAATGTGGCTTCCCAGGTCAGCACAATCTTTTGCATGCGGTGAAGTCGTATCCAATGTCCTGATATCGGAAAAGTCGGCGATTTCACTGAGGAAAGGGGCAGTAGTGCCTCTAGGCACGTGCTGAAACTCATTGCTGAAGTTGGTCAGCAGAACTCGAGAGCGTTTATTCTCTAACCGAACAAGGCATCGGGCTATGCAGATGTTTCGTTTGAGCAGCAGCGGGATATTTGCTGCTGCAATACCTTCATAGTCGTTGAATTCATCAAAAACGTCGCAGGTTACCAAGGTCAACACGCTACCCTTCGGCGGTAACGTGACGTCATCGTCAACAATACTCAAAGCATTGATGTAACTACCGTCAGGGTTGCGTGCTAAAGCGTGTGCCATAGGAAACGTCATCTGCGACTCTTGCAAATCAATCACGGCTCCATTATCACGCAGAAAGTCCAGTCTGAGAATTAGGTCCCTCGAGCAACTCGGCAGTAGTACAAAACCTCCGAGATACGTAAATCCGTGAATACTGACTCGCGCTGTGCACCGTCCCACCGGAGTGAGAAGATGGCCTCCTGCCGTACGTATCTGCGACCCAGCCCACTGGGTGGAAACCTTCAGCCTGCAGGCAAGACCCATGCTCATAACGGAAGTGTCTGTCTGCTCCAGTGTCAATTAGCGCCATTACTTCTTCGTCGTCCACAGTTACCGCAATGTTTGATGTCACCACTCTTCGTACCACGTTTGACTGCGTCTGTAATCTTTTTGCTTCCGTCGCTGTCGTCCTAGTGGAGGATCTTCCGTAGAGTCAGCGTCAGCGGCCTCACCTTCGGAGGTCGCTGAACTCAGTTTTCCCGACTTGCAGGACTGGGTGAACGGCGTCTCGGAGCGCCGCGTGAATAGGCTGGGCTCGGTGACCTGTAGCGAGCAGGCGATGATGAGCGAGGCTCTTGCGACCGATGTTCGATACTGCGACGATTCGAGATGAAACTCTCTATTTCCAGTGGTCGCTCGCCGGGTCGTGGACGAGGGGCATTAGGCGAAAATCCACGGAGACGCACATGACAGTATGGACATGTTCGGTAGACGTGTCCGGCTTCCCCGCAGTGGAAACAAAGTGGCCTGTGCTCGGGTGTATGCCAGATGTCACTCTTTCTCGGTCTTGCTTCGGCGATCAACGGCGAGCTGCGGGGACGGAAGCCTACCTCCATTTGCTAAGCGTGTCGCTCATTGGGGTAAAATACGCTGGTTGAACTGCACGATGGAGGACGTCGCACTGCTTCCGCGTAGCTCATTTCGACGCAGTGCCTCTGTTGTGGCGCCTCGGACGGTTGGGGAGCGTGAACGGCTTGCCGTAGCTCGGCGCGTACCATCTCCGCAATGGAGAGCTGCTCTACAGGTGAAGCAGTCACCTGCATCTTTCGTAGCTTTTCCTTAATGATAAGTTCCTGATAAGTTTTCCTGATAAGTTCTCGCAACGCACTGATGTCATTGCCGAGAGCGACAGAAGTGACCTCACTTGGGTGTACACCACGGTTATACTGCCTGGCACGCTGTTGAAGGGCCCTCTCCATGGCAGTGGCTTCCTCATGGAACTCCGCAAGTGTCACTGGCGGGTTTCGAATCAGGCCGGCAAAAACCTCTTCTTTAACACCACGCATTAGGTGGTGAACTTTCTTGGATTCGGACATGGGCTCTGCACGCCTGAAAAGCCGATCCATGTCCTCTATGTAAGTCGTCACCCTTTCGTTAGGGCCTTGAACCCTTGCCTCTATAGCACGCTCCGCTGTCTCTTTCCTGTCCTCTCGGGCAAAGGCCTTGAGGAACTGCCGGCGAAACTCATCCCATGATGCAAGCGCTGCTTCATGGTTCTCAAACTACGTTTTCGTGGAGTCTTCCAGGAAGCAGTACACATAGCGTAGCTTACGCTCTGGGGTACAATCGTTGATGACGGCGACACGGTCGAAATGCTCGAGCCAGTCGTCGGCATCTTCAAAAGCAGCTCTGTGAAATGTCTTCGGCGTCTTGGGCTGGTTGATAACCAGGTGCGCTGGTGCTGGCGTGGTGACGTTAGGCGGTGTTTGATTCATAGTCCTCTGACGTTCAGGCAGCAAACCATGCTGTGGCTCGAGTCCCTGGAGACGACGGCTGGAACGTACGTGCTACTCGATGGACTTGCGTCAGGGGTGCTCTCAGGGGACTGTATCATCTACCGTACCTCGCACCTCCACCAGAAAATGTCACAAAGACACAGATACGCAGGTACAAAACAGGGCGTTTACTTTCGTAACCCAAGGGCCAGAAACGCGAACACCAGAGCACGCGCACACCGAACTACTTCGTTGTCCTCCTCAGAGGCTGGCTACTATAGTTGCCAGCCTACCTTGCACTAATATAACAGTCACATTTAGCACAAAAATACTTCGTTATATCCGAAAATTTGTTATAAAAGTTTATCTGTAGTAATGTATCTATGAGAGCTATCCCTCACATACTTCGTTGTAACCGATAATTTGTTACATCCAAGCTCGTTATATCACAATTTGAGTGTCTAAGCATTTGCTGATGTGCAGTTATCTCAATATATTTGTGTAAACGTTCTAGTAGAACTTGTGAAACAAGTTTCATGGATTTGGTGATTCTATTCTCAATGTAATGTAGCCGCCACTTGGCACGATGTGTGTATAACGTGGCATATCCACTCGTTTCACGCATTATTTTCAGTTCCTCGTTGAAGTTCCCATCCAGAAAACGTCCATGCTACCTCGGGACTGGTTCAAAATAAGTTCGTACGTATCCTTACGCATTCGTTTGAGATTGATAGAGATGCATGTCTGACTTGGAAATGTTTCTGTAATCCACAAAGACGAGTGAAAATGTGCTGGGCCCTATATAAATAAATGTCCATTAATTCTAACTGTAAATTATGCAAGGTACATCGAACGCTGTTTTACATGTAATGTGTCTACTGTAATGCATGGTATTAACTACAGATCAATCGTAAATTCAGACTCAAAGGGACCTCCAGGATTTGTTTTGATTATTAAGAAGTTCTTACATATATGACTCTCAGTAACGTGACACCAGACATCATGTTTAGGCGTTGATTTTATCGCATTTCTAAATTTTTAAGCATTTTTGAACCCTAACTGCACAATATAAACAGAAAAGCAGGGGGGTGTGCGTAAGATTTATAAGTTTTTGGGACACTTGCTGCACACCAGACTTTTCAAAGGAATCCTGAATTGTCATTTGCTTCTTTTCTATAGTATGTGCTGTTAACACAACGCTCTCAATGCCAGTTGAGAAGTGCCATAGTCTACCATGCTTGTGCTTTGTTTCATACATTTGTTTAGTAGCAAAACCTTTTTTTTTTTTGATGGCATGAGGCCCTTATTCATTTTTTGACAGTTCTGATTGTATAATCGTGTTAATTTTTAAATAGTAGTGGGAAAACAATAAATATATTTTGTATGGACTCGCAAAAAGGACGGTTGAACTGAATGATGGAGTTTCAATCAACCAACTTTTGAATAAACTGAAAGGATAGCGGGCCAACCCAAAATTTGATTTTAATTCTTTTAATTTTAATTTTTTTAAATTCACACGAAGTACAGATTATCGTGGGTTTACTATAGTATTTACTATATAATGTCTGATAACAAACATTATATAAGCATATAATCGTTCCATGCTGATGAAATGAGTCAAAAAATATTTTATACTGTCTGAGAAAATAATGCCACATTTCCTCCTAAAGTTTTGTTATCACCCCGTTTGACTGTCAGTAATTCTCAGCGCTAACCCCACCTGCAGCGTTTGAGAAGCTTCAGGACTGCAGTAGATCACTTTGTTAAGGTCACGCGCGCACTTCGCGAACATGATTCTAGAACCTACGTGGCCGCTAGCGATAATGCTAGAGTATTCGACAGCATGCGTATAAATGCCGACGCGCTGCAGCGCTTGTCGGTTGATCAACGGCTGACGCTCTGTTCGCCACTATCGGTGCCAGTGTCATGCTGTAATGTGATTTTTCTTTTACGTGGCCACAAGTTTGGCCAAATAAACAGTTTCATTTAAAAATCCAGTCTGCTCCTTTCATCTGCATCACGACCCAGTGACAGTATATTGATTGGTTTGTGGCAGTGCATTAGAGATCAACATGAGGTAATGCAACTAATAATAAGTTTAGAGGCCTGAAAACTTCTTTTTTAAAAAACGAGTTTCTGGAGTTTTACTTTTTGCTACATTTCCGGTTTAGGAACTACAAATATAGTTCATATTCTACGTAAGACTGTTATGTCTTCTAATGCTCCAATTTATAAAATACTGCACTCGCCTAGTCTCCTTTCACAGACCCTTGTCATTGATGCTACTAACGTTCATCTAAAAATACACGGTAGTACTCCATGTTTTTCACGGCACCACAGAAAACGATACGTTGCGGGCAGTAAACACGTAATGCAGATGTGCAGTAAAAATGGGGGAGAAGTACTGCTAAATAATAAAACAGGTGCATTACATGCAGTTCTACCTCAGAACTTATACATCAATTTATGGCTTAAAAAGAAGTCATAGATCGAAGCCTGACGTTCCTTTCATGCGTCTGCTATAGCTGGACTCTTCTTGAGCCGTTGGATCACCTTGTCACTGTCCGCATCGCAAAACTCAACGATGCAACAACTCCTCGTCACATCCGGGGCAGCCACAGTTGATGGTTTGTCGGGCAGGAACATTGTGGGGATGCCGTGTGGAATGGAGATCCTTATAAATGTAGATCATTCGCTGTGGCAGGGCGCCAGAGATTATGCTGGAAAACATATAAGTCATGAACTTAGCAAGTGCTGTTTTACTGTGTACCATTTGCCCGAGTAACTGTAAACTACTGCCGCACACTGAAACCTCATCATAACAATGTTGCATATTGCAGCAAAATAACTTCGTTTCATCCGAAAATTTGTCATGAAAGTATATTCCCAACACTATATTCATTGCCAGACTTCTTAATTTACTTCGTTATAACCAATATTTTGTTATATTTGGGTTCTTTATTTTGAGGTTTGAATGCAGTTTCTGACTGTTTGGTTTGCCTGTAATTTCATTTAGGACCAAGACTGTGAGCCGGTTCCGGCCGCCTGCGGTCGAGTCTCTGTACAAGGACCTTTGCGTTGCCAAGGAAGTGGCGCTTATGCAAAGCCGCAAGTCCTGGCTTACTTTCCTTGAGTAAGGGTGTTGCACTTGAATTCGCATGATGTGTGTACCCTTCGTGCAGTGTGATACATGTGTGTATTGAGGAGACAGACTTTCATTTGTTGCGACTACACAGAGCTAATTGCCCAGGGAAAAGCGGGGCAGATGTGAGTTATCATTTTAATTAATGTGTAGAATATTCAAGCAAAACAAAAGAGGAAGTGGATGCGAGGGCAAGTAGATTAACAGAAAATGTGGCAAATATAGGCATGAATTCTAATAATTTGTCTTTCTGTTCACTTTCCCTCATGGATTCACGAATACGGTGTAAAAAATAAATAGTTCGATTTCGTCATGTATTGCGTGCATTGATTGACTTCATCGGACTGTCACAGGTTTCATGTATACTTTGTACTCGTAGCTGCGAAACACATCGCTCTCTGATTTCGTGGCTTTGTCGAACTCCGGTACACGGTAGGCTTCAGTCCCGACATATCCTTTTTATACAATGTTGTCATTTTAGTCTCTTTACAGCATTCAGGGATAACCACCTTTTCGTTGTTTTTTTTTTTTTCGTGGAAGTTAAAGGAACTCTAAAGAGAAACAGTGATTTAGTTTCGATAGATCAACTGCATTCTGAGAACTCTAATGCCATAAATTTTATGGTCATAAGTTCATTATTAGCAGAGAAGGTCAAGGCTGAAGATTCATTTCAAAATTTTGTGCTGAAACCTCCTTGCGTGATGTAACGAATTTCAGAACGTATTTTTCATACTTTCGCGACATCGACTCGGTGAAAGTTTCCGAAACTTCATAGTCTAGGCCTATGGCACCTATAGATGACAATTACCTACATTTTTATCGAGTAGAAGTTATGAAGGACCAACTAGACACCTTCAAAATGTACTACGTCACAGTGTTTGGTGTGGGAATCTCACGGGGGTGTCGCCACCCGGATTATCTTTTCGTGGGTTTTCTTGGTTACCAAGCGTCGTGTCGCAGTAAGAGTGGTGTTGTCGGGATTGTGAAACTTTACTTCCCTAATATGTGAAAAATTACTTTGCTCTTTAGTGTCCCTTTAAAGGGCCCCTAAACCACGCAGCGGTCGAAATTTAGTTGAGGTGAGGAAGTTGTGCTCAAGTTTACAACGAACACGTAGCCGTGACAATTTTTTGAAACGGTGCTGTAATAGCGGAGTTACACGCGTTAGATGATCGAAACGCGGCGATCGCTTCATTCCCTCTTTCCTACGCTACCCTCTTCCAAAACCGCTTGGCCCCTCCTCGCTGTGTCAGCTGAGTGCCCCTCCTCATCTCGCATGGCATGCGTCACCGCTGACACGCTGTTCGAGACAGCGTCTACTTCAGGTTGCCGCAATCAGCCACTCCGACGCCCCAGCTCAGCGTCAACTGTGTTGTGTGTGTCATCTGGGTGCACTGATCGTTGACTAACCACTGTTGCTGTCGTGCCAGCCTGTGCCCCTACGCTAGCGACTTGGCGGTTGCGTTACGGGCCGCAGATGTCGATTCGCAAGCGGCAACACGACCAAGAACAGCAAAGTTTGCGCGAACAGCTGTTTGCAGAGTGACCGGAAGTCGCCAGTTGTCGTTGGCCAATCGCAAGCATCGAAAGTGATGACGTCATCGAGTTTCACTGGTGATGTCACACATGTCAGTGGCGGGAGTGGCGGGGACCGGAAAGGAGAAGCTATTGTTTTTTCGAAATTGTGGCGTGCCCACTACCTGCAGCGCTGCAGCGCGTGGCATCGTTGATCGCGACGACATTCTGCACGTGATGCACTTGTTTACTTGAAATGTTTGGGAAAATATTGGAGGGGGTTTAGGGGCCCTTTAATGTAGGATCATCAGAGAAGTGTGACTATAGGACTCGTCATTGCAGGAAGCTCAGTATGAGGTACACGGACTACCAACAGGCCGTGAGGAGCATCGCCACTGTGGACTGCTTCCTCTCACTGGCCGAGACCGCCTCCCAGGCCGGATATTGCAGGTCAGACTGACGAGAGCTGAATCTCCAATTGTCAAATGCACGTTTATGTTTCATACTTTCTTGTAGTCCGAATTTCCATTTTCACCGCTGTCTCAGCACAAACGGTGCCCACAAAACTTTTCTTTCAGCGCGGTCAGAAAACGGCGCCGATCGGTAGTCGAGCCTTCCGAGAGCACGCGGGCAGAACGTTATGGCGCTGCCTGTGGCCTAAAATATACAATTCTCAGGCTCAGCTAGAAATTCGTCACTCTTCTTTCTACAAATGATGTCATGTACCCAGATAACTGCACCATATACCCAACTTTGTAACCATTGGCTAACTTGAGCATTGGGACCTGCACAGTTACCACGGTCGCCACATGCTCATGCTCTCGATCACTCAGGAAGTAAGCCACATGTTTGAAGGAAAAAAGGACAATGTGCTCAAGGTCACAATGCTTCCCTTTGTCTTTTTTTCTCCTGCGCAATCTCTTTTTGCTTAGTTCCCAGCTGGCCTGTCGGGTTGAGGGAAGAGAGAAAGCAAGCACTGCGTTCAACAAATCTCTGCGACCCGGCTCGTTCTTGACGTTTTCTAAATATTTTTGTGACAGTTTATTCGTGACTCCAATGAAGCCATTCGATGGTTACTTGGAAAAGGGTTTCCAGGCCTCTCTACAGGGAAACTAAAAGGATGGGTCAGGTATTAGTAAAGTGCAGCTTCACATTTCCGGAAACACCACTCTTACCATGACACGGCACTTGGTAGGCGAGAAAACATTCGAAAAAGAAAAGTGGGTGGAGACACCACCTGGAGATTCCCGCACCAGAGACAGTGATTTGATAGATTCTGACGGATTCTACTGCATCATACGTAATTTCTATCTAACTGGTAAAAATCAAGTACAGCAGGCCAGAACTTTAGTCATTGCGCGCAGAGGCTACTATTTTGTCTCTCAGCACTGTATTATGGAGCGAAGTTGCAAAAAATTGCTTTGTGGACATGTGCTTTGTGGGCATACAATTGTCCACGCTTCTTTTTAAAACTTAATTCAGTCGCACGGCAAAGATACACAGAAAAAAACTGCCGCTCATGCACGATAGCTAAATATTTGGTTGACTGTACGCTGTCATCTGTGGATGTCATAGACCTAACGTACCAAGTTTCAGTGAAATTCATCGAGCCCTTGTCCTGAAAATTAAAAAAAATCAAATTCGAATTTAGTGATCTCATGCACGGAGGTTTCTGCATGAAATTTAATAAAAAATTTCAGCTTTGATTTCTCCGCTAATAATGAACTTATGGGCTATGACAGTGAAACTTGTGACATTAGAGATCTGAGAGTAATGTTTATCAATCTAAACCAACTCATTATTTCTCTTTAGTGTCCTTTCAAATCTGTAAGCATTTCTATGCCTACTCAATGAGAAAACCGTCCATCCGTCCATCAGTCACATGAAAGGATTGCTGTGAATAAATGAACAGATTCGATGAATGGGGCTACTTGATTCATGACGGCTTAGCGATCTGCATCGTACTCGTCCTGTTGAAGTGCGTCTCGTGTGCTTTTTGTTGTGCATGTTGCTTTGCCACTAATGTGTCGCTGAGCCACAAATGGAGAAAAGAGAATAGTTTTTCACTACGGCGCTTGTGCTTGTACCAGGGACCTCACACTACAAAGGGGAGTATCTTTACCACAGTGCTACGCATCCATGCTTGCAAAAATATGAACGTATGTGACCTAAATGAATATGTTGTGCCCACGGTGCATAAGAAAGGACCTAGCACATCAAGAAATTTCAAAAATGTGATGTTAAACTCATGTTTCGATGGTCCTGGAATGCTTATGTTACAGCACAACATCCCATAGTGCACGCATGAGTGATAGATAGAAGATGAAGAGCTTACAAGGGCTACAGAGAAGATGAACAACGCCGTGCTGGTGCTGCTCAAAAATGGCATTTCAAAGACTGCTGCTGCATGCATTAAAACGTGATTATTACCATTGCTTAGATAACTCCTAACGGAGATTATGCGTGATTTTTCTTTTTGTTGGTATCAGCGCATGTGCTGCTATTAATGTGCAAAACTTAACACTGCCTCAGGCCGCAGATGCTGCCTAAAGACCCGCCTACGATCCGGATTGTCCAGGGAAGGCATCCAGTGCTGGAGCTGAGTTGTGCGCAGCAGCAGTACGTGAGCAACGACACTGACCTCAATGTAAGCAGACTGCGGCATTGCACGATCAAGTGAGCTGGCTTCATGTTATCAGGGCGGATGCAGCATGTGTAAGAGGACGACTCGTGATGGTATGGGGCGGTATGGGAAATTGCTGTTTCAAATAGTTATTTTTTTCTTTCTTCTTTTTGTACGTAACAGGCTCTACTTTGCACGTACATGAAGTGCTTGCTGCATATGCATTTGCATACACAGTTCGGTTTTGTCAGTTGTGACTGGGGACGCAACTTGCAAGAACTAAATTATTTTTCAGTTGTGCAACCGCTCTTTCTGCAAGTTTTTTATTTTGTTCAATTACTTGAGTGTATTGCCCTGAAGGTCCATTTCCTGGGGATATTAGTGAAGCAGTAGGGCTTAGAATAACGAACAAACCGCAAAAACCGTACCCTCAAATCTCATTATATCAAAGTTGCATCTTACACGAAACTAAGTTCGTTATATCCGAAAATTCGTTACAAAGGTATATTGCAAACACTATGTTTATTGCAAGACTATATTCATTTACTTCATTATTACCAATATTTTGTTATGTCTAAGTTCATAATATAGAAGTATGAGTGTATATGTTTTGAAAATGATCGCCAATGCGGTCTTCAAAAGCTGATGATGAAGCAATGGTGATGGTGTCTTGAGGCGGGTGATCCGACTCTGTATGTGCAGGAAAAAAGAACCATTCAGCAAAGAATTAAGCCAGTTTGACGCCGTGAGCACCATGAAACAGGAGCATACGGGTTTCGAAATTGTGCGGTTTTGTAAACCTACTGCTATATTTGAAATATTCATGCCTACACTCGATTGCACAAGACGAGGTCACGTGACCTGCAGCCTCGAGCAGTCGCATTTCAGCAAATGTGTTGTGCCACATAATTTTTAGCGCGATCACGTGACCTGCTGGCTCTTGCAATAGCGTTTCATTGAACCACCCGCGTCACATGATTTTCCACCAGCGCAGGCGCAATCCTGCCTAGTTCCCTGTCATCTCTATGACCATCTTGTGCACCGAGGTGACTTGTCTTCTTGGTTTTATTACATTTAGTGTAAGTCTATAACTAATATATTTAATGAAAATGCACAATTATTTTGAATTTCTAATAATGTAACTCATGAAAGTGTGAATTACTTTCTCGGTATATTGTACACTTTTGAAAGTCAGCATCATCATTCTCACTATTACTACATTTCATTCATTTTATTTATTTCTTTATTTGCTCACTCTTTTAGTCATGTGGACTGCCCGATGCATACTACTATTACTAGCATCACCACTACTACAACAATGGGGCAAGGTAGACTTAAAACAACTTCAGTGTAGAACTAGTTAGCGACGATGTTTTATATCATCATTCAAGAAGAAAGGAGACTCTGAAGCACTTTTTCTGCACTTAGTCAACTTCTCATCATTTGTGTAGTGATAATTCTCATAGTGATCGCAACACTCGGTCACGCCGTCCCAGGCAACCATGCGCTGTTGCATCATCACCGGCCCCAACATGGGCGGCAAGAGCTCGTACATGCGGCAAGTGGCCCTTGTTGTCATCATGGCGCATCTCGGCTCCTACGTGCCGGCCGAATCTGCAGCCATCAGCCTGATCGACGGTGTCTACATCAGGTCAGCTATGCGAGATTCACCGTAGGGTGTTTCGAATCTTAATTTGGCATTGGGGAAGTTTCCTGTTCAAGTACGAGTGTTTGATAAATGGGAACGTTGAATGTCTCATCTAGAATACTTAACACTTTTGTGTTTGTAATAAAGTTGGCGTACCTTGATGTTTTCAAGTACAGCCATGCAAGATAGACCTGTTGAGAAGCTTTCTCCTAATCTTTTTTTTCGCTTTCCTTTGATTTTCCCGTTATCATCATAGCAGGACATAATCAAAAGTTTCAAGAAGGGATGATTAAATAAAATTTGTGTATTGAGAAATATCATTCAGGGAGATGAAGAGTAGATTGGAAGTGGGAAAGAACGCTGCTTGAAATGTGCATCTTGATAGTCTGATAAAGTGAAAAAAAAATCTGTTTTATCATTTATGTGACCTTGTGAACAGCAATGCAATAATTAAGCAACACAGACAAGCAGACTACGACACATACAGTGCAGGTGCTGAACTTCAGTTGAGTAATTTATTAATGTGCAAGTAATTTAAAAGGATGTGCGCACTTCGCATTGTGCTTAATTTGGTTGTGAGCATGAGTTAGGGCATAATTGATCTTAAACTATCTCTGAGAAATCAAGCGATGGAATACAGCAAATGCAGCACCACTTCGATTTAGCATTTATTGACAGGGTAGCAGAATACATCCTCAGGAAAACAAGATATTGAGCAGGCATGACAGGTAATCTCATTTTTGTATAGTTAGTGGGAACACCAGAAAAGGACAATATATTATGCTCAAACCTCAAATTATCGAATGCGTATATAACGAATCATCGGTTATAACAAAGTAAGTGAAGAAGTCTTGTGTCACAATGTTACAGATAAAGGTTTGAATTTTCAGATATAACGAAGTTATTTTGGGAGCAGATGTGACTGTTATTATGAGCTTTGAGTGTAGGTTATAAAATTATTTGTTTGGAGTTGTACATTTTCAAAATTTGAAGCAGTCGGCTGCGAGTTAAAAGAAAATGAAAGGCAAAATATTAGTTTCTGGACACTTGCGAAACTACCCTGATGATGAAACCTCCATTCCATTTTTTGAAACAAGAACATTAATTCCCAAGATGATACGCCTTCAAACTTTCATATACCAGTTAATCCATTCTGTACAGGTGCTATCATTTAGTTTAAGACTCCAACAGACATTCAGAGTAATTGTACATAGTACTGAAATGGTTCTTACGCAAATGTACTTCTGCTCATGCCCTTCGCCTGGCATAACTTTTGCTAGTTTTTCGTCGCGCCTTTGCGACTAAAACAGGATGGGTGCTGAGGACGACATCACTCGCTGGCGAAGCACGTTCCTGAGTGAAATGTTGGAGACCACAGAGATCCTCGACAAATGCACGGACCACTCGCTCGTCATCGTGGACGAGTTGGGCCGAGGCACCGCCACGCACGACGGCACCGCCATTGCTTGGGCTACGCTTCGTCACATCGTGGAAGAGGTCGGTTCCCGTGTTCTACCTTTTATTTATTTGTGTATTTGTTTGTTTTGTGTAATGCTACAATTGCCCAAAGGCATTGTTCTAGGGGTATTTAACAGAGGGGAAGTCGAACAGTTGTTACAATCTAAACGCACGAACAATCAAGGCACGAAGTAATCACACCAAGAGTGCAAGTCTTGATAGTCAGAATACGTACTATGCACCTTCACAAATCTGCTGTGGTAAGATGCTTACGAACTCTTCATTATTTATTCAATACCACCACTTGAGACAGTTCACATTCTTTCATGTTGTAGGAAAAAGGAAGGCGATTGAAGTGCTTTGGTATGACAAAATATTCTGCATATTTTTTTGCCGTTGTCGTGTCTTAGTGATGCTAGGATAGGTGGTTTGAGGGAAACACTTCGGTTAAAGGCGGATATAATATTACAATCAGTATGGTTCAAAAGTGAGCGCCTTTTGACTCGTGGAAACGACAAAGGTAACGTGGTTTTCATTGAATGGCATTAAATATAATTTTCCTGGCATGCTGCCGCGCAAACAACAACTAACTTCGTTTAGAAATGATGACCCTGACGTTACACCCCTGTGTCATTACATCAAGGGGAGAAGCAAACGAGGCTTGCAATTGACATGTCGATATCTTTGAAATGATTGCTGCCTGTATCTGCTTGGCCGTTTTGTGCAATTTGTCATAGTTGTTGAACGTGAGCCTAGTTGAGCCACGAGTAAAATGAAAAACAATATAGCCTACGACATGACCGAGTGTGGAACACCATGACTGTTCTTTTGTAACTTAACAAACCAGCTTTAATTACATAGATTGGGAGAACTCGGCATTCTTTATTGTATTCATAGTGTCAATACTTTGCATTTGGTCCTGGATCGAATGTGAATAAGTTGCTGCTACAGTGAAAGCGTTCTGCAATTGTTTGTTCAGACGCGTACACAAACTACTCTTAGTACTCGTACATTATACTTTTACTTACTATCACTTTTTGCTACTGCTGCTGTGCTCGAAAGTGCGAATTGTCAAACTTACTGAAAATTGTGAAATAGTTTGGTATAGGTATCAGATAATTTGATATACTACAGCTTTTAAATGAAAGTATTCTACTTGGGGTGTGAATTTCAATGCACAAGTTGATGTCATAGCACCGCCTTATGATATTATACGAAAAATACCTTCGCGGCAATTAATTTCTTTAATTTCGAACTTTTTCTGCAGTTTTTATTGGGGATGTCGTGCTATGTGTGGGGACGAGTTATACATGAAAGAACACGGTATCAGTGTAAATAGCATGTCAATATCTTCATACATACTTGCGCATACCCATCAGGCAGTGAAAGTGTCTAGACTGCCGTAGCCTTGATGTCAGCGTCGTTTTTCAATATCTCACTGAACTGCTTTTTGGGTTGCTGTGTGCTGCCGCAACGTAAGGCTTCTGTTATTCTAAGTTGGACTGGGTCGTTTATTGCCAGCTGGGCGGAGCATAGCAGGTTCTTTTGTTTATTGGCGTCCACGCTCAGACCTTGATATAATGAACCCGGATATAACGAAATATCGGTTATACCAAATTTAATTAGGAATAGCGTTGCAATTGACATAGTGTTAGGAAAAGGGTTAGAAAAACAACGAACTTACTTTTATGTAATATGTAACTTTTTTTTATAATGATGTTTGAGTGTATCGCGCTAACAAACCAGTAGAGAAGTAAATGTCGACCCTGCAAGACAGGCTGGCGATGCAACGACGGAATCATCAGGGTAGAAAGCATATGATGCCAAGTGGTAGTTTTTGCTCGCTTTGTGCAGTGTTTTCCTCAGTCTCCCGAATTAGTGCATTAAAAAAAAAAATTATGACGAAAAGCCAACTTCCTGGGCCGCGTCCCCCATTATCCGACATGTCAAGTGTACCAACTGCTCCTTAGATTTGAAGCAGCTTAAGAACGAGGCCTGTCTTCTTGTCGTGCCGTGGCCGCCGCTGACGATGTCGATGATGATAATGAACAAAAAGCGTGTTACAGACTGCACATTCTCTTTCTGTCATCATCACACAGCACATGCAAGGTATCTACTATAGACCCATTCCATGTCTGTGAACACAGGTAGTCCAACGTCGACATTATGTGTAAAATTATAGTGACGTCCGCACGTAACTTCCGCCATAAGCGCTGCAATGTGCGCCAACAAAACGACGTTGTGGGACGCCATAAGCGTTGTGAAAGCCATAAGGGCTGAAGGCTGCGATGCGCGCCAACAAACAAAACTAAGTTGTGAGACGCGACTCACATCCAACCGCGAGGCAGCTCGTCGGCATACTCTTTTTTTTTTCCGTTGCTTAACACATATCACATGCACCATTGAAAACACAGCAGAAACTGTGGTAGGCAGAGCGTCTTTTGCCTACCAAGACAGCGCCACCGCATTTTCGTGACGTAAGTCCGGTGGAATTTGTTTATACGTGGCAAACAATGATGCTGATGACAGTGAAGATGATGATCATGGACAACGACTGTCTTGTGCAGTAGATGACGTCTTGCTTTGCTGTATGATGCCTTTCGTTTAACTGCAAGCAACCAACAACCACCAGGGAATGTGCCTAGACCTTGCCTACTTCAGGCTGGATATGATACCGCAAAGTAGTAATTATGAAGGCGAAACAATATATATATATATATTACGGGCAGTACCAGCGCACAAACTCGCGGGACAAAGAAAAGAGACACAAACAAGCTCTGCCTTTTTCTCTCTCTTTTCTTCGTCCTGTGAGTTTGTACGCCCAACTATCAGTCCTGCTCAATATATATATATATATATATATATATATATATCCAGTTAGTTACCCTTGATGACCAGCGGTTATCCTGTCTACGCGTTACATGCCCGCCCATGTCGATTCTCCCCTGCGCTTACAAAGAGAGTTAAGCTTGACTTGGCGACGCACCGAGCGATGGAAGGGAAAATGATAGGTGTAACCAAGAGAGCAGAGTGGGTCAGGGAACAAACGGGGGTTAAGGATATCATAGCTGAAATTAAGAAGAAGAAATGGACATGGACCGGGCATGTAGCGCGTAGACAGGATAACCGCTGGTCATCAAGGGTAACTAACTGGATTCCCAGAGAAGGCAAGCAGGTTAGAAGGAGACAGAAGGTTGGCTGGGCAGATGAGATTAAGAAGTTTGCGCGTATAAATTGGCAGCTGCAAGCACAGGACCGAGTTGACTGGCGGAACATGGGAGAGGCCTTTGCCTTTGTCCTGCGGTGGACGTAGTCGACGATGATAATGACTGTATACCGCTCGGCACTCATTTACATGTGTGAGTGGTCAATGCCGTGGGTGGTTTACGGCAACACCGAACGATCCCACTGCTTCGCCCGCTCATCGTTATTCACTCCGGGGATTTAACGTGATTTTTCGTTTGATGTCTCTTTAGATTTTTCTATGCACGTACGTTAAAGCATTGTTGTGACAAAAATCGATTGATATCAAGGATAACTAAATTTGCCTGAGCTGAATGTAGTTTGGTCCATCTGGGCCACAACTAAGAGTGAGTCTGTTTCTGCATTTGGTTCAAAGAAACGGTGCATGGCCTTGTTCGTGACCCACTACCCACCGGTCACTCGGATGAAAAATCTCCATCCTGACAATGTCGTGAACTGTCACACGGCCTTTGATGTTGATCATGAAGGTGAGTCGTAGGCGAATGCCATTTTCCCGTATGTTGTCATAGGGCTGGACGAAATTCGTATGCAATGTGGAGCTGTTTGAAATTGGTGCGATTGCTTTTTAGCGTGAATTGGCTTGCCTGTTCATCTTAAATTTTCCGTTTATGTCACAATTACTATGCTACAGTTAAAACATACAAGTAATGCAATGCAAAAGAGATCTGCAGAGACCTACAAGGAAATCCGTACAGATTTTCTTGTGGCTTCGTGCCACAAACAGGTGGTTGTATACAAGTAATGTCTATAGTAATGTCTATAGTATAGCTTTGTAGTGTGTTGGTTTCGTTAGGTCGTGCCCTATATTCAGGATGGTTAAGGATAAGCGGTCAGCCAACTATTTAATTGAGAGCTCCTAAGCTGAAACCTTCCTTTTAGTATCCCGTAATATTCCCAAGTTGTATTGGCGGTAGTACAGCTGGTTCATCAAATTTTCTTTTACGTTTCTTTTTTTTCCAGAGGCAGTGACGTTTCTGTACAGTCTACAGCCCAGCGCAGCTGAGAAGAGTTATGGACTCAATGTTGCCAGACTCGCTAAGATTCCGGAGCATGTCGTTGGCCGTGCTCGCGAGAAAGCGATGGAGCTTCAAAAGGTGATGAAGGCCAAGGAAGAACTTCAGCTGGAAGCGTGTCGCAGTGCGTTAAGTGAGAGCCCTGGATAGTCAGGACGACCCTTAGATAAGCACTTCTAATTGTTAGGTACTTGTACAGTCGCTTTTAGGTGTTTCCGTATGTATGTTTGTCTCATGAATCCTTTCGCGTGTGCTTAGCTGTCTGGGGTTGTGAAGACTAACCCGATAATGTGCTTGCTAGTACCGAAACATAACTACCTTTGATGCATTAATAAAGCTCTGTTGGGAGCTAAGTTGCATGAAAAACACCCACTGATTTATCTTTAGGGATTAGCCATACTCTCGGACTCTGTATGAAGGTCTGAATTAATTTTGTTTGATTCGGAGGCGTTAACTTGCACTTAGATCTTGGTACCTGTTTGTGCTTGGATCTCGAGAGGTAAACCTTACTGCAAACCAAAAGTAGCAGCTAGAAAATTATTTATCAAATATAAGGGGTAAAATATGCAAATGTGCTTCATTATGCATGATTACTTGAAATGTAATGCTTAGGATTAAAACCCTATAGAAATTAAAATAAACTTACTCATTGAGGCAATTCAAATAAAGTTCTGTGTACAAGATTGGAGGTGGCATGGCTTATACTATTCTGAACAGAAGCAGGTCCTGTAGTTCGTTAAGGGGGCAGACTGCTCTTTGGGACGAAAAAGTGACAAAAAAATTCATTTTTTAAAATTGACATATTTGGTTTTGGCAGGTACTTTCCTATCTCTCTGCAAATTTTCACGCACCAGGAAGTAGTAATTTTTTTGTAATGTCATTTTAACTGTCCAGATTTTTTTTGCTGTTAACATGCAGAACCTGCAAAAAAATGGGAAACCGACTTTGAGACTTCTTTATAATTTGCCAGCACTTTTGTCTAAAGCTCTACTACCAATTTATGAGCCCTCTCATGAGGATTGCAAAACATGCGCACCATGATTGTTACTTTTTGAAGAAACCATGGTTTTCACTTTTTTGCATTTTTCTCAAAAAAGTAATTTTGTGACTATTCAATTTTGAAGCCTCAATATCTCTGCAGCTAGGGCAGGTACAACAATAATTCTTTTTGCAGTGGAAACCTGTATGTGTGTAGAATGCAAGTATGGGAGGAGAATTTAGAGCACATGCCTTTTTAATTATATACTAATCAAAATTGTAACACAATTCAAACTGCTTTTGAAAGTGTATAGTTCATTTTGCTGCAAAATAACCAATAAAGGCCTAAAAACAAAAACCTCTTCCATACTTTCACTCTATAGTCATTAGTCTATGTTGGCATATCCTAAATATCACTTTTAAGTAAGCACTTTTTTTTCTATGGTGGCCTTAAACAATGGGGGGGGGGAAACTTAAGTTATTTCAGGTACAAAGTGAGTTACAGGAAAACTAATTAAATATTTGAAATCAGCAGAAAAAACTGCATAACCCTGTGCAGTTTTATCAAGATCACTGAAGAAATAAACAAAAAATGTCTAAGACCAGTCTGCCCCCTTAAACTACATCTGAGGAACAATGAGAGCAGGGTTGTGCGGATATTCGAGCTTTCGAATGTTTTTTTAGTAGTGTTTGCTCTTGATTCGCACCAGAATGTGACCATTCGGAGTAGGTATTCAAATTTCTGGAAACTTAAGTAAATTATAAGTCAACATGCATTGTGCTTGTTCATGTGTTAGGGGATGCTGACATGCAAAACCATTTCCACCGGTGCTTCGAGCAGTCACTGCACAATGGTCCTGGCACGAGGTCTGCTGCCAATGAGTGAAATGCCCGTTCACAGTTTCGAGGACTCTGCTAGCACTGCGATTCGTTGCTTGCGACAAAGATCAGTGTGGCTCCTTCGTCTTTGCATGTCTGCTAGTGTGATGTTCTTGCCCGCAAAGTTCGGATTTGTCTCGTGCGTCGGTGCTGTGAGGGGAGTTAGGCCTAGCCACAACTCTTAGTAGTAAACTCAGCTTCGGTATGCGTGGTTGTGGTGCCCAGTGTTTCAAAGTAGTACGTCACATTTAATCACAAGTACAAACAGTCGTCTCACGATGGCCCCGTTATGAAGGTCAATCTAACCACGGGTCCGATGAGTCAGAGATATGTGCGTCTCCGATATTTGCGACGAATACATCACACTATCATAATCTGAGAATTGAGCTTCTGCTTGCAGCTGCCAAACTTAAGTGTAATTATATTCGAAATGATCATTGACCTTTGAAAAAACAAGAAGACTGCGAACGCATTACTCAGTAGCGCAATCTTCGACAGCCACGACCTCGCGACGAGCAAGCAGACGACACTCACCTGGAGCGAGTATTGGGCCAATGGCATCTCGCGTTGGAGGAACAATGCCAATGCAGCCAATTGGAAGCCTTGAAATGAGTTCGAAACATTTCCTTATTGTGCGCTCGTTTCCGGATGGAACACCCAGCTGAGGCGGGAAGTCTGAAGACAGAAAAATGCTCTTTCCGACGAGGCCCAAAATGGCAGTGCCCCGTATTACTATTGTGTAGCTTTTTTTTATAAGTTGTGTTTTGTTGCGATTTTCGTAATAATTCTTGCCACTATGTCAGGCACAAGAAATTCTTACCGCACCTCTACACAGTTTTCACTAAAGATATTCTGGAATAGGTAAAGGGGTTATAGAATGATGGGCATCCGCATTTTGTCTATGTTTATAAGCCACCAAGGGAACGTGACATAGTACCCCTCCAGTACTTGATAGACCTAGCCAAAACAAACACTTTAGTGTATCTTATCTTATATGAGAGTATGCTTAAGGATCCTCAGCGACTTTTGCTTCGAAATAGTATTTCAGAAATATTCAAAAATGGTTAGATTTGATTTGCACTCAAACTTTATTATTTGAATTCACTTTACACCCAAAATTTTTCAATTTGCTGAGCTCTAATAGGAAGTTGACACAAGAGACATAGTACTCATTATAAAGTCATTTGGTTTACTGCACAAGCCTTTGTGTATGTGGCACTTTTGGAGTGCTGATGACACATTTCAAAGCTTGAGGCATGAGATTGACTTTGGCATGTCCAGTCATCAAACGGGCATCATTCACTGGGTTCCTATCTTTAATGGCAGGTTTGTAAATGACCTTTTTTTTTTAAAGCTTCAAACCTGGTTTTTTCTGTATGAAGCCTGAATTTTTCTTTGTGCTCAATGCACCTTCATTTTCAAAGCAGTGAACACTGGGCGAATTACCGTCTTGTTTTCCAATGCCACGTGTTTAGATAGCAGCTTCCAGTATGCAAAGCTTCGTTTCAGGGACAGGTACAAAAAAAAAGTTATGAATGTGCAGAACTAGCAATAATTCCGAAGGGCCGGAGTCATCTTGAAGGGTTCCGAATCGAGGGAAGTGTACAAGTCGCAATGTGGATCGAGTTCTGCCACAGCCCATTAAGAAGTGCATAAGCAAGAGGAATCGGTACGTGGCACGTTGCATTTGGTGCAAGTGTCCGTGAAAGAACCGTCAGTCACGGTCGCGAAGGTGAACAAAAAGTTCGGAGAGGCGCCGCGCGAGCCGCGGGTAGTCACGCAGGGTGAGGTAGTCACGCAAGTTGCGCTGGTTGTCGTGCTCCAGGTTCTTCAACTCAGCGGGCATCGCGTTCCGCTCCACCTCTGGCCCCAACTCTACTCCGAAGCGCTCCATGCCGAGCAGCACCTTGCAGAGAAGCTGAATCATCTCCTGGTGCAGTTCGCCAAACATCTCCTGGAAGGGCTTGCGGAATCTGATCTGTTCCAACACAGCTTGCCCCACGGCTAGCTCGTAATACTGCAAGCAGTTGTACGCCGTGTGGAACACCGTTCGGTAGGCCTCCTCTGGCATTGTGGACTCATCCAACTGATCTGTTGGAATTTCCGGCAGCCACGGCTGTCTAAAATGGGCCACGGACTCTTCAAACTCAGAGTCGGAGAAGACGACTTCAACAAACCTGTGTCTCACGTTGTCAGCGTGTTCACTGGCGGACAGCGAGTGGAGGGCTATGGAATTGAGGAACTTGGATACGGTCATAGAGTTCAAGTCTGCGGCGTCGCCGATGTCGAACAGGTCGCATGAGCTGGCCCACCAGGGGTATTGGTTCTCGCTGAAATGTGGAGACAGCCATCCAGGTTGTACATTTCAGTACGAACTTCATTTCACGCATCAGGTGCAAGGCTGTGGAAGCTAGCGAGACTTCTTGCAGAATTCGGACCAAGAAATAGTTCAGTGATTTTATTACTTCAATGCTATTTCAAATTTTTTCTGCTTTTAGACTGAGTAATAAATGTAGATGCTGTGTGCCTTAGAAATAAACAGGGCCTGTTATTTATACACATGTCAATAGGTTATGGGGTGGAGATATTCATTGAGCCAATGTTTACAACTACGAAATCAAAGCGCAAGGCGTGCGAACTTGCACATTTTGCTAACAGGACCTTTTGCATAAAACCCTGGCTGCTGTTGTACTAAAATACTGGCGGTGGCTCACCTGTGTGGCAACTACTCATTCCTTGATTGGTTGTGCAGGATTTGGCAAGCTTTTTTTTTTTTTGCCTGCATTCCGGCTAATCTTTATTTATTTATTTACAAATATTGCAGGACCTACTGGGGCCCAAGCAGTAGTCATTATCATTAAAAAACAATGCCAACAATGAAGCTTACAACTGTCAATAACTTAAGTAGTAAGCCACAATCAACAAGCAAAATAAAATGCATAAATAAATATGCTTGGCAATAACAAGCACACATTATAAGTGATGTAACATGCACGTACAATAATTCTACACATGAGATGAACACTATGCATAGAAAAGTGAACACGAGAATCAACTGCCACAAAGCTGTTCAGCACAAACAAAACTTACATATCAAACGAAAGGTTACTTAAAAACTGAACAAATGGTTCAGCTGTACTAGCGTTCACTACTTCTTCGGGTAATTTTTTCTATTGTGATATAGCATGTGAAAAAAGGAATAACTGATGCATATCAAGATTACTAAGCGGCTGCATGACTGTGTTGTTGTGGTTTGAACGACCAGACCGCATGGGGGGCTCAGTTATGTAGTTTTCACGTGGTATTTTGTAGTGACCGTGGTACAGCTGATATAAAAAATGATATTACTGCGTGGTCAGCTGTGCATCAAATGAAGATATTTTACCTATCTTCCGTTTGGCACTATAATCGAATGATTTGAGGTGGCTGAAACTTTGGTAGATGACGATGGTTCCGCTTCCTGGTGTACATGAGGTCACGTGCGCCATGGCGGTCGCCAGCGATGGGTGACATTTACAGCCGGTGACATAGGGCTTCTATTGCTCTGAGATATTCCTTTAATTTAGAGTTTTCATATCTCTAAAGGCATAGTGGACCCTCTACTTCTAGTTTTTGCTGAAAACCGCCAATTGTTGGGTGAACGAGTCATAGCCCCTTTAATATTGAGGGGCTTCTCTCGCGCCACAAGAGCTGGAGTGTACACCTTAGTTAAGTTGCAAAGAAAATACAATGTAAATGAGATATATTTGACGAGAAGGAGTTGAAGAATTACTCCAGAGTTTGTGCTATAAGATTCTTGCTTCTAAAACTTTGTTTGATCGCAAAGAAGTGGTGTGGCATGAACTACATGGCGTCGTTTGCGGCACTTTCGGTGAATTTCTGGAGAATTTTCAGTTTGCAGCATTTTTGGCACATGGTGAAATCGAGAGCCAATCGCATAGTGAAACAGCGAGAATGCGAATGTGGAAGTTAGATTATTCTATATTTCTGTTCGATTTATTCGAATGTGGAAGATAGATTATTCGATATATCGGCAACTCGCCCTCTACCCATGAAGAGAGAGGGCGAGTAGCTACGGGAAGCTGTGTACCTTCTCTATTCATATGAAGAGGGCAAGTCGCCATGTCAGAAATCCATGCGCTGACTCATTGAAACGCGTTCGTGTGGTCAGGCCTTAATGTGGTGTTTTGCTATATATCTGGCAAACGAAAAATGAGTAACACCGGTAAAGAAGCAAAGTGGTTACCAAAGGAGCAAAAATAGTAATCTCGATCCCCACTTGCTTTTCTCTGCGGCAACCATTAATTGGCTACCACTATGAGTGATATACAATATCAGTTCCTCAGTGATAGCAAAGTTGCTAAAAGAACTAAGAAATCTGTTGGAGGACGCACGCAGGGTTTGATGCCGAGATAACAAACATGTGTCCTGCCAATGCTTTTGTTTGGACCGGTTAGTGCATTCTAAAACGCTTAGAAGGACAATGCAAGAAAGGCACAAATAAATGCCTCCATTTTGTAAGAAAAGAAGCGTGGCCGTCATGGGTATTACTTTCTTTTTACCGTGTATTTTTGCAATGCTGTGCTAAGTGACGCATGCCCGCTGCGTGCACTTAGAGGAAGAAGCATGCAGAGTAGAGTCGTTGCAGTGAAGGTCTCTAAATTAACAATAAAGTCTTGTGTTCACTGGAACATACTGAAATCTTGTTACCTGAGCAGTGCTCAAAGTTCAAAAGGTAAATCTCGGCAAAAAAAAATAATAACTGGCCTCTTTACGTAACGAAAATCGTGGAAGTATGTACACTTCCAGCTCTATGCACGATTATGGGAAATCTTTTATGCTTAGAATGAAGAGACTTGAAACGGCAAGTAGACATAGTATAACGTTTCATATATGGCAAAGGTGAAATGCACTATGCTATAGCTTATAGTTTCACTGAATGGAGCACACACTGAAACATTGTGGACGTTATCTGACGAACGATTTGGAGATGACAGAAAAGGCATAGCAGTCACATTTGTTGAGAGATAGTTAGGTTTATTGAGTACATCTTGCAACATTTGAAATTAAATGCATGGTATTTGTTTCACTCTGTTGAATCTGCGATTGTTATGTTAAGTTTTGACTTCATGCTTTTGGAAATACGAAGATCTTGCAATATGGACACATAGAAATGTATATTAGGAGGTTACTTTAAACTAACTTTAGGGATTTCCTAACTGAGTGCTTTATTGTTATGTGCTAAGGGGTTGGCGTGCAGTGGTAGTGTTCATATCAGTTTTTTAAGCATATACCAGCACAACTTGACAATTTCAAAATGTACACTGATATACACAGCAGAGAAAAAAAAAAGAAGTGAGAAATGGACGTTCAGTGTTGCACCGAAGGTCATTGCTTGGCACCAAACGGTGAGTGCGCGCGAGTTCGTGCGACAAAAGCGGCACTTCACAGGACCGGTTCGACACTGGGGACCACGGGGGTTATTCTGCAATTGAAAGTAGCGGCAGTACTTGTTATGCCACACAATGTAATCGCTCACCGCTCAATTTTCAAAATAAGTTTTGATACGAGAAAGGAAAGGCATGTTTCTATATTATGTCTAATTTCTAATGTTATGTCAGCAGTAACTTAAAAGGGCCCTGCAACACTTTTTCAAGTAACTATGGGATGAATTCCCTGGAAGAGCTTATTGCCTCACGAATTCAAGGCCGCAAACATTTTAAGAATCCCCCCCAGTGTGACTGGAGTTACAAAAGTTTGTCACATGCTGCAACGCATTCTCTCTTCTCTTGTTCTACGAAAGCGCTGGAAGCTAAGCAAGGAGAGATGGCAGGGCCACAGAAAAAGTTCACAAATGCCTCGTGGCCTTGAGCACTTTTTTATTTTTTTTTCTTCATATGCGCAACTTTTTCAGTGTGGAAAAGGCCGTTACTTGTGCGTGCGCGCACAAGTAGCGGCCTTTACCGCCACTCTCTGTAACGAGCGAGCGCGCCACGTTCAAATCAGCCAATGGCTGATAGATGGCTTTACTACGTGTGATTTTTGGGCATATTGCGCCATTTGTCGAGAGAAGAAAAAGCAATCTTCAGCTGACTTTGATAATTTGTTGTGAATTACAGGCTGCGTGCTGTGCTATAATATTTGGCCCGCGTGTTGTCGGGAGTCTCTAGTACCGATCGGCAACGTTTTCTGACCATGCTCAAATGGTGTTGCAGGGCCCCTTCAAGTTATGTCCAAATGGTAGCAAATGCAGCTCCTCTATCAGCTTTTATGGCTGATGTGCAATGCACTAAGCTTCAGGCTGCATTGGTCTCGCTCATATCAGTCTTCTTAAAAATATTCATTTAATATGATGATTACAACTCTAAAGGAGCAATAACTTTCTCCTAGAAGACTATAGTGCTAAGAGCAATGTTGGCTCATGGGTTCACTGCAAATCAGCTGACATTAACTTGTATTTACTGGCCCCCCAAGGTAACACAGACCAGTTAGTGGCACTGGAAAAATTGAGAGAGCGAAAGGTTTCAATACACGCCAAATGTAACTTTGGCAACTGCTGAATGTGGCGTCTGAATAAAACACCAGGCGCAGTAAAAACGAAAATTGTTAGTTCAAATGATAGTGGCAGAAAGTATATGCAAAAGAAATGCCAACTGGGTCCCTGCTTAGCAGTATAGGACGCTTGAACGCTCAGATGGCTGTTCAACAGCCATGGCAGAACATCTCTGTAGACAGAAATCTAAAGGAACAGCGTGCAGCTCGCCGACACGTGCATTCTCATATGTTCATATATGTATATGCCCAGGAGCTTGCACGTAAACGTTGAAACTGAAAGCTTGTACTAATGTCTCGTGCCTTCTGCATCTCTCATCCAATAATTTTTCACGGTAAGACTCAAAATCAATCATTACCGACTAGCACCCATCTTGCATTTACCACAGGCGGACTTGAACCGCGTGCACTGGTAGCTACGAACACTCATTGCCCTCACGGACTTGGCCAGAATTTTAGGGGGGAGAGGGGAGGGGTTTCAATCACTTTATATTAACGTGCATCTATATGAGCGCGTGTTTGTAAACACATGCAAAATAACATTTGACCCCCCCCCCCACACAAGGCCCAGTATATCGCTCTTATTTATGGAGTGCTGACACGAATTTGAGACATTGTAAAAGGGATGTTTTTTTGTTTCCTTGCTATGCAGTGTTAGCACTCTCCAGGTGCTGGAGCATGTATAAAATAGCTTACTTTGGTGTTTGATGTCAGCAACATTTCAACAACACGGAAAACAACCCTTAGCAGATGAAAACAGTGCTGGCGTGGACAAACACTGTTCGTCTCAGTCCTTTCTCGATCCAGTCAGGCTCTTTCTTGCCCTATGGAAATTTTCATGACAGTGAGCTACCTACTCGGCCAAACACTCGAGGTATTTGATTTTCAAGTTTTCAGTCCTGAGAATAGACAAGCCAGTCACACTGCAATGACTATTATCCTGATGACAAGTCAGCACAGTTCCACTGACTTTGTGAACTCCGCGTCCTGCATGCCGCTTGAATAGCAGAAATCACTGTTAGGGCCACTGGACAACGAATCACTCATCGTCTACGTGCACTACGGGCAGATGACGAATCAGCCGCTAGTAAGTCTTGAATTGTGTTCTGTCGCCCAGTGACGTCACGCTGTAGTGGCATGTCACTGAGAAGTCGCCCCCTCGATATTGACACCGAAAGTGTTTTTTGAGGGAAGCGAAATGAACAATGTGTTGGATGAATTTCCAGGTACCACAATACACTTAGTAGAGTTTCCTAACACTAGTGTTTCTATTTAGAGCAACTACCAAAAGATATTTCAAATTTGTGTCAGCACTACTTTAAGGAAATATAGCTCATATAAGGAGGTGAATTGGCTGTTCAGTTAATTTCGTTATCTTTTTGCCCACTTGTCCTTTATGTTTTGAAAAGTGGACAAAAAGTTATCTTTGAGTCCACTTTTCTTCATTTGTACTTCACTTTGCATCATTGTCTGTTAGTTCTCATTAATACAGTTATAGCGATGTGAGTTTACTGCTCTAGACTTTGTTCAAATGAGCTGATTATTTACACTGTTAGTTACTGCAGCTTGCACTCAACGCCATGCACCCAGATCTTTAACGGTGGCTTTGCTGCTTCCAAATGGTGGCTTTTGTGACGTTAAGGTGTGGCAGTTGAGCCGCCACACCGCATAGCAGTTACAGCTGTTAAGCAATCATCGAATGCTTTCATTACAGACCTTTATTGCCCCGCGAATCGAATGTCGCAATAATTCGCAAGAAGGCGTCACGGACATTTGTCGCACGCTTCAAACGCCCTCTTTCTTTTCGTAGCGAGCGCATTGAAAGGTACGTGAAGGGAAAGGGGAGTAATTACAAGTGAGCGAGAAAATGCGTGCCTTGTTCAGCGCGCGTTATGGCCTTGAGCACTCTCTGTTCTTTTTTTTTTTTCGAACATGTGATTTACTTTCAGTGTGGTCGCGAGCACGTCACTCCATTTCGTGGTGGCTGCTGTAACTACGCAACCCACTACGCTCAAATCAGCCAATGGCCATAGACTTTGGGTTTATGGCGTGGCCATTCAGATCTATGGCATGGTTTGTCAAGAAGAGCGGGAACGATTCCAAGCTGTCTTTGATAATCAATGGTGTATTCTAGGCTGCGTGCTGCGCTGGAATGTTTAGTTCGTGTGTTCTCAGAAGCCCAACTCCCGATCGGCAGCGTTTTGTGACGATTCTAAAAAAGTGCTGCAGGGCCCTTTTAACGTGACACATCTAAAACCTCTTGAAATCCCCTTCAGGCGCAGTGTCCACATACGTCGACGCAACTTTATTTTGCCAGTTTCTCGAACCAGTGAGAAAGGCAGGGCAAGATACATTGCGCACAAGATCAATCGAACCTTCTACATAGGCAACGCGTCTTGGTTCAACCCAATGTGCCATGTAAATCTGCAGCTGATTGTTTGAGTGAAAGCACTGTGATGTTCGACGGGTCGCTCGACGTGCCGCGTTCCAGGACCAACTTCATAAGTATTATATTTCTTTGCTCAAAATGAACACATCCACAAACGAACTGAACGTCCATTTTGGGCCTAAGATATCCATTTTTATGTGTAAAAATTGAACATGACTGACTGCAGAATAATTAAATATGTCAATATATGCAAATTAGGAATACTTAGCAAAGCTCACCCAAGAACAAGGCTTTTTCTAATTTTCTTTTTTCGAATGGTAACATCGAGCGAAATGTAGACATTCACGGACAGTTCATCTAAATCGGGCCTGAAAGGGACATAGAAAGTGCTGACACCCTCCTGTACTCCGACGCTTTCCTCCTATATATCCTCTCGCACTAGGTCGAGCCTCAAGTCATGTTAACAACGGCAAGCAGCTCGGAACTTGTAGCGCACGCACGAAATCAGCTTACACAGGATGAGCGCGGACCAACAACTGTCACAGCTGGACACTTGAAGCGCACTGTTCAAATGGAAAGGAATACGCACGAAACAAGCGCACAAGTATACACAGGACAAGCGCGAACAACTGTCTCCATTCTTCCTGCTTCGTGTTAAGCAGCACGCTCCTTTCGTAAATGCGGCCGCGACAACGTGCGAAGTGACCTTCGTTGTCTCCTGAATTACGATTTTGATAAGCGTAAGCGCAGGAGAGACCACGCTCCGTGGAGGCGACGACTTTTAGAGTGCGCCCAACATGCGCCCGTCACGCCGTCTCGCCACAGCTAACAAAAACGCGCAAAGGTTCCGAAGCTCGTCGGACTGCCAAACTGCGTAAGGCGGTTTGCATTCAGCATTCCAGACAACGTGCGTTTCGTGGCGTAGTGGATAGGTGCCGCGTGCTGAGAATCTAGTGGTTCCTGGTTCGATTCCGCGCGAAAAATGCTTGACTTATGTTCTTTTTCTCTTTGAATTTCTTTAGTATATATTTTACAACGTAACTTCTGTGACAGAAGTACGTCAGCAGAGCCGTGGTAAACCCCGGCATAGTTGTGCTAAAATATCCAGGCACTTTAGACGCCACAATCTCAAGCCCCACCATGTTGATGCACCAACATGGCGGTTTCAGTGACGTCACTGCTAGCCAAACACACACGCAAGCACACACGCGAAATGCATCTGACCTTCGGCACATCTTGACGCAGTGGGTGATGCTAGTGAAGCCAACGGACTGTGGGCAAATGTTGACCCGATGCTCACAGCGTCCCCCGATGAAAGCAATGGGGTACAGATGCTCCGATATGGTGCACAGGCTTACGTCGTTGTTGTGGCACTGGGCCGGATCGTTGTCCTCCCCTGCATATAGAGATGACATACAGTAGGTCACAAAATAATACCCACCATGCGAGCGTGTGGCGATAATGCTGCCTGCGCCGTCTAGTGGCGAGCTGTCTGCTATCGGGAGCACTGCCCTACCGATCTAGCCACTATAGCACTGACCTTCGCTAGGGGGGGGGGGCGTGGTCTCCGAGATTGATTTCTGCGACGTGTCGTTGCAATGGTGCGCGTTGTTGGAGCTAATCGCGGAGGCCGCGAGTGGAGAGTGCAGAGGGGGGCAGGGGGCGCCCCTTCCCTCATCTAAGGCGGGAGCGCATATACACCTTGTCAACGAAGGCTTCCTTGGTGCCACCACTAGCCCCTTTAGGCTGTTAACGTGCGTGACCCCCCCAAAATGCAGGGCCGAAGCTGTGACGTTAGCTTTTGTACTCGCATGCAACATCCCAGAAAGGAGAGGATTTTTCTCTCCGTTAAAAAGGTCTATATAGTCTGCCACGTGTACACCTTTATTCAGTCGGACCTGTCCCGCCATTGTTTAATGAGAAAGACTGCTGTGACCACTGAGGCATCGTCGATAATTAAGGGGAGAGACGGGCCTTAATTTTTTTTGCTTCAATTCTCGAATGATTTCGATGAAACTTGTTGAGTTGATGTATATATGTTCAAGACGGATGCACCCAAGCTCGCACAATGGACGTCATGACGGCCTTTGACCTCGCCTGCAGAGAACGTTACCGAGAGCAAGAGCGGAAATATTTCCTCATTCGCTGAGGTGATCGGCTGCCGTGCTTCGGTCGTCTGGCGGGGCCTCCCCTGATTTCTCCGATTGTATCCGACTATACTTCCGAGTACTGGTTATGTCAGCTTTAAAAAAAAAAAGACACAAAGCAAGAACATCGACACGCAGAACAGTGCTTCTTTTTCGTAAAAGTTGCGCCATACAGTATTCGTAAGTATGAACTGACTATAGACAAGCAACACGTTTCACTTTTGTCGTACGTGTGTATGTTATATCGAGGTACGTTAGTTTTGTAGTTGTGTAGGGTGATCAAGCGAATATAGAGATGAACTGACGTGTACAATACATCCGCTTCACGAGTCCTGACAAGGTGGTAAAGGGACGCTAAAACGAAACATTAAATTAATTTGATGAGTTGTACCCTGAAAACTCTAGTATCGATGATTTCATGAGGAAGCTGATGTCGAATGCTTCACATTTAACTTCCTGCCAAAAGCTGTGATGGTAACGTCACGGATTTCGAAGTGCTTGGCTCATATGTTGGCTGCAATGGCTCGCCAAAGTTTCTTGAAGCTTGTTATGCTATATGTCTGAATTGATCAGAGGACAATGTATTTCACTTCTACTGATTAGGAACTATATGTAGGCCTAGCAGACACCGTGAAAATCTTATGACGTCACGACTTCTGGTGCGGGAACTTTAGTGTGGCGTCGCCCCCCGCACTTTCTGGCGCGTTTTGGCGCTTATCAAGTGTGTTGTCGCAGCAATTAAGCTTGGCCTTTTCGATTCAATCCAACATTAATTTACTTAACAATACGAAAAGCAGTTCGAGGATGTCCGCAGCGTGCTCACCTATGCACTTGTCTTCGCACTCGGCCTTGGATCCGAAGCCATTGCCGCGTAGGCACGATCCCTTGGCCACATCGAGGCAGTAGTCGGCGTAGTTGTAGTACTGCGAGCTGTTGGTGTCGTTGCCCGGAATACAGAAGCGGAAATGCACGGGCGCCGAACAAGCAGGCTTGGGCTGCGGGCCGGCTGCGAACGGGTCCCCCGATCCCATATACATGTATATAAAAGGGTATTGGTCATGAGCATCCACAAGGGGGTGCAAGGGGGAGCGGTGCCCTCTCTCTCGTATTCATAGATAATTTCCTATGCAGGAGCAATAGCTTGACATAGCTTGCTTAGCACACTGCGGTCCTGGCCTCAGAAGCGATTTCAGGGGGGGGGGGGGGGGAGATCGCCTTCCTCTTTCCAGCTCTTGTCTTCCACCTCCTATATTCAATTAAGAGAAATGAGTTTGACAGCATTGGGCACACATAACAGTGCCTTTTATATGCTATGGAGTGGCTTTTGTGCTTCTAAAAACGAATTAGTCATGACCCCGCACCCTCTCCGGTGCCCCCTTCCCCCCCTAAAATGATTGGATAATAATCTGCCCCTGTCTGGCCTTCAGAAATGCCATTCAAATTTCTCACTTTACACGCTATCGACTAATCTCAAGTGAAGCAAACGCTGCGAAAGCTAAATGACCCCCCCCCCCCCCCACCTTCCTGCAAAAAGTGCGACGGACGCCCCCTTGGTACTGATACAAAATTTTTCAGTGCTTGAGAGCTCAGAAAATGTACTGGTAAGCATTAGAAAGTAATAGAAGAAGTAATTTGTCTGTTTTTATTAAAATTAAGTAATTGGTTCCACTGGCCACTTGGTTCCTACTGTACCCTGACGTCACGACACGGTATGAGCTTGTTGCGCGAAGTGCTGTTTCGTTTCTTCGGCCACTTGTTTCCATGCGCACCGTTTGTGGCGCATAAGCAAATATGACGTCACGCTGGTGTTGATGCCAATGGGTGCGTCATACGTAAACCGACTTCAACGTTTACTGAGGCTCACAGTTGAGGCTCGTCTCGATATACAGGAGGCCTGTATGGCACGGTAAACTAAACCTCGAAAAGTGGTGCTAGTACCTATTGTAACTGTATTGAGAATAATTATGATACATGTATCTAGATGTCCTGTAAGGGACTTATCTCACTCTTTTTTGAGAAGGTGTCTCAAAATGTCTGTGCCGTCACCGGAGACATGGCTGAGAGCATAGGATACCACCCAACTATATGGCAGCACTGAATTGTCTGCGCTAAAGTGCCTCGGTGGCCGCGCGCATTGAGACACCCTAATCCGCGCCTATGGTTATGTGTCACCCAGGTTCGGTTCGATTCGGGCTCGTATCCTGACTTGAATTTTCAGCCTCCGCCGATATTTATCGCTTACGTGCGATGCCGCTGACACCCCTTTTTTTTTTTTGCAACACAGCCTCTTATGCTTTATTGCATTAATGATTTATTTATTTAACACTACCCATCTTGCCTTTGCGCTGCATGTCCACTCCTATTTCTTGTTGATCTCGGCTAAAATGTCAACATTCCTTTGTTCCCTGCTCCAGTCTGCTCTCTGGTCCCTTCAAGTTCTACCTGTCATTTTTTTTTTCTTTATAACTGCTGGCAGGGTCGTAGCCGAGAAGTGGCACACTGGGCCCGTGCCCCCCACCCCGTGAATTTTTTTCATCATTGCATAGAGAGGGAAAAACGGCCATATCGAAGGAGCAATGGTATGCATCCCTGAAGAGCAGCAGCCTTCACACACAACTCCACACAACTCCAGGCCGCCCAGAAGGTCCACGACATCGCGACCGAACTACGACTTCCGGTCCCGTCGTGGGTAGAGCCACGGACTTGATATGGGGGGAGGCCTATGGCTCCCCTAAATAATATATGTCTCTCAGGACCTAAATAAAGTTTTTGTTATGCCATGTCATCAAGGGGGTGCCCTCACAAAACCAAGGAGGTGTCTCTCACCACCACCCCCCAAAAAATTTCTGGCTACGCGCCTGGCTGCTAATCATTAATAGGAGTGACTTAATGGATTTCAAGAGAAGGCAAGCGCGTGAGGCAGAAAGTTAGGCGGACAGATGAGATCATAGAAGCTGGCACAAGATCAGGTTAACAGGCGAAACGCGGGAGGGGCTTTCGCCACTGAGTGAACATAGTCAGGCTGATGAGGAGGAGGAGGAGGTTACAAGCAGGAAATAAGCAACATCGACACCGGTTTGTCCTGTATGATTCAGCCAACATTCGGCGGGAGATGTGGTGGTTGGTGCTTACTGCAGGCAGCTCTGCAGGAATCCATGTCGCGGAAGCGGTTCTCGCCAACGAGGCAGTTCGGGCCGTGCCGGTAGCTGCGGCACGAGTGGTCGCTCGGGTGGAAGAGTATCAGCGACTTGTCGACGTCTGTGGGCCCCACCTTGCCGGGACACAGAACACCTGGCGGCGGATCGCAAAAACCTGCACGGGCAACCAGTTAGCATGTTTATAAATATATATGCAAATATACTCTAATGTAGGTCTAATTTTGCTGTGAATATCGCACTCTAATGCAGTTCTTGCGCCCGTCTTGGTGTAGTTGTGACTCTTGATCCCGCGCCGATATCTATAGTGCTAATTTAGTTCTTTCGTAGGCGCTATAGTTTGGAATCCCGTGCTAAATCCTGCTCTAATGTAGGTGTTGCATGAGATAAGAGTTGAAGACGCGTTGTCTAATGTCGTTCTTGTGTAGGCCCATAGGCGAACGCGTGGTGGGGGGAGGAGGGAAAAGGGGCGCACAGGCATGTGGCGGCGTCTCGTGGCGGCCACAGTCACTATGCAGCTTACTATGCTCAAATCAGTCAGTGGTCGTAGATTTGGGCTCATGGCGCGGTAATTTGTGTGTATGGCATCATTTTTAGATAAGAGGGAATGATTTCTGACTTCAGTTTTACTACAGATTTCTAACTGACCTAAATAACTGATTGTAAATTTCGGACCTTTTTTTTCTGATGTGATTCTTATAGGGAAAAGAAAAGTGAGCCCCGTAACTGTTTGCGTCAGAGTGCGACACCTCAACAGTAGCTCACAAGGGATGGAGGTAAGGAGGGATTAAGAGGATAGGATTAAAGAGGTATATATAGATAGAGGAAGGAAAGAGCGAGGCGCAGGGAAAGCGAGCGACGGAAGTAAAGAGGAGATAGGAAAGATGGACCCGGTCGCAGGAGTCCAAGGACGGGGCACCACTCAGCGAGGGCTCATGTCGGCGGCAGGAGATGGCGTAGAGCGAGCCAGTCGGCCAGAGCTGCGCTGTCGTCGGAGATCGCGGGGGCACAACCGGTCGGCGCGAAATCCAGAGAGCGAGTCGTATCAGGCCGTGCGTACTTCGCTATAATGTTTGGCTCGAGTGTTCTGAGGAGCCTCGACTAGACATAGGCAGCGTTTTCCGACCTGGCTGAAATGAAAGTGCTGCAGGGCCGAAAATAAAAGAAATTAAGGTGGATACTACAATCAAAGTGAAGCTGTGACGTCTTCCCACGATGACGTGCTTCTGGTCTTCTACTTTCTGCAGGGTAGAGGTCGGGAGTGAGTAGTTCTTGGAATTGCACATGGTGTTTGTCTACCACAAATATTGTCAAAAATATGCATGCCCATAGCCTTGCACATTGAAAAATGACGGAGCGGGTCCGACTGAGAAGTGGCATAGGGCTGACTTTGCACCCTCCTCGTATGAGAGAATTTACCCTCCTCCCCGATACAGACTTACCCTCCTCTTCAATACAGCCTTACACCATTTAGTGTGTTAGGACGCGTCTACGCCCGTTAATAAAAGGCGACTGGACGTCGGGAATGCAAACTCTGTATTGAACTTATTCTTTTCTCTTCATTCTCCTCGCCCTTTCCTTCCCCGCGTGGAGAGGGAATTGGGCGTCCAATCTTTCTCTGTATATTTCTTCTTGTCTATTCAGTTTATCGTCTTGTTTATTTTTTTTCTTGTTTTTTGGTGTCCTATACTTCATGTTTCTAGAAGTCTTTTGACATATATTTAGCTCAGCAGATGACTTTTTTTTAAAGATACGCAAAGGCAATCCAAACGAATGCTTGCTAACTGCCTATAAGATATTCGCATCACAAAACGGCACAAGAAAACTCACCGATCGGTCGCGGTGTGTCGGGCTTTGCCGTGTCTATTCCGATGACTGCGATTAAAAAAATAAGAAGAACGCGTAAACGCCACAGTACAGAGATGGCCAGTGATTACGAACAATGGAATGAAAGCACGGAAAAGGTATACACACAGCTAAACTCGCAAAGATAACGCCATACATAATGCAGTGATATGTAATTGTCATAACTGATAATTACAAAGCCGACGGTGTTGCACGCAATGCACGTGCTAGAAGAATGCCGGAATAATGTTATAATACTATTCTGATGCACCACAGAGTTGCATCTCTCATCCTCATGACGTCACACTTATAGTCTCGTACAACTTTAGAAGCCCGCGTCATTCCCTCCTCGGAGGCGGATGAACACAGCTGCCAGCACCAATGGGCGCGCATTACACAATGACGTCACGAACCTGACGGCGGGTGACCCCGCCTTCGTATGAACATTGTCGGGTGCTTTATGTCGCGCTTCGGTTGTCCGGACGAGAGTTCGGTTGCCTCCGGACTAGTTAGGTTGTATTCGACCATACACATAGTTACCACTTCCGGAACGTGACGTGCGGGTTGTACCTGTAACTTCCGCGATGTTACTTCCGGTCCGTCAAGTGACGTACCTAGGGCGTGCTTGTAAAGCACTTCTGCATTGTGGGCATGCCTTTCGAAATGCTCGAGCAGACGTGATTTATCAAGGAATGTTTAAAACTTTTAATAATAGTTGCATTAGCTTTACAACCCGAGAACAAATATAAGCTCCACCCACCGACCTCGCTGTCCCACTCGGTGTAAATCAGCTATTTTGCGTAGGCGTTCCATCCAATCAAATTTCGTCCGGTATTCTGACGTCACTGCTTAGCCAAGGGTCATATTTTAGGTAGGGTAATGGGGAACCTTTACATTTCGATATGTGTGGTATTGACGTTAGCACAGAGCGCCACAGGCGATAGATGGTTCGAAAGGAAACTGGCCTACAAAACTCTCTCGCATAGGTGATTGACATGCGCGCCGAGCTTTTTTTTTTTTTTTCGTGGGTGAAGCCAGCACTTATTTTTGAGTTGTAACCGCCTACAGAGATTGTGGTCTGAACTCTGTTTGCTGTATTGTTGTTGTTGTATGCGCGAAAATTTTAAGATTGTACCCACTACCACGTTTAATGCCGTATGGACTTGAGGGCAATGAAATTAAGGAATTAAGTAATTAATTAAATTGATGAAATGAGCTAGCGATTCTCTGAACGCATTTTGCCCGCCGTGCGTCCACTTGACAGTTGATGGAAATGGAGCGGCGACACCAGGAAACACCGCTCGGAGACGCCTTTGCACATTCCTGCGTAGAAGAACGTTTTCTGGTTTCCCGGGCGTCGTTTTCTTATCAATAAATATATGTTGTTTCGCTATCGCATCGTCATTAGCGGATTTAGCCCCGCCAGCGCGACCAGTATAGGTTCCTTAAACTGTGGCATGTACAATTAGCCCTCACCCGGGGCCACCCCCACCTTTTTTTTTTCTTTTTTTCAGGGAGGGGTGGAGGCGAGAGAGAAGGGGTTATGAATATAAGGTGATAGTAGTCTGCAAAGCTAAAATTCCACAAAACAAGGGGGATTTTTTCGAGGGGCTAGTTTTCTAGTGTTCTTGCTAGACACAACAAATAATTTGAATATACAGGGGCTATCAGTTGCTCTCTTTACCTATAGCGTAGTAATAGTGACGTAAATTAAAATAAATTAAATACTTTTGTACGCTTGCCAATGAATGTGCGTCATCGTCACAGCGATTCAAATGAGCGTACGTAACAATGGTGATCGCAACTGTCGATACATAGCGAGAAAGATGAAAAAGAAAATGAATGCTGTAAACTTACCGCCTCGATGTGAAGTCCATCGAAGGATGCAAAACAACAGTGGTTGGCTCGAGGAGAACTTCGCCGACAGCGCACGGGCGACCGCGAATGCGTGGCCTCCGTGATCAGCACGTGCTGCCGGAGCTAATCACGGAGGCCATGGCGCTTGTAAAAGCGTACGAAGTCCGAACTCCCGAGGGCGCGTGCGAAAGCACGGAACAACAAGTTGTGATAGTAAATGTTTGTTTGGTATCTTGGTGTGTATAGTGTCTTTGCTGGAATACATCCACAGTTGTACGCTCGGTCACAGTATGCATCTTAGATTGAGCCTAAGTGACAAGCTTTGATTGAGCCACCTTTCAACTTGCAACAATGCGCGAACTATCAATTCGCGAGGCGCTACAGTCCAAGCGCCACCCAAGTTTCATACTTTTCTAGAAAGCATTGCGTGGGCATCACTAATAATGCATGAAATGTTTTGCCTAAGCGAGGTTATACTTACGAAGGTTGGGTCCCTGAAATAATGGTTCGTTAGTTGCTGCTTAACGGGCGTTCGGCATTTGTTATAAGGCTATACTTACGAACAGCGTGTTGAAACGCTGAATGTATTGAAGCGCTGCACGCCCATCTCACGCACACACAACGAAGGGGGTTGTACTTACGTATACTACGCCCCTCCACCACAACGAAGGTGGTTGTATACTTACATAGGACACCCTTCTACCAAAAGTGTTAGCGTCATGTTTTACCTTTTGTCACGGAGGGTTGGAAGCTGGCATAAAATGAGCACGTCGCAAAACACACCCGTGCTGTATCGCGTTTGAGCACCATGCTGTCCAATCGTTTTGCATCAAGTACAGACAAGTACAGAACGGGTTAGCACAACTGTAAATGCGCATCACTTGGCTATGCCGTGGCGAGTTTCTACGGTTTTGTGCTCTTTATCAGACTGCAGCGGTGGTAACGATTTGCAGCGAACGGAACAAACACGTGGTTAGGGAAACAAACTATTGAACAGTTGATTTTAGGGGAACACTGTTCCACTTACGACAGTACCGGTTGTGGAACCTGAAAGAGAGTGAACATGAAGCAATGGGCACAATTTCTTTGTTTCTTTTACAGCGAAAGCTGTTATGAGATCTCAAGTCACGCGCGGCGCCGTAGTTGTCCGCCGCCGCCGCCGGTGTCCGTAACCACTATTGCACGGATTAAGAAAAAAAAAACTAGTACCAAGGACACAGTGGGACTCGAATCCGGGTCCACTGCGTGCCAGCCCAGTATTTTACCACTGAGACACGCCGGTGCTTAGGTCTTCATCGCAAACTTGCATTAGGCAGGCTTGATGTCAGGAAAGGAATCGAGTTAATATGAGTAATAAAGCGTTTTAGAACAGCAAACGATCAACGAGGCGTTACACAATGCGAATAGCCTAACGAGCGGGTCGTCTAATGCTCCAACCCATTGCAACTGTGGCGCTCACCCACTTAAGGCATAACTCCTCATCGTCGTCATAGCCACTGCATGAACAATTGGCACAACATTTCTTGCAAGTGTTTAGCGGATACAACGCTTCTCAGAAAAATGGCGAAAAATACCACAGCAAACGCTGGTCTACTACCCAGAAATTATCATTATTAATGCCGTAGTGGGTACCCAGCAATGTGATTGCAACAGTTACCCAAAGAGTGCTTAGAAAGGGCTCTGAAAGGCAACTCTTCTAGCTTTCGCTGTGACTACATGTTGCTCCGCCTTCCGCGCAGGCCTGACATTACTAAGGCTGAAGGCGGTGATTGCTGCTTCTACGTATGTTCTGCGCACTAGTATACAGGTCACTGACAGATACAGTTGATAGTAATATCAGACTCTGGTAATATCTAAGGTTTTACGTCCCAAAACCACGATATCATTATGAGAGATGCTGTAGTGGAAGGCTCTGGAAATTTTGACCATACAGTGTTCTTTGGCGTGCATTGACATGGCTCAGTACGCCGGCCCCAACAATTTCTCCTCCATCGAAATGCGACCGCCGCGGGCGGGATCGTACCCGCTACCTTGGGGTCAGCAGCTGAGCCCCGCAGCCGCTCTTCCACTCTGCAGGCAAACGACAGATTGAGTTAGGACAGCGTTGCGCCGTCTCTCATATGCGGTGGGTGTAAATGGCACCGTACCTGAATCATCGTATTGTTCGTACCTTTGGGAGACGCGTGATGAGAGTTCAATAGCCTGCAGGACTGGATCGATCTTTCGCCAGCGAAGACTCTTCAATCGGGCGTTTGCTTGCTTGCTTGATCCTTTCTTGTGTGGCTCTCACCCACTAAGGGGGATCGGCCGAGAAGCCAATGGTTAATGCAAGTCAATACCTTTAGCTTTTCCAGGCTAGGCGAATAGGATTACTTCGTTTTGACTTTGTGGGATTAATTTGGCACAATGTGAAAAAAAGGAAAGAAGAGAAATAATAGAATTTGTTGAATATCTCAGGTGTAATCGTCACATATAACATTCTTTTGAATGTTAAATCATTGCAGTGTAATAGCTAATTAATAAATGTTAGATTGGCAAATAAAAATCGAGAGCTGATCAATGGCTCAGCAAGGTAATCTTCCTGTGTTACATAGGAATTCGCAGAGAGCTACTGAATATGCTGATGATGATGATCGTTCGATTTATTATGCCGCTCTCCCACTGAGGGTGATTGATCAAAGGAACGAGTGGCAGGAGATTCGCAATCGATCTGTCACGCTCAAACTCGTCGATCAAATGAAAATGAAACGTTGAATAAATTAAAACACTAAACGAGCAAGCAGTCAGGCTGCCAGTTGGAATTTATGTAAGTGGTCAAAACCCACGCGCTGGTAAAGACCTGGCGATAAATCTATGTAAAGAATCGATTTAGACGAAATGAATTTTGGACTAAGGAAATGAAGAAGTAAATAAAAGAAAGACTAATACGTTAATCTTTCTTTATCATTTATGTAGTCTAACAAAGTAGATCAGACGTCCCTGTGACTATAATTATAAAGACTATGCTATAATTAACCTAACCTAATGGCACCATATAATAAAGCTACTGGAACACGTATTGCTGATCCTGTGCTATGAAGTGTAGCAGTGTGTTTTTGTTTGATGGAAATACCCACGGTACAACGAAACGAAATGTTATATATTTTTCAGCATCATTGTAAAAGGAGACGCAGTGCTCTCGTCGGAGCGAGTGGACGCGCGTCGTGTCGGCTCCGGTTTCAACGAATGTTTTGCAGTGGAAGTCACCTAGAAGCCCACAAGACTTTGGTACCCGCGTATTCAGCTTGTCATCAGGAATCGCCCGGCACCAAGTTCCAGGTGGGGACTTGAATTTTGACACCTTTACCGACGCATTTTTGTCAACCACGCTAGCGAGAGAGATAGGCCTAACGCCTGCCAAGCCACCGGCAGCGCAGCTGCCAGAGACGCTGCTGCCTAGGCCAGCCTAGCTCTGCGGACACCAAGAAACGCCGGTCGGCGCGTTTGACGCGTCCGACTTTTTTAGAAGAAATGGAGGTCACAGTGGAGGGAGAACCCATTTCTCGTGAAGAATTCGAAGAAAGTACAGGATGGAGCACCGTAGGATCAAAGAAGTCGACCCGCGGGCAATCACTAGAACCCGGTGCGGATTCTCAACGAGGGAATAACAGCAGGAAACGGCGTGAACAAAGCCTGAGTCAAATAACAAGATTAAGCCGGATGCCTCCACTGCCCCGAGGTGACTACAAGATCATCATCCGACCTAAAGGCGGCCTTCGACTCACCGATCATGGAGCCGCCCGACTGGCGACTAGCATTTACCACGCCGCTGAAATTCCGAGAGATGCCCAAGATGAGGACACAATATGCCCAAATTTCCAGCAAAATATCATCGTTGTGAGCACACCCATCGAGGCGCATGCTGATAGATACCAGAAAATCTCTCGCATTGTGGTCGGCAACAAGACGTACGATACCAGCGCATATGAAGCAGCACCAGAGGGTACGTCAAAAGGCGTGATACGTGATATCCCGTTGGAAGATACTGCCCGAGATATTACAGCTAATGTGATTACAACAAAGAACCCTACAGCCATCGCTGCAAAACGCCTCAGCAACACAACGACGGTGATCGTACTGTTCGCTGGTCTTCGCGTGCCAACATACGTTCGATACGGTGGGGCAATGTTGAAGTGCTCCCTTTATCGCAAACAGATAGAGATGTGTTACCAATGCGGTCGCCTGGGGCACCGCGCAGATGTATGCCCAAACCCGAAAGACCACGTGTGCCGTGGCTGTGGTACGACCAACCCCCCGCAAGATCACCAATGCCAGCCCACTTGTCAACTATGCGGCGGCGACCACCAGACGGCCGAGAAGGCGTGCAGGGCACGTTACAAGACGCCGTACCTGGTGAAACGCCGGCGATGGGAGCGACAACAACAACAATATGAAGATTACCCGACGAAGCCAACGCCTGTAGACAACAGCCTCGAGCAGCGGGACACTACCCCTACCCGGAAGCCCGGAAAGAAAGCCTGGTCGAGATCTCGGTCGCGGTCTCGGTCGCGGTCTCGCCCCCGGCCCCGCTCCCGGCCCCGCTCCCGGCCCCGCTCCCGGCCCCGCTCCCGGCGCCGCTCCCGGTCGCAGTCAACATCTCGGAGCCGTACACCTGGACCTGGCGCAACCTTCAAGGTGGGCTGGGTAGACGTAGTCAAGGGGGCGCGCTCGGAGTCTGAGGAGGCCGCTTCTCAAGGCAAACTTGATAAATTAGAGGCTGAAATAGCACAGCTAAAGCAGATGTTAGCACAGTTTAACCAGAAAATGACAGCTTTAGGAGAGGAAAACAGGACCCTCAAGGAGGAGTTACACCATTATAAAACAACAAAACATGCTCCACCAGTAGTACCACCGCTCTCAGCTGTTACACCCAGTGAAAAAATGGAAGAAGGTACAACACCACCACCACCCAAGCGCAGAGCCGAAACCCAGGCCAATGAATACAAACCCGCACGCGTGACGCCCGAGAATAAAGTACTGAAGGAAGTTCAGCAATCAGTCAAAGAATTAAATGAGTGGATGAGCAACGCATCCCGACTAATCTCAGCCCTTACTGACCGCGTAGAAACTATAGCTAAAATTACCCAGCAACAAAACGAACACCTACAACAGCGACTCATCGCTGTGGAGGCTAGAATCACCCCTCTGCCACCTAGCGGACTGGACCCCACAGCGAATGTAAAGCAACCTTCCTCGTCGGCATTCAGTGTGATACAGCCGGCGACATTCCTACCCCCTGCATCTCATCATAGCTAGAAATCACGCCTACACAATTTGGCAATGGAATAGTAGAAGCTGCGCGAATAAGCAAGCAAATCTTAACCAATACCTTAAGGGGAAAGTTAAGCCCGATATCATTTTATTGCAGGAGACACATTGTCTCGCTAAATTGGCAGGCTACCGCTCGATCGGACATGCCAACGGGGAGACGACTGTCCTTACCACCCTAGTTAGACGAAACCTTACGTTCACACAGCACGACACGGAAACTACCAATATAGACAATATATTTATTGAACTCGTTCCGCAACGCAAGACACAGGAAAGTCTTTTTATACTAAACATATACAGCAACCCTAAACAAAAGAAGCACAGATTTCTCACACTCTTTAAACGCGCCCTCAACATCGCTGGCCCAAATCCCATCTTAATAGCGGGGGACTTCAACGCACCACACACTGCCTGGGGATACTCCTATGTGTTTCCTAAAGGTAGGGCCCTCTGGTTTGACTCGCAGCAAGAGGGATTAACTCTCATCACCAACCCTAGCACACCCACACGTGTGGGCACTAGCTCCAGTAAAGACACAACGCCTGATCTGACGTTCACGAGAAACACATCAGCAGCCACCTGGAAAAATACCCTAGAGGACCTGGGTAGCGACCACTACATCATCGAGGTACATGTTCAAGGTGGCCCACGTAAACCCACGGGAAAAGAGCTAAAGTTGGTAGACTGGACCCAGTTCCGCAAATCACGTGAGAACCAGGTCCAACCCATCAGCGACATAGAGGACTGGATATACACACGCTTAAACAGGATATTAATAATGCCACCCGAATCGTACCTCCCGAGGCACACCTCGAAGAGATCGACAGCCGGCTCCTCCACATGTGGGAGGCAAAGCAATCGCTCCAAAAGAGGTGGAAGACACAGAAACACAACAGAAACCTCAGGAAACGCATAGCACTCCTCAACACAGAGATAGAGATGTATGCAACACAGCTAAGCCGGCAACACTGGGATGAAACCTGCGATGCGATGGACAGGCAACTAAGTCTTAGTAAAACTTGGCATTTTCTACGGTTCCTGCTAGACCCAGAAGACAGCAAAACCGCCCAACAACAAACCATCGACAAACTAATACATGCTTACAAGAGCACCGAGGAGGAGTTTCTTAGGGAGGTAGAGCTCAAATATATCTCTCAGGCTCCTACTCAGCAGCATCCAGATTATACGGGCCAGATCAACACTACTCTAGACGAAGAATTCACCGAAGCGGATATCCGTGCCGCCCTACAAAAACTTAACACCAAATCTGCACCAGGTCCGGATAACATCACGAATAAGATGATACGCAATTTAGACGATGAGTCGATCACGCATATCACAGACTATATTAATAATTGCTGGAAGACCGGAATCTTGCCCCCGCATTGGAAAACGGCCAAGGTGACTCTGATTCCGAAACCAGGCAAACCACTGAATACTGACAATCTCAGGCCCATCTCCTTAACATCTTGTATAGGCAAATTGATGGAACATGCTTTTCTGGCTAGACTGACAAATTACCTCGAAGACAATGATTTTTTCCCACACATCATGATTGGCTTCCGCAGGCATCTTTCAACGCAGGATGCCATGTTGCAGCTTAAGCATCACATCATAGACAGTACGGGACGCTCCACTAAGGGCATACTTGGTCTTGATCTGAAGAAGGCTTTTGACTCTGTCACGCATAGCACCATTCTAAATCAGGTCAATACCCTAAACTTGGGGCTTCGCACGTACAACTATATTAGGGCATTTCTTACGGGCAGAACGGCCACGATCACTGTGGGAGCACTCAGGTCGTCCGAAATAACCATATACGCTACCAGGAACGTCATCACTTCGTGGCTGCTGTCGTAGACCACACACAACAGTGCAAAAGCAGCGCGTCAATCATCACACGGAACGTAGAAACGGCAGAGGAAGTGGCTATCGCGATGGCCATAGCCCACACTAACGCCTCATGCGTAATCAGCGACTCGCAGACAGCCGTTCGAAACTACGCCAGCGGCAGAATCTCCCCCGAGGCATTGCGGATTCTTAATACAGGCAAAATTCACGAGGTGGACAAATACGTACACATCTTGTGGTTCCCTGCCCACACACCACTAGGTAACGCGGAGGCCAATCCGAATGAACTGGCGCACAACGTGGCTCGAGGTCTTACGTTCCGAGTCACGTCAAACGAAGCGACCACCCAAACGGACCTTTCTGCGCAGGTGTGGGAATGGGACGATCGGCTCACTAAATTTAATGACATAATTCAACACTATCGACTGCAAAGGCGGGAGTACCCTCCGCCTCACTCCAAGCTTAATCGGGCCCAGTCCGTTCAGTGGCGACAGCTACAAACACGCACATACACGAACCCTGTAATCATGCACCACATATATCCTGACGTCTATAGATCTAATCTATGCCAGTACTGTACCACCAGAGCCACTCTCGAACATATCCTATGGGAATGTCCAGCATTAGTCAGAAATTCTGGGGTCGCGGCCTCCAATGAAGACCTTCGGGCGCGTTGGCGGACTGCGCTGCTCAGTTCGGGTCTGGACAAGCAACTTTGGGCAATCCAGCAGGCCAAGGAAGCTGCCGGGAGACACGGTCTCTCCGTTGGCCCCTAGGTGGGAGCCCATCCCAGCAATCTGCCGGAAATTAATAAAGTCTCTCTCTCTCTCTCTCATTGTAAAATTGGTACAACAGAGACTCCTTGAGAGCAGCTTTATGCGGGCGAAAACTCGGTTGCGGATTTCGACGGCGTAATCAAGCGTGAGAAACCGCTAATTGTCCAGATACAAGTCAAAGTTCATTCCAGCGAAGTCGTATGCATGTGGGAAGTCTTTTATATATGTGCTGGGACAGTGTGCCCATGTCGCTTTTAAAACTAGCATTTATATCTGCCTCAATACTGTTGCGTCAGCCGTATATGTTAAATGAGTGATTATAGAGGTCCACTTATAAATAATTCGCTCTTAGGAAGAACATATGCGCGCGTGCGTTTAGCGAGAATGCTATGCCTCATCGCAATGTGAATTTGAAAGTCGCGCCTCTCTGCTCCGTCTGCTGATTGGACATCTAAAAGAGAAATGAACCACCAAGACGACTGCACTTTCCCTTTTGATAAACGTCATAAAAAAGGATTCTGAATTCCCCTAGGCAATAGTTACAATTGTCATAAAAATACTGCAAGCCCAATTTTATTTTCTAAACCTGTAATACGTCACAGTCGCCGTAGTGGAAACGTCAGTTATTTGTATCTTAGGTGAAAAGTTGAAAATTTAGCTGAAAGAAAATTAGTGAGTAAAAAAAAACATGGCTAAAATTGTAAATTTCAAACAGAACAGTTTTCTAACGCACGGTTGAGCGCTTCCCTAAAATATAATACAGATCTTGAGGCCGTTGTACTGCTCGTCAAATAAGGCATAGGCGATGCATAGCCTCCTAGACTTCAGTACAGCATCGGTGGTCGTGCAGCTCGAACGTTTATAGAATAATTTCTGTAAACGTTGGCACAGCTCAGGCTGCGTTGTTCGCGTGGCTAGCGCTATAGTGAACTAGATACCAGCGTCTATGGCTAGTGCGAAGCATGGGAAGCACATGCCTTGAAATTTAGAAATCAACTAATGGAGCGGCTTTGTGTTGCCCGGTTCTTGCACGCCCATGGCGTGCGGATCCGAGGGCGAAAAATGCATTCACATAGTTTGCTGTTAGAAATAGGATAACATAAATGCATACAAATTAGCTACCTGTACATATCGACACCGTTCAGAGAACGCGAAATAAGTAAAAAAACCGGGTCCTTCAATGAGTAGCTCTTCTGAATGAGTTTGAATGAGACTCGCTCGCTGGATTTCGTGACGACTGGTTGTGCCCCCGCGATCTCCGACGACAGCGCAGCTTTGGCCGACTGGCTCGCCCTACGCCATCTCCCGCCGCCGACAAGAGCTCTTGCTGAGCGGTGCCCCGTCCTCGGACTACTGCGACCGTGTCCATCTTTCCTATATCCTTGCTTCTGGGTGTCGCTGCCCCTGCGCCAAGCTCTCTCCTTCCTCCTCTCTCTCTATATCGATACCTTACAATTCTATTTTTTTTAATCCCTCCTTAACCCCATCCCTCGCGAGCTACTGTTGAAGTGTCCTGCCCCTGAGAGACAGTTCCGGGACTCACTTTTAATCTTCTTTTCATTGAAGAATCACTGCAAAAAAAAAAAAAAGATCTTCAATGAACACGTGCGCACCTTAAAGAAGACTTCAAAATTTGGCTGCGTGTTGCTTTGCAAGTACTTTGTAGGATACTGAAAATCAATTTATTCCAATACCTTAAAAAATAAAAAAAACCGTGTTGAAAAAAAATCGTTCCGACGCCGGGAATCGAACCCGGGCCTTCTGGGTGAAAGCCAGATATCCTAGCCACTAGACCACGCCGGACTGGCGGAGGATTTGTCTTAGAAGCTATTTATCGCCACTAAGTTACTTGTTTTACATTTGTGACATTTTATCGATGCGTTGGGTTAGTTGTACAGGATTCTGTCGCTGTCACAACGCACTAGCCACGCACTAGCTTACCCCTCGCGTCTTGACAGTTGCGTAATATATGCTTGCGATGTGGCTGTTCTCAAAACTACTCAAACGCTACAAGCAGGGTACGGCTAGTCGGCTAGTACGGAGTGCGTGCGGCAGTAGCAACGAACGTTCTAAAGTGCAAACACAGAACACCTGTATACCATAGAGAAACATACTTACATGCGTGTATACTACCATTCGTGCAATGTTCCTAAGAAACGCGATAGTGGCGATGTGATGCGGTTGTGAGCGAAAGCGTCTCGCGTGATCCGTGCAGAGTCGACTTGTGCATGGCGCGAATGAATTGCTGTGTCGTTAGCTGTCCCAATAGTTTCAAGAAGTGCCCACCAGGAACGAAGTTCTGCGGCTTCCCGACGCGACCGTGCTTCATACACCGCTAGATTCGCAGCGTACGCCGTGTGAAGTAAGCAACGGCGCACGCTAAGTTAGCGGGCGTAGCGTTTGGTGGTGGTGGTGGTGCTGGTGGTGGTTAGAAGAGGAGAAAGGCACCTAATTTCTGCAGCCAGGTCGGGAGCACGGCGCAGTGCCTTAGCGTTTGCGTATGGGCGCCATATGAGCTTTCGAATAGTTTGTCCCCCACGACGCGTGTAGGCACTGCGCCGTGCTCCCGACCGGGGTGCAGAAATGAGGTGCCTTTTCTCATCTTCTAACCACTACCACCACCACCACCACGCGTGTACTCCTCACGACAAATGGGCTTAGTGGATCACGCGCTATTTCGATTTTTTTTTTTTTGCGGGTGGACCGCAGACGTACGCTATTCGAAAATAAGGGAGGTTCAGAATAGCACACCGCGAGCCACGGTGCCGCGAGCTCTTGTGGTGCGGTCGCTGCTACTGCGCATGCGTCGTACGGGAGCCGCCGTACACGTTCGCGGCCCGCCCGCAGAAATTCAGAAATAGCGTGCGGCCCGCGAGGCCCGCGAAGTGCTGTTGTCGAGGCTGTGTGTAGTTTCCGTGCGTTTGAGTTTGCGGGGCAGCTAAAGTTTCCATATTATTCCCGATTTGTTCTACTACTTTCTTCGTCTCCCCCTCCTCCTTCTTCCTCTTCTCCTCCTTCTTGTGGTCTCGAGTGTGCAGTCAACTTTTTGTGGACGGGAAGCAATCGACGGATCCCGCTTCTCCCTCGTACGCTCTGGCTCTTTTCCCACCGGCTTACCGGGAAACTTCGTTCATTGCCGAAGACAAGAGGTGTCGCTATGAGAGGTCATTAAGTTTATCCCATGTTTAACTACTTTTACAAAGCACTAAATTGTCACCTTCTTGCACAAACAGCCAGAGAGCCGCATCATGGGCACTTCAAAGCCCATCTTGTGCAACGTTGTGGTTTATCAAACGCTAAATGAAACCGTCGTGATTGTCGTTGTTATGAACACAATTGGTACCAATAATCATCGCCAATTGTCGTATTATTTGATAATGATACCGATTAGGAAGCTGGTTACCAACTGACATAACAATAATATGGGGGGATATTCCTTGTGATTTTCATAGGACGTTTCATGGAATAACCGATTAGGAAAAAAGTATTAAAGGCAGAGTTGGCGTAACACAAAGTTGACCCTGCCTACAAAGGGTTCACCGAAGTGAACCCTTTGTAGGCAGGGCCAGCTAGGATGGAGTTGAGGTGGTTCCGACAGCCTTTGAAATGTTTTCATGCATGAACTTGTTTTTTGGAGAATCTTAATGTATTTACACGCTTTCCAATCGACCACCAGTTGCCAAATTTAGCTGTTCTACACATGAACACACTCTGAAAAATAGTTCCAGGGCACGGTCCTGGTCACAGGGACCCCATGTTTCTTTATAAACTATTATAGCATCCTGCTGGAGTTGTAGAAATGTTGCATCAGTGAGGGCATAATTATGCAACTGGCAGGATTTTTTTCCATTATCTTTGAGAAAATTGCATATGTTACTCATTTAATAATACCAGCACATTGCAAACAGCATGAATGTTGAACACAAGTATAGAAACATTAAACTCACTTTGTGTATTAAATTATCGGACTGTCGCATACAATGCATGACGTGAAAGGTAGCAGAAGTAAGCCTCAACTGTTTTTGCGCAGCCTTTTTTTTCTGTCTTCCCTTAAATTTTGCTCTGTGCAGCTGAATCATGATTCTAGATTGAGCATGTAACTTTTGGGGAACTGCTTGTATGACTAGCAATTTACTATTCATGGTATATAGCATTGTTGCACACATCACATTCACTGAAACCACAAAACATAGCCTAAAGGGACACTAAAGAGGAACAATGACATGGTTTAGATTTATAAACTGCACTCTGAGAACTCTAATGCCATAAGTTTCACTGCCATTAGCATAGTATTAGCGGAAAAAATCAAGGTTAAAGTTTCATTTTTAAATGTCGCACCCAAGTCTACACGCGTGACGTATCGAATTTCAAAATGTACTTCTCATATATTCGCGACGTTTACTCAATGAAATTTTCCGAACTTCGTATGTGAGGTCTAGGGCATCCACAAAAGACAATTTACTTCATATTTAATGAGGAAAAGCTACGTATGGCCCAGTAGACACCTCCAAAATTTACTACATCACAATGTTTTATGCGAGAATCTCACAGTGGCATTTCCCCTGTGTGGGAACTTCGTCTTCACCAACCTAAGAGAGGCCATTAATCATCATCCCCAGTGCTGCTCACAGCTGCCGCTAGCCCAAGTGCATGAAGCCATCAGTATTTCTTTTCTTTTTGTTCCATTAAAGAGCGTTTCTTGACGTGCTGTCTCTTGTTCCTCCACGATAGCCTGGTAGCCAGGGGACATCGAGCTCAACCAAACTCTGCATTTTATTTTCGTATGTTTTCTTGCTTACCAAGCGTTATGTCATGCTAAGAAAGGTGTTTTGGGGATTGTGAAATTGTACTTTAATAATATGCAAAAAGTCATTTCAATCTTTAGTGCCCCTTCAAGACGTCTTATAGTGTCGGTGATATGCTTTTAATACCTGAATGTGTCGTTGACAGCAGCCACTTGCGAGGTATGATCCAGCATGACTAGCTGCTTTTCTTCTCATTTACGCAAAGTTGATCACTTGTCTTTGGAACAAGCAAAAATGCTGTTTTCCCCCTCTCTCAGGTGTAAGAAAAGGAGTCACGTTCTAATCAGCCCATCAGATCCAGGCGGCACCAGTTTGCCTGGCGATGTATCTGAAAATGAGTTTATAAGCAGAACAATTTCACCATGTGTCCAGGGTGCAGAGCTCGGGTCAAAACGAGATGCTCCACCAGTGAGCGATGAAAATCAATTGTCAACGCATGAGGTAAGTGGCGGAATTTTTCTAATTACTGCGTGTGCCTGAAAAGTCTACCCCTAAAGCAGACGTTTCATCTCAGCTAGTGGGGCCGGCTGCATACATGAATTCAGCTACCTGCATTGGCCGAGGCAGTAATGAAGATTGTGAGTGAGAGGGGGTGGGGGGTGAACCCAATGTTAGTGCAGTGTTGCCATTTCAAAAAAAAAAAGAAACCTTTCTCATACCTGATGTGTGGGTTATTTCAGAAGGGAATTTCTTGTCGCGTGCTGAGAAACGTATCAATACTGGTCTATGGATTGACTGAAATCTAGACGATGACTCTGAAACTTAGTCTTCACAGTTATGTTTTCACACTTGGTGACCACATTGGATGCCTCACGAAAGAAGTGATTGGGGGCAGTCGCATAGCTTGTGAACGTGCTTACTAAGACAAACGTTATGGCATGCAGACGGTCATGTGCGAGCTTGACATCAAGCTGGAGGTTTTGAAGGCTGCATGCTGCCGTCAGACTGTGTGTTTGAGCCTCCTCTAACCTTATGAATATGTGTAGTACAAGAAACTTCACATTCATGTCAGAACCTATTCATTTGTTTGTACATGTTTCAACGCAGACAGATGAAAGCGGCTCACTCGTGTCAGTATTCTTTGTTTCACCGAGCTGCTTACTAGACAGTTCTGCTAGTGAGACATCCGCGCAGTGCAGTCATGTCCCTGTTCCCTAAAGTCAAACCTGTGACGACATCTCCCCAAAAGTCTTCTGCAGTCGAATCTATCCCTATTGGAGGGAAGAATGGGGAAGTCCTAAAGTACTTGACTGTGGAGTCTCAGCCGCCTGCTTTCCCCATTGTTCTTCGAACACCATCTCGGGTGTGGTTACTAGTTCCTGCTCTGCATGTGCACGCATGGTTTGTCTTGCAGTTTAGGTCTGGTCATTCGGATGTTTACAAAAAAGGCCACGTTGACAACGGGGTGGTGTTTAACCCTTTTGATGCGAGTGCTTTGTTTGTATTTTTGTATGCAACTTGGTTTTTCTAGTTGTCAGCTAGTGGCTTCTTCACATTTACATCACAATTACTTCTGATAACATCCCCTATAATTTCCCTGGCCTTGTTTGCTGCTAGAGTACTCATTAACATTGTCTTTAACAAAGAAAACAAGCCCTTCAATTTACACTTTTTTTCATTTTAGTGGCTAAATGATGTGCAAAATACCGTCCACATAAGATTAATTGGAATGCCCTGCATAGTAAATGTGTCGTCTCAAATTCGTTTCGCCGTGGGTTGCTGCAAATGATAACTATTGCTGAACGCACGGCCAAGTTTGACAATTCGTTTAATGTGCTGCTTTCATTGAGCCCTGTCATAAGTATTATGTTTATTTTCTTCAAATGAATATTGCTGAATATGAAATTTTACTATAACTCTAATTACTGGTTTAATTCTATTCAGGTGATCAAGAAATTAATATAAATGACTCTAAGTTAACTAGATATTTAGATACCTGCGAAATTTTTGGAAAGCATAAATCAATTTGTTATGGTGTAGTTCTTGCAGCAATTGAATACTGAATGCCTTGGAATAAATATCTTTGAACTTCATGGATCTATCGTTCCTCATAAATTGTGCCTGAAAGGGTTGAGTGCAATGTAGTATTTGCAAGTCGCAGTCACTGTTATTACATTGTTTATTCATCATGGTGTTTAGGCCTAAGATGCTACGTATACAGGTTTAATTTAGTGTGGCTGCTGTGGCAAGCGCAAGACAGTGTCAAGGCACATCACCCCTTAACATTGCCGGTTTACATCTGAAGTTTCCACTTACCAAGCTCCCAGCTACGGGGCTAATGTGGAAGAAAAAGAAGTGGGCATGTATGTGGTGGTCAATAAACTTTCTGCAGTATCCGAGGTGTAACCATTTACATGTCAATCAAATATATGTAACCATTTACATGTCAATCGAATCTATGTACAATCTAGATTAGGAGTTCCTCGAGCAACAAACATCACAATCGGAAGCCACGGGCTCCACTTCTTAGCTAAGGTAAAGCATGGCCTTACATTTGTGTCTCCTGGCGGACTCTACGGCGTGCACCAGGCTGCTGCTTTTCGCGTTTCATGCTGTTGCACGATTTTCTACTTGCAGAAACCAAGGGTGCCTGGTCTGGTTTCCATGTGAAGTCGTACAGCAAACGATGCCCTCGTCATTTAGATTCAGTCAAGTTCCTCTCATGCAGAATTATCACAGACTACATGAAGGTGCCTATTGAAAAGATACACGAAGTCGGTGACAAACTGTTGGAGCAGTTGGAGTTGGAGCTTTAACTTTTAGAAAAATATGGCCCAATGCTACCGGACGAAAGGCTTCTTCCCACATTCACTGCTACCTTGTATACCTCATAAGATTAGACTAAAAATGTCCACTTACACTCTCATGAGTGAGGGATTCAATTAATCAAAAGTGGTGCTACCACAAAGCAGCATATAATCAAATTCACGTTGAATGATGTATTTGAAAGTTGAAATTTATTCATAATCGAAATAAAGTGATAAATTGCATGTGTTGAATATGAACACAAATACAGGAGGAGGTCTCAAAAGTCGCAAGACTGTGAGTGAAAGCTCATAAAAAATTCATCAGAGGTGCAATGCAATAGTAAACAGGGGTAAGGGTAGAAAAATTAAGATATATAAAATGTACAGATATGTATGGAATAGCGAAAATAAGTTGTACAAAATGTGTAGATCAGCACGAAAAAACTAACAGAAAACTGAAATAACATTCACTCAGTGTAATATCAAGCATTGTGATGATAAGAAGAGAAAAGTTGAGATATACAGAATATAGATAAGCACAAGTTATAAAATATATGCAGATAAGCACAAAAGAACAAAAAATGCAATAAAGTGTATATAATAAGCACTATAAATTCAGTAAGTGCGAACACAAGCCCTTTCTAAACATTTCAAGGGATCTATTTTTGATGTTCTGAAAGGATAAAGTGTTTATTACCTTGTCTGGAAGGCTACCACAAGAAGCAATATTTATAAAACAAAAGCCATGAGTTACATACTTACAAACATGCAAAAGCCATTATTTGAAGGTCAGTAGCGACTGAATTCTAAGTTCGCAGTCCTGAAAGCTACTGTATTCAGCGCTTCTGATGCCATTTTAAACTTTGCAGGCTGCTAAAAAGGATATTTCAGTGCAGTTGGAGAAATTATGGTAGACATCTTATATATATAGAATCTTTGATCCAACCAACTCTTCTCCAATTACAGATTGGGTAGGTGCCTATCATACTGGTGAAATCTCGTTCCCTGCATCCAAGCCACAGCATCCTTGCACTATGCTATTCACTTCTGGCATATATGTACCACACTTGTATTAAACATGAATGCTGTGTGCATACTACATAACATGCCTACTGGCTTCAGGCTGACAAGGCCACTAACGACTAGCATTTGGAACGGCTGAAGCCTACGGTAACCTTTTTAACTGCTGCCGCCAGTGGCCTGGACCGGCCAAGTGCAGCAATTTGAAGACTGGCAATAAAAACTGCTAATTATTTGATAATTATCTATAATTATTTTATAATCAAAAGCAGGAGAACAGCAACACCTCTTACAACTCCTGGCCAAAGTCATCTTCCGCAGCCTCTGCAAAATCGATGCCAACCTCTTCGTAGTCCTTTTCAAGGGCAGCTAAATTCTTTCTCGCTTCGGAGAGCTCTCCTTCCTCTGTGCCTTCGCCGACGTACTAGTGGATGAAGGCCCGCTTGGCATGCATGAGGCTGAATTTGTGGTCGAGACGTGTCCAAGCCCTTCGCAATGGCTGTTGTGTTTGACAGCATGCACACGGCACTCAGGACTTTGGCAAGATCATTACCGGGCACGACAGTTGGGGGCTGGTAGCTGATGCCAACCTGCAATACAAACCAGGTTTGAGAATTAACACCAGAGAACACACAAAACAACAGACCACTGCAATAATAACAGAGTTGAGCTGTGCAGCCTATTTGTACTCTTTCTTAACAGCAGTCGCTTCCGAGGGATATGAAACCAGTTGGAATTCTGTCTCCAGTCTTGTTATTCATTTCTGGATTGCATGCAGGCAGTTTAGGAAATGGTAAAGACAAAATTCTTCTCTAAACTTTTGTAACAGAATTTCAAAGAAGACAGATTTAAGAAGTTTCACTGAACCAATGCCTGGTTTGATCTCTGGTTACTGTAGTACTGAACAAAATTTTAGGCCAATCCAACCAAGAAAAAAAAATTTAGAAGACAGGATAGAGCTTCTCGTTTTTCAGTTTGCACCACAATTAATTCTTTAATTTATGCACCGATCCTCATAAGATTTCGACACTACTTTAGTCATTCATGAATAAAATTCACTACTTTTCTTTGTATTGTTTGCTAGTTTTCAATATTTGGTCCCCTCAGTAGCTCCCGGTCTTCTAAATCGCTCTACCAATGATGCTCTAAAATCAGCAGCAAATTTACCTTAAACCCAGTGGGGCACCAGTCCACAAACTGGATTGGGAGTCTTGATGGCTGCAATGGCTGTGTTGAGATCCCTTGGCGCAACATCTCCTCTGTACAAGAGACAGCAGGCCACGTACTTTTTGTGGCAAGGGTTGCACTTAACCATCTGGTTGGCGGGTTTGAAGCAGATATTCGAGATCTCGGAGACAGTCAGCTGCTCGTGGTACCCCTTCTGGGAAGACATGACCAGAGCGTAGTTGACGAGGCAGAAGTGTATGCGAGGATACTGCACCAAGTTCGTCTGGAACTTCGTCAGGTCGGCGCTCAGGGCGTCGTCGAACCACAGAGAGGCAGGGATGGAGGAGACGATCTGGCCGATTATCCTGTTGAGATTTGTGTAGGTGGGCCTCCTAGTGTCAAGGTTGCAGCGGCAGATGTCGTAGATCGCTTCATTGTCGACCATGAAAATGCAGTCTGAATAATCTAGGGTGGAGTGCGTGGCGAGAATTAAGTTGTAGGATTCCACGACTGCTGTGGAGACCTGCAAAGGGAAAAAGGAAGAGTGGGAACCAGCACGTACACTGCTGCTGCACAATTTACTGCCAACATGTAAGTAACCACGTGCTTAACTAGCGGATGACATTATGAGGCCAACACTTGTCAAATTAAATAGCACTTTGAGCCTACATGGCTGCTTTACATTGGTGTTCGCCTGGAAACGTGAAGAAGCATAACTCTGTCTCGCGTTAAAGCAAAGAATTGAGCAATTGAGAGTGGCAGTCTAAATCCAGCAAGTGGTACAACAGCATGGCACTGAATGGCAAATCTGCACAGCATGGAAACCGAGCACTTAGACAACAAAGTGGTGTAAAAGAGTGATGTCTCCTGCATGGGCCCTCCTCAGTGTACTTGTCCGATGGACTACACGAATGAACATGAATATGCAGGAGTGCAGCCCACACCAGTCACACGAAGAAGAACAGGTAGGCTGTTGGACAGTCCGTTGGACACAGCTCCTGAGCCAACTGGATTAGCCAGCAGCCGATCCAGGAAGCCGGGCCAACAACACCTGCATAGTGTCTGGATACGCCAAGTTTATGCGAAACTACTATAGTGGTAGGATACAGAAAAATGTACCTGCGGTGCTGGGTAGATGGCAAAATCGAGCTTGGATTTCTTGCTATAGTCCACCGAGAGGCGCTCCGTGAGGATTGAGGTGAAGCCCGAGTTGGTGCCACCTCCAAAGCTGTGGAAGACAAGGAAACCCTGCAGGCCTGTGCACCGGTCGGCTAGCGTCCTGATCCGGTCCAGCACCGAATCCACAATCTCCTTGCCTGTCGTGTAGTGGCGGCAAGCATAGCTGTTTGCCCCGTCCTCCTTTCCCGAGATCAGATGCTCGGGGTGGAACAGCTGCCTGCAGTGATTGATAAAGATTATTAGGACAAGTGAATTAAATGTGTCATGCTGGGAGCCACTCTGCAGACGCCAGTTGTAGAAACGAGGCCTGGTACTGTGGTTGTGTAGCAGAGATGCATGCGCGATAACCCAATGGGCTATTAGACTTCCCGTATCAAGCCACATTGCAATTTAAAAAATTGTACAACAGAGCACTGCATAGCCCTCCAAAAAAATGTCACCCTTGGATGATTCTGCACATTTAGTCATGACTGCTTCTCTCCCAGCACTGCTCTTAGTGAACATTTCAAGTATAGAAATGCAAATATTCGAAACTGAATACTTTTTTAATAGTGTTGGCTATTCAATTTGCACTCGAATTGTTTCACTATTCAAACTTCCCCAAAACAAATACAGTTAACGTCTGCTTGACGATGGCCCCTTTTCTATTCTTTATTTGCTTCACACCGTTACATTTTCGTACTGCAGTAAAGCTCCCTATTGCACTCTCGTATTGCGGAAAAGCTGCCTTTCAAGCTCAACTATGGTGGCATATATATTGACTCAAGGAAAATGTTGGTTCCAGCATGGAGTAGATAGATGTAGCTGAGGCGAGGGCTCAATTGATGCCGCTTTGGAGCTAAAATATGGGCAGGAAGTCTTTTAGCATTCGTCGAAGACTTGTAGCATTCTAAATTTCATACTGATGTCTATATGAGACATATTTGGAACAACTCTGCATTCGAAGCGAACCACCCTTGTCCGCCGCATCATCTGAGCTTCAAGAGAAATTGGAAAAGGAGAAGAGGCCGCGGAAATAGCATCTTTGCCTTTAAAATGTTGTTGGCAACACTCTGGTTGCACTAAATAATATACACAAATGCAGTTTAGCCTCCGCATTGCCTCATTCTAAAGACAACTGTGAGACGCCAGCTCGCCAGTGCTTTATCAACCGAGCCAAAAGAGACACTTTCATGTTGTTAACTCATAAGGACATGCTTGGGAATACTCTTCAATTCATGTTTTGTTTTTACAATTTCGTTTCGAATCATTCGAAAGATATTCCACTCGTACTCACACTTCAATATACAAACTCTCTTGGCACTTAAATTTTTGCTATTCGCATATCTCTTAATCTTATGTGAAGTTCGTACCTAGCACACATTCTGTAAGCATAGTACGCACTCAATGTCGTAATCTCACTAGCAAAGAGTGGTCAGTTGGTTGCCGTTTTCTGTCACAAATGTGTGATTGAAGCCGTAATGATAAGAAACATCTGTGCTGCATCTAGGATCCTTCCGCTATCATTCCCGTACAAACAGACGCACAAAGCGAATACCAGTTAGTAGCTATGAACTGAGCCAGCATCTACATCCACGTGCCGCCGCTCAAAACAGGAGAGATCTCGATTGCGCACAAAGCGATAATATCTCACACGCAAGTCACTGCGCAGTGGCTAAATTTGTCTAGAGGAAAAGCAGCGTGTCCGGAAGAAACTGCTGAACACCTGTAGGCGTCTGTAAGAACACCGTCGACAACCGTGCACTCGAGGTCGACGAAGACTGCACGAGGCACGTGCTTGTCGGCTTCGGTCTCGCTGAAGAACGTGGTGAAGGAGTCATCGCCTCCGCCGACCATCTTGTCGCGGAGAATCTGGCCGTCAGGCTGAACGCCGTGCTCCAGGCAGTACAGCTTCCAGCAGGCATTGCCGATCTGAACGCCGGCTTGTTCCACGTGAATGGAAATGCACTCGCACATTTTGAGTGGCTAGCTGAGAGAAAATAAGAAAGCGGGCATGTTTATGAGCACTGGCCACAAGCTTCGAGGCGAGAGAGCAGGGGTGTTATTCCAAGCTAGAAAGCTGCGGAGCGTATAGACCCACATCCTTGTCATAATGGTGTGCTGATGAATGCGTAACCATGCAGTCCACTGCATTAAATGACAAGGAGTTCAACTTTTTGAGTGATACTTGACTTTCACATTTTTGTCGGCCGTTGTAGATACCACTTATGTAAAAAAAATTAGTGCCATGGTGTGGATGATGGATGAATGGATGAAGAACTTTTATTGGGGTCTTGAAGGATTCCACCCCCGTTTTATAGGGGTAGAATCGCGGGTGTGTTATCGTTTTTTTAGCTTTTTTTCTTTTCTTTCGCTTCCTTTCCTTGCTTGTTTCTTACGCACATGCACTCATGAGCTACCATGGGATATATACGTTTTGTGTATTTTTTTTTCAATAAACCGAGTTGTGAGTTCCCGCCTGTTTGTCTTCTCGCCTCCCGTTTTCCCGCCCACTGTGTGCGCGTCGAAATGTTTCCAAGACAGTTCAAAAGTGACGGTCGGTTGAAGACTTCCACCACAACGCTCAATGGCAGTGGGGTCTGCAACCTTTACTAAACGATGGTTTCTTACGTTTTCCTATATAACCACCACGCAGGAATTAAGACACAACGGCAATGCCAGAAGCGAAGAATTTAACCATTACTCCTTTGGAGTCCTTGCTAGTCATCAAGTTCCGTACCATACAAATATTTCATGGTGCGTTGTTTACATTAAATGAAAGCATTCTATAAGATACCTATGCGTCAGCTTCGTACCGGTTAAGTTCATTCAGCGCATTAAACGATATTTCAAACAAAAACCACTTTCTATGTGTCTTCGCATTGCGTGTTGGTCCATAGCTGTTAAAATCCTTTCCAGGCTGCTCTCTGCGTCAATCCACTGGATCAGCTTCTTCCCTCTACACGATGCATGCGTGGTCTAGGATGAGTAAAAGGTCTTTACCACAGACTGCAGAACTGTGAGATGACGTCAAGATTATGCACATTCTGCAACGAACAACCTCTTTGAAGCATGTATATTGATTATTGAAATAGATAATCTGTATCTGTCGGGGGAATCCAGCAGGAGGTTTAATCTTTTTTTTTTGAACACCACAATGAAGTTGGCCATTTGTCTGGCCCTTGGGGAAGGGGTTAGCCTAAAACCGGATGGCCCGGTTCATTTGAACCCTTTGAACCGTGGATTAACTGCCCTAGGTTGGACAAGGTGTTTAGGACCAGTACAGTTTCGCAGCTCCACTCGCGAGCCGGCTGAAGCGTGAAGTTAAATTTGCTTCTCGCGGGACGGGATACGGCATCGCACCATTAATCTCACTGGCGCGTCGCCGAAGCAAATCGCGGAGGCCATGGACATGACGAGGAGTAGCCGCTTGCAACGCGTTTCTCCGTACTCCGTGCGTTAATTGCCAACGCGTGAGTCATGGTGCAAGATGGAACTGTTGCATCGCTATAGTTCTTGCGGCGGCTGCTGTGTCCACTTCGGTGAGCTAGCGTCTACTGGGAGCTACGAAACTTACGGGTGGGGAGCGGTGACGCGGCGGCGAGCTTTGCTCCTAAAAACTAGATGCGATTAAACATGCGAACGGCCGCTATCTTGTCGTAAAAACCGATTACGCGCACGCCTGTATGTGTCCTGTCCTGTACAGAACGCAAATAAAGCCTCTGCCCCAAAACGGTTCAGCGCTCAAACAACGCCCACCCCCCCTCCCCCCTCAAATCAGTTTCGGCAACGATGACGCGGCCCCATCAACCCTCAAAGACTGGTGCACACAGCCATAACACAGCCACAACGAATGGTCAGGCCGGGTCAGGCGGTCAGGTGGTGTTGGTTAGGCACGCATGCTAATGGCCGTTGAAACGATATCACCCCATCGTGAATTTCGAAAATTTTAAAAATATAGACGGGCGGGAACGATCGGGGGCCGAACTACAGCCCACCCGCACGTGCCGGGAAGGTCAATTAGGAAAGAAAACACTCCCACAATTGGCCTATCGGCCTAACTTCCACGTGCAATCAGTTTATTTTACAGCGAAAGCCACATATGACTCTTTCCCAGAAATTGGGGGACACAAAGACGTGGCGCCATCTCTCGGCAGTAGGAACAGTGGCGTGTCATAACTGAAGGGGAATTTGGAGAGAAAAGTCGCAGGTCTTGAAAAGAGTTATCAAAAACGACTATAGGTTATATATAGCAGAAACCCACTGGTACGCTTTTGGCAAAATTGCAGTATCGCACTACAGAGCATGTGGAGTCGCAGGAGTCATGACACATGGGATCCCATTGTTATAATAAACGCTGTGGGACGCCATGTGGTTTTGTAGTGCGGCATTGCAACTTCGCCAGAATGTTCAAGTAAGTCTCTGCTACATAAAACCGGCATTTTTTTTTTTCATAACAAGCCCTTTTTTGTCAGATCTGTTTTTTTTTTTCGCCTAGTTTCCGTTCAACTACGTTCGGCCACCGCTTCGGTCGGCGAGAGATGGCGCTACGTGCACAAGTTCTGGTGATGAAGTGAAACGAAAAGTTGCCGCCCACATCTTGCCATGGCGGGAACTCGAGTAAATGGTCGCAGAATGGTTGGAGCGGCGACAGCGGGAAGTAGGACGCATCGCTCTGGGCTTTCATGCCATGGTGGCGAACGAGGCGGTCTAGGGGGACATCGGCTGGTCGAGCTTCGAAGCGCGTGAGGCGGCCAGCAAACTGACGTTCCACTGCCGCCTGATGTACAGGGCCCGCGAGAGGTGGTCTCGACGAGTTTTTGACTACCTCATGGCAACATGTATGCGCACCAAGTGGGTACGACGAGTGTACCAACTTGAGAAAAAGTTTGGGTTTTTCCAAGCGCCACTGGCGGCCGAAAACCAACGGGGGCGCATTAAGGAAATTCGCCAACGTATTAAGGAGGCCAAGGAGGAGAAGTGGAGGCAGGCACAAGTGAACAAGTCAAGTCTCCTCCTCTACCGCCAGCACAAGGACACCATTGCTCCAGTCCCACTGTACGACAATGGCCTTGGAAGTGTGCTGTTGTTTGAGGCGAGAGCAGGGGCCCTGCGTCATCTCGTCCGTAAGCAAGCCTACGACGGTGAACTCGTGAGTGTGGTGTGTCGCGCGTGTGGTGGGGCTGACGAGACCATCGCACACATCGTGACTGAGTGCCCGCAACTGAGCCCATCCAGTTCGAACACAGATCTCGCTGCCGCACTGGGTTTTGTGGACACAGGTGATGTGGTGGACTATGCCGCAGTGAGGCGCAGCAAAACTCGCCTAGAACAATGGAGGAAAATAACTCTGCGGGGACTTCGGGAGGGTTCTTAACTCGGCAACCCGTCCAGTCTGTATTTATTTTCTTATTTTCTTTGTATTTTTTACTATCGGCTATAGGGTGCCAAAGTGTGCCCGCCCGTTACAAAGGGAATGGCCTCATTACCATCATCTGGTCATGAAGTGAAACGAAAAGTTGCCGCCCACATCTTCCCATGGCGGGAACTCAAGTAAATGCGTCGCAGAGTGGTAGCGCGTGAATGTTGCGTAATTGGGTGTAGTTTGGGAATGCCTAATTGTTAGTTTGTCTTTATTATACTTATTTATTGAATGAAGGAGAGGCGTTGCCTTCAACGTCAAGCGAAATCCAAGACACGCGATCCAGTGCCTACACATACGGGATCGCCAGTGAATTGTTGTGCAGCACGAGCAGTCGTTTTTTTTTCTTTTTTTTACTAGCAGACACTGTCTGAACGGCATTGCGAAGCGAGAGGGGGGGGGGGGGGGAGTGACAGTTTTGCGGGTGTCTTCCTGGGCCGGCATGAGACGCTAGCATGCGCAGTGGGAGTGTGGATGGCGCCACTGCCGACATCGTGCGACTGAAAAAAAAATGCTCCGCATCTAAATATACAGGTTGACTTCGCATGAATGTTAAAAGTTGTTTCTTCCTCCTTCTCAGCTTACAACTTTCACATAGGGAAGGCATAGATCGTGCGAACGACCGAACGGCTGACAACTTTCCAAGAAATGCGGAGACAGCTGATACGCGAGATAATTCGTGTTCGCGTGGCCCATGCAGCCGTGCGGGCACAAGAACAGAGCCCGGTGGCGAACCGCAAGTAGCAATTGCGCACCAAGCATACGGTAGTCTTCTGAGCCGAACTCAAGCGACAACGGCGAGCCGAGGAAGCGGCGTTGTGGGGAGAGCACCGGCACCGAGGCAATGGCGGTAATGCGTTCGCGTTGCCGACGTACAGTGTTACTGTAGCAGACACCCGCTTCCGACGGAAGTTTCTCGAGTGACTTCGGCTTTGAAGCCTGCAACCACCCGAGGCCGCAAGTTTCAGCTTCGCTGGTTGACCATCCGAACGGAAAGCTTGGGCGGTGATTTGTCGTAGCCCCAGTGAGCAGCCACGCTCGCCAGCGTTGTTAGGCCTACGAACAGACAGTTGATGGCTACGACTGGAGTATATGCGCACCTGCTACGGTTTTTACGAGAGAACACTGCTGTGTTGGGGGGGCTGGTCCCGACGAAGCAGAAGAAGACGGCCGACGGAGACGTACGCGGCCGGCGGGGACGCCGACCAGCCCGAACATGCGGGTTGGCGCGAAGCGCCGAAAAGAAGAACAACAACCGCACTCCACGGTTGCCCAACACACACTGGTTTTATTTTACAGTCGCCTTGAAATCCTGGATGCCAGAGCGGCGCCCCCTGGCATCCTCACATGTCAATCCGAAATCGAAAACCCAGAACACAACAATCGCCCCCTGCATTTGTAGTGCAGCTTGAATTTCCGGGTTAGATTCAGAAACTATAAGCCACGCTTACTGTGATTATTCACGCAGTTCACGACCATGCCGGCACTAGGCCTGGAAAAAACGACCACGCGCCATTCCAGGTTTTCGCGAATCTGTATTTCCCAGGATGAAGCGCAAAAATGGAAACTCTATGGAAGCTCATTGCTCATATAAGCGTTTTTAAACCCAAAAGTAAACACTCACTTGTAGGTGGGGGGGAATCAAACGACGACTCAATTTGTTTTGTTTCCCTGGGAGGCTGGCTCATACCCACTCAGGGGGATTGGCCAAGAAAGTGTAGTGCAGTTTTTCTGTAATCATTTTAACAATGTTTAATGAATTGGTATTATAATGAGATTAATGTAAAAATAAAAACAACATAAAAAGAGCAAACGAAAAAAAAATCAAGTTGAGCAATTTTGAGATTTGAGGTGTTATGATTAGCACTCAGCTGCGTTTACTTCACTCTGCCCTGGGGAGTAATAAATAATTTTTTTTCTTTGATTGAAGATCACAATGGTATACGCTTGGTTGCCTGAATATAATTGCAAACGGCATTGAAAGCATCCCTGTGGCAATGTCCCAAAGCTGAGGCGCCAAAGCTTAGCGCCGTTTCCGCCGTTAATCTAAGGCCTATTTTCCGAAATGGCATAACTAGTAACCTTTTTCTAAGTATCTCGTAGCGGCGACAATACAAAAAAATAATGATCTAGTGATTCCATTTCTCCGCAGAATGCACAGAGGGGTGATGTTGTCTGACCAGCTCTGTGTAGATACAGGTTTAGAGGGGGGACACGACATCGAAATTTAGTAATTAAGACTTCGAGCTTTCTGGACTGACTCCAGTGGTGTTGCCATGGAAACATGAGGTGGTTATAGTCTGTCCGTGTAATTACTTTTTCTATCGTATCAGTGGAGATTGCTGATTTTCGATATCCTATTGCCGTGATATATTCAACATCTGGCAGTATGGACAAAACTGGCCCATCAAGTGCGGCTCGTGCTAAGGAATCGGCCAATTCATTTAATCTTAATCCACAGTGTCCCGGAACCCATAGTAATCTCAGGAGTCTCAACTGCGGGGGTACTAATGTTTTGAATGTGCTTAGGATTCGAGAGTTCTCTGAAGCCGTCAGAGCTGCACAAACTGAAAGAGAATCCGTCATTATTACTGCGTTGTTTTGATTTGATGGAAGTTTTCGAAGAGCTAAAATAATCGCCAAGAGCTCCGCTTCAAAAACTGAAGTAAAATCAGGCAGTCTCACTGAAAAGGACCAGTCAAGCAAATCAGACGCAATGCCTACACCTGCCTTTTGATTATTTACGGAAGCATCTGTGGCTATTATATTTTTAGTTTTTGCATGCTCCAAGTAATCTAATAATATGTTATTTAAAAATTTGAGGGATTGTAATTTGGCGTTTTGGGGGAATATATCATCATACTCAATAATAACATGACAATTCGAGTCATTAGTCTCAATTACATTTCTAATGTTCACATTTATACTTTGTAGATTTTTTGTACAAACATTATCTGAGGTGTGTGAAACCGTGGCCAATGAGCAAGAAATAAGGCGTCTGGGTTTGCGATAAAAGCATATTGAGATCTTCTTTCCGGTAAGCTATAAAATTTTAAAAATGCTTGTACGGTCAAAATTCGAAATCGACAAAGTAGTGTAGGCAGGCGCGCTTTCTGGTATACAGTACGTTGATAGCCACAAATCTAGGGAGTCCCAGACACATTCGCAGTGCTGCTCGCTCCAAGACAACTAGAGGTTTCGTTTTATAAGCAGGGCCACCCGAGAATAATATGCAGCCGAATTCCATGATGGGGCGCATGTACATCTTGTACAACGTTATCAAGGTGTGCCTCCGTAATCCATATTTCCGGTTACTTAGCTTGTGTAGTAAGCCTGAAGCCCGCTGTGCTTTGGTAGTTATATACTCTATGTGTGGACTCCAGTTAAGTTTGTCATTATAAATGATTCCCAAATATTTTATAGAGTCTACTTGCTGGATGGGTTCCTGTTTATATAGAATTGAAATTGAAATTGGTTCTGCAAGCGGAAATGCCATGAGCGCGCTTTTGTTGACATTTAACGATAACGAAATCGACTGCAACCGAATTTCTAACATGTTAATATATCTTTGTAATTTAAGTTGTAGTGAGTAAATATTACAGTCAGCAGCAAAGAGTGCGATGTCATCAGCATAAATGTAGACAGTAACTTCTTGATCTGTTGGAATTGTGCTCATTAAAGCTTTAAATAATATTGGAGATAAGACTGCTCCTTGGGGAACTCCGCGCGTTTGTTTAAATCTCGATGAGGAACATCCATCCTTGACGCAGTAGAATTCTCTTGATTTTAAGAATTCTGCCACCCACTCAATAATATATTGTAGGAAGTTCAATCTCTCTAGCGTATTTAACAATATGAAGTGCTCCACACTGTCATACGCCTTGGCTATGTCAAGCGTTACTAAAGCAGCGTATTGCCTTCTTTTACGCGCGAGCTGTATTCGGCTCTCTAAATCAGCATGGGCACACCAAATTGAGAAATCACTACGAAAGGCGATTTGGTTCGGTTTTATTACTAAATTGTCTGTCATCCAGATACTTACTCGGCTATGAAGGACCCTCTCTACTAGTTTGACCATGTTAGATGTTAGAGAGATTGGTCTGATATTATCGACTGCTAATCCTCCACCCGGATTTTTTAGTATAGGAATCACCTTTGCTATCCTCCAATCCTGCGGCACCCATGAGTTTTTTAAGGAGTAGTTAATAACATTGGCGACGTCTCGAGGCGATAAATTGAACAGAATTTTAATCATGGCTACTGTGATCCCATCTGGACCAGGAGATGCACAGGGTAAATGTTTAATCACGTTGGATACTTCAGTCTGTGTCACTTCTTCAAAGTCAGACCTTGTCGTAGACTTGTGCCAGTTGTTTGGCACTACTGAAGTGAATCTGCTTTCCAGACCTTTACCTATTGCCTCTAAGGTAGTGGTCATTTCTTGTGCCGACAGATTATCACAAGCTACATTAACTGGTGATGGCAAGATTTTCCGAGCTCTCATATATCGGAACAGTGCTTTCATATGTTTAGGCTTCGAGAGGTATTCATAATGTCTTTTGTCATAATCTTGTTTAGCTTGAGCTACCGTTCTTTTAAAGCCCGCAGCAATGAATTTATAATCGGCCCAGTTTTGTGGGGATTGATTATGTAAAAGCTGCTTCCAAGCTGCCTTACGTCGTCGGTGCTCTCTTGTACATTCATCATTCCACCAACGGCTATATACTCTTTTTGTGGATTCAACAGTAAATTCGGCTCTTTTGTAGGATCTTTTAATGACTGCGTTTATTTTCAGTGCTTTTTTATCATCGCTCTCTTCCGAGTGAATAGCCAGTGCTGACTTCAGGTCATTCCTAAATTTAGTGTAATTTACAAATACTCTTACATTTGAACAAGATGGAATTATCGGACAAGAAATTTCAAAACTTATCGGTAAGTGGTCACTGTTGGTGCCACAGTCGAGCGCTTTCCAAGAAGAAGTAGTAATGGCTGAACTGACAAAACTTAAATCTAAGGCCGACCTGTAGTGAGTACGAATAAATGGGGGGGTTCTCACGTTGAGGCACGTCAGGTCATTAGCCATTGTCCACTCCCACAAGCGTTTCCCACTAAGATCAGTTCTAAAACCCCAACTCGTGTGGTGAGAATTAAAGTCTCCAACTAAAACTTTGTCTTTGCACCATGATTTTGTAGCTAGATCCAAACTTCGTGTGTCTTGAACTCCATCCAGAAAATACATATTAACTAAAGTGAAAGGAGTGCAGTTGGGCAGTGTAATGTCTACTGCCAAAATTTCGCATTCTGGTGACATATGTTGTATGAGCATTTGACTTTCGTGCTAATTCTATTATTAATAAAGAGAGCTAGACCCCCACCTCTCGATGGACGGTCTAATCGAAAGGATTGGAAGTTATTTAAATGGAACAAATTATGTACAGATAGCCATGTCTCTTGTAATGCTATAATATCAGGAGCGAATTTAGAAGTCAAGTATACCAAATCCGTAGATGCAGAATGGATTGATCGGCAATTCCAATGGAGAATCTTAAGCGACCCTATGGTTTCGAAAGAGCTGCTTCCGCTATAGCTTTCTCTAGAATGCCTTCCTTCAAGAAATCCCTCTTCGAAAGGCTCTCCTTTTCTTTCAGATACTTTTTGTTCTTAGTTTGTTTCGGTGAGTTAGTTTTTTTTGACACAGGGGATCTAGATCTCTTCAGGGACCTAGGGTCCAAATCCATGTCATCGGAATCTATTGTATATGTAGCTTTGTCCTCACTTACACTCTGTATATCTACTGCAGAGAGTGCTGTAGACGGAAAATACGAGGGTGCGGTTTCAGATTCCTCATTTTGGCTGTGGACGCCTATTGCAGAGGCTCCTGCTGGCGGATAATACGATGGCGCAGTTTCAGATTCACCGTCAGCTATTGGTCGTGAACTCTCAACATGTTGGGATACTAGGCCTGACTCTCCCGTTGTACCAAATATGCGAGTCATCTGGTTAGCCAAAATTTGAGATAGAGAATCGCAAAGGTTAGAAGTCAGTCGTTCCATGGCTTTTTCTAGAGCCTTTTCTATGGCCTCCACTATATTCAGGGAAATCGACCCATTTATTTCCGAGAGATGTCGTGCTGCAACACTGGCATACCCCTGAGTTCTAGTCTGTATTTCCGCTAGGGCTTCTCGTCGAGAACAGCGCCTACGCCCTATAATTTCAAGAATTTGCATTTCTCGAGCCTTTGCTGAACAATCAGGATTATCTGCACAGTGTTGTTCGTTGCAGAGACAACATTTCTCTTCTTTAGCTTTGCAGTAATTTGTTTCGTGGTTGTCACCACACACTCGGCATCTGAGTTCTGACCTGCATCCTTTAATAGTGTGACCGTATCGCCAGCACTTCGTACACTGGAGTGGTCGCGGTGATAGCGGTTCCACTCTGTATATTAGTGGCCATGCCTTGATTTCGCTTGGGAGATTCGCTCCAGCAAAGGTTACAATTACCGACTCAGTCAGCGTCTTCTGCTTCTCTACTAGTCGTGCACACCTATAAACGGAAATAGCACCAGTCACGGCAAACATCTCTAATACCTCAGACGGAGTCAAGTTAACATCGACACCGCGAACAATACCTTTCACACATGCCAGATGCGGGGGAATAAAGGCGCTCACCGGATTGGTCGCGAAACTCGAGCACTTCAATAGGTCTTGGACACAGAGCTGATCAGATGAAAAACATAGAATACCACCTCTGCCGAACTGGCGGACCTCTGTGATGCTGTGGAAGTGAGACGTCGCAGCTCTAAGCTCCGCCTGAATCACTTTCGGATTCTTCATCCTAATGAAGCCGTCATTGCTAGGAACGAGGGCCACAGGAACTGCGGGAATGCCGTGGCGTAGAAAGTGATCCACTGGTATTTCCTGTGGCGGAAGTGAAGCAGACCAGAGGCAAGCCCCTGGTCCAGGTGAAGAAAACTGCATCTAAGTGAACTTTCTGGCGCTAAAAGCGCTTACGTAGCTGTAAAAGCACTATAGGAACACCTAATAAAGACAAAGAAACCACAGCCACTACACAAACTTAGGCCAAAACCCTAGAGCAAGCACGACCAGCTACTTGCGTGTTCGAGCGTCATATAGCCGATTGCTTCGTCTTCATCGCGACTCAAGAAAACGCTGCTTCTTCTTGTTCACCTATTGTCCGTGGCGCATATCCACTATAGGAGATTGGCCAAGAATTGAGTGGTTTTAAAAAATTATTGTTCCGATTTAGAATAATGGAGATATAATTGAAGGATTACCGATGACCTAGGAAAGTGTGGTGATTGATCTAATGCATACACTTAAATAAAGAAATGAATTTATTCTTAGAATAGAGCAATAATCTGATTTTTATACGTATATACTTTGTAGACACTTACTCCGGCGTCGACATTCGGAAAAACAAAATTGGCCCCGTGTCTGCGTGTAATCTGCAAATGTCGTCGAAAGACGATAATCTTGCTTGTGGAGAGAGTGAAAAATTGATTTGATATTTGATGGTATTTTGATGGCGCTGCGTTAGAGTCATCACGGCGTCACACGTGAGACATGAGCGCCAATTGGGTGCACGTTAAAGAACCCCAGGTGGTCGAAATTTCCGGAGCCCCCCACTACGGCGTCTCTGATATTCATAGGGTGGTTTTGGGACGTTAAATCCCACAAATCAATCAATCAATTAGCCCCATCTCTCGTTAGCCATTGTTGAGGTGTCGCACTGAAGACAGTTACGGGCTCGCTTTTATCTTCTTTTCTCTCATTCAAGAATCACTCCCACCCTCCTCGATCCTCGCCGTGACCCGATATTTTGTTTGTTTTTTATTGCGATAGCAATAAGTGATCAGTAAAAGCAGCGATGGATTGTGGGATGCATCGTCTGCTGCCTGCTTCCGGCTTGAGAAGAGTAGATAACGGTAAATCGCTCTGCCGCAAGCCCCAAGATTATTCGCGCGCGTGTCGCCCGTTTATCTTCGTCCCGCTAAACCATGGCCGGTTGTTCAGCCGTTGGCTGCTCCAACTCGAGCGTGAAAGGCAAACGCAGGTATCGATTCCCATGGAATGAAGAAAGAAAGATAAAGGGGGGGGGGGGCGTGGCTGTGAGGAGAACCACAGCGTCAGGTAGACTCTGGGCACCGGATGTTGAAACCAGAGTGTGCGAAGACCATTTTATCGCAGGCGCGTGAGTATTCCGCACTTGTAAAATGCTTACGCATGAATTGCTGCGAATTATATATCGAGAAATAAATTGTCGTGCAGGCGCGCCTAGCAAATATATTATGGGAACGCGCGGGCGAGATATACCTGCCATATGAGATAAGCGCCGGCCATTGCACCCGTATATATGACAAAAAAACGCGAAAGCTTCGCTCAAGAGTAAGTTTACACGAAGCGCTGGACGAGTCCATTTGCGTTTATCTTGCTAAAACTGTGTGCCACACAAAGGAAGTGCGTTACGTCACGTCACGACACCCAATTTTTCTGCCATAATCTTGTTGTGTGGGCTGGTCCTTGTGCGTTTCAAACAAGCTAGCGAAATTTCAGCGCATTCGGTCGGGCCGTTAATTTATAATCGAATATTTTTTTTTATAAACGAGCGGGCGGCCTAGTGGTCGGGCAACAGTGGCAAGCTCGCTAGCCGCGACGTAACGAACCACTTGTTCCGCGAGCTTCTGCATGGTGTGGCAGTATGGAGGGCGCTCGTGTTTCATGGTCAGCTGCGCTTGCGATCGAGTTGTTTCGGCGTTGTGCAACGTGCCGCTGGAACTGCGTGACTTGCAGCGGTTGAAGTAATGCCACCGCTTCGCCTGTGCTGCGCTGTGGGGTGCTAGAGCGTACATAGCAGGGAGAGTACTGCATCGTTCTTCAAGTTCCCTAAAGAGCCCGCCAAACGCAAGGCTTGGGAGATAAAGGTGCGCAGAAAGGACTGGCGCGCAAGTGACGCGTCTGTTTAAGGTCCCTAGATGAAACAAGTTTCCAAGGTAGCGACACCCTTCCTTTTCCTCCTCGCTTATTTGCCTGAAGCGCCCCCTAGAAGGTTCAAAACTTTCACCCAAAGCGAATGTTTCGGTTCTGTTGCTACGGTGAATAGATGTAAATGAAACAAATGGAACGAAAGAAGACGTAGAATAAACAGTTACTTTATGAACATAAACGGCACAACACAAGAGCAAGTGGGATGTGCGTTACTCAACCGGCAACGTTGTGCAGTTTTATACTTTACACCACTAGCCATGGCGTCTCGCTTAGTACGTTTTAGTTCCACGGCCGCGGTATTTCGTCCAGTTCTAACTAGTCCACTTCTCCGGTTGTGTTTTGTTTGTGTTGTGACACTGTGAACGTGCTTCTTGCTGGATCCTGTAAGTGGCCACAGGGCGTGACGTTGTGACGATTGATTACAACCGGCTTGTGCACACGCAAGAGAAAAAACTACGACCAGACTGGTACGAACACTCGTCCAGCAGCACTGCGATGACGTTTTTTTTAAATGTGCCCATTTGGACAATCGTGATGCCAAGTGATTCTGATGCGGTGCTGGGAACTTCCTGAAAAGTGAGAGTTCTACTGGTGAGGTGTCTCGAAGCAGCGCGTTTCGGCTCAAGCGGGAACTGGTCAAGAGTGAAATGTTTCTGAAGGTGCGTTGATTACAACCTACAGCTGCTCTGTATACGTGCATACTCCATGTATTTTTTACCAACTGGCATGCACTAGACACGCATTAGACGCGCGCCTGGCGTTTCAATAAAAACCGACAAGTGAACTCGCTTCGCAGATCCGCGTCGACATACGTTGACGGAGTTGCACGAAAGCATTCGCGTGAATGGTTCATAGTTGCGCTTCATGGTGCGCTTCATCTCGGAAAGCACGAGGTAAGTTGAAGAGAGCGAAACCATTTTCTGTTGTTTATGGCAACGCAGCATTGCTGAAAAACGCAGATGTTGCATTGAACGAGCATGGCGAAACAATCTGGTCGACTTAGCGCACACCGAAACGCTCCTCCTCTTCAGTTTATGTTCTGGCTACGATTTTGTCTTCTGATCACGGCGAGAATCCGGCTGGAGCCATATGCGCATGCGTACTCGTTTTGAACCTTTTGCATAATAATAAATAACACCACCAGCCATTTGCAAGATCACGTGCAAGTAATGCACCAATTACAGACGCGGATGGCAGAGAAAAAGAGGAGTAATCGAGAGAGTGAGGAGGATGGCTCGAGAGACAATGAGTGACGCTACCTTGTTCATCTAGGGACCTTAGTCTGTTTTGTGCTCAGCGCACCTCACGGCAGACAGCTAAAATGGTGACCAGCGTCTTCTCGGCGAAATCGGTGTGCCAGTGAAAAAGCCGAGGCTGTGGCCGGACGCTGTGCCGACCGTGTTTTCGTCCCGTCCTCCAAGCAATAAGCGTCGTGGTGCTTTTGCAAAGCGTCGAAGGAAATAGATAAGAAATAGATAAGTGCATTTATCGTTAGCAATAGCGTTCGCCCCGTCTTCGATTCTTTCTTCGTTGCTCGAGCTGGTGGCGATGGGTCGAAACCGAATGCGCAGCGTACAAGAACGTCGTGGCCGCTTCTGCTGCTCGATGAATCGTTGCCCGAATTGTGAGCTGATGACGGTGCCGACGACATGGCGATGGTACCGGTACTACTTCGCAACACTTGCGGACCACGCGGCAAGCAACACTCGCAACACAGTGAACACACTTACCGCGTGCAGAAGGTGCCGTTGGTAGCAGACGACGGCACTGCTACCATTGGTTTGTGACGTCACGCACGCCACGGCAAGATGGCGGTTTGCCAATGGTAGGCGGAGTTTATAGCGAACTCAAATAATCTCTTGGACTCAAATAATCTCTCAAATAATTTTGGACTCAAATAATCTCTCACAGTCCAGTTTTCACATGTACAAGCATAGTCGACTCTTTATCTCACAGTCCAGTTTTCACACATGTACAAGCATAGTCGACTCTATACCTTCGTTTCTTTTTTTTTGCCAAAAATCTTCAAATTGTCGGGTGACCATGTCATGACCTCTTTAAACAAACACGGGGGCCCCGCCGCTGGGTTACTGGCTAAGGTACTCGGCTGCTGACCCGCACCTAGGTCTCGGGATTAAATCCCGGCTGCGGCGGCTGCAATTTCGATGGAGGCGAAATTGTTGTAGGCCCGTGTGCTCAGATTTGGGTGCACGTTAAAGAACCCCAGGTGGTCTAAATTTCCGGAGCCCTCCACTACGGCGTCTCTCATAATCATATGCTGGTTTGGGACGTTCAGCTCCGCATATTTGTTTATCTACAAGCTCGGGGTTTCGAGTATTCGGCGCCGTCTATTCTGACTTTATTGTTTATGTGCCGCGCAGCTTTACAAATATCAGCGTTCAAATAAGCATCCGGCTTTGACTAAGAAATGCATCCTATAGTGCGCTCAAGGCTAGAAAAAAAAAGGGATATGTCAACGCGCTCAACAAGCGCTACGTTTCGCTTCATGCCGGTCGACCGACGATGTCGGGCGAAGCAGCGATCCCGAAATGAACTCTTAGCACGCTGCTACAATCATCTTAATTCCCTGAGATCATTAAAATGGTGATTTTTTTAATCTGCAGTAATGTATCATACAATAAAAACTGTCTTCTGCATCGACTGATCTGCTAACCAGACTGACAGTACCCCTGAGTAGCATAAAAACATTGCCGATCATTTTAGTGCGATAAAAAGAAAAGTTGCATGCCGTTCATGCTTTCGTAGCTTGTCATCGTCTCAGTAGTGGTTAGCAAAAAAAAAAAACGACTTCTAAAGCACTCACATTGCACGGAGAGGTGCTTTTTTTTTTAAACGAAACGGTAACAAAAATGCGCGCGTGCGGCTGCTAACCCTCGTGGTGCGTCAAACCGGAAGCCGTCGTAGCCCACAGTTCCCTGCGATTGCCAATATCACCGGTTACCTATTATAAGAAAACTCTTGGCTGGATGTTGCCGTCCGTTACCG
>WOVY01013344.1:0-172500 GCA_013436015.1 Rhipicephalus annulatus
CAGATTACTTTACATCAATTCGCAACGTGATGAAAAAAATATATATTTCTTTGTGATTATCCTCTTGTATAGTACCTGTGTGTCTAGATAGGTGTAAGCTGTGCCTAAGGAGGCCTAATTTTACGAACCACTTTCCTTTAATCGCCATTTTGATTTCACTGCTTATCTTTGTACTTTTTTTTCTTCATGTAGATGAAAAAAGATTTTCTTGAGCTGCTTAAAGAGCAGAAAAACATTGGACAAACACTCCCGATGGGGTGATGTTAAGAAGAATGTGGCTGAAGGTGCTCGATACCGAGCAGTGGAAAGCAGCACCCAGCGTGAAGAGGGTTCAAGGAGTATGGTCTAAACTGCCGACACCGTGTGTAATTTCTTGATCATATTCACTGCATAGTTGCTTCAGCACTTGGCCAGGCTGAAAGAAATAAAATGCTATGCCAGAAGCATTGAAAGCTTATTAAATTTTTCACTTGGGTAGGCTGCAGCAAGGCTGCTTTTATGATCTTTTCTTTTTGTGCTTGCAGTTAAGAACAAGTACCCTTGCAATGTCTTAAGGGGGTCACAGGGCTTTTCTTTTGGATGGGAAACTTCTGCGTAATGCTGTGGTTACGGTCCCGCCACGAGGGTCTAGTGGCTAAGGTACTCGGCTGCTGATTCGCTGGTCGCGGGATCGAATCCCGGCTGCGGCGGCTGCATTTCCGATAGAGGCAGAAATGTTGTAGGCCTGTGTGCTCAGATTTGGGTGCACGTTAAAGAACCCCAGGTGGTCGAAATTTCTGAAGGCCTCCATTACGGCGCCTCTCATAATCATATGGTGGTTTGGGACGTTGAACCCCACATATCAATCAATTAATGCTTTGGTTAGGGCATTACAAAGTCTTAAGGCGATGCTACAATTGCTCTAGATGCATGGGTAGAACAGCTGCTCTATTTGCACCAATGTGTGCCAAACTTGTTTTGCCTGCGCCGAACTATCCCTGTTACACCTCAGCGCTCGAATTCACTCTCAAGGTGCGACACCCATAAAAGCCATACCCGAAAAATGTGGCTGAAACATCTTGTTTCCGGTTTAATCGAAATGGTTACAGTTTCGTTTTCATCAAGGCTGTGATCGTGCAAGCAGCAGCTGTGAACCTTCATTCTAAAGGTGCACTCGCGATCGCTGGCGCCCACGCTGTTTTGGCAATTGTCAGCTCGAATGGCTCCTAAAGCCTTCAATGTGCTGCTCTGTCAACACGGAGAGGCAATCGGTAAAGAGCATCTCTCCCTCGCTTGGCTGTATTTTCTTATACCAGAGTTTTGTAGAGTTACGCGATATCGGTTTCAAAATAGCTGCCAGGTTTACTTCGTGTAACATTACAGTTTGTTGCTATCACATTGATTGCTTCGACCTTGCAGTGATACTGTTTTAACTACATGCCAGCATTTAGAAAAGCAAAAAGGATGACTGTAACAGTACTCAAAACAAGGGGTTGGTGTCCTTTTTGCGAGAACAGCCTAGAAATGATGCGAGACTGCTTATCGAGTGCACCTGTGTATTTCATTCATTTTCACTACTGTGCTCCACTATACGGCACTTATGGACTCGCGGTTGACGCTCGCAGATTCACTTAAAAAGGAAAGGGGACTGCTGTTCATAACTGATAAAGTTGGTTTCCGCATGAGGGTTAAGAAATGAATGCAATAGCAAGAAATTGTAACGTTACTGAAGTGAGGCTGTCAGCTAAACTCTCTTGGATCACATCTCGTGTAACTCTACAAAAAGCTGGTGTAAATAATAGTTCTGCTTCTGGGAAAGCTACCCTTTTAGTTCATTCTCCTCACAATGAGAGCGCCGCATGTAGAAGCATATAGTGGGTATGCACTGAGGGGAGAGCAGACTTGTGAGAGAAGGGCAAGGAGTTGCGATAAAAACAGGGGAGGATGTGGCGGGAGGGCGACCTTGAAAACCAAAACATACGGGAAGGAGGCAGGTTGGGTAGCTTGCTTGAGAGGTCCGCGAAACTCCAACGTAGAAAAACTTTGAAAGAGTGCATGGCTGCCTGAATCGGTGCGCGCGGCAGTGTTCAAAGAATCAACGGCCGTGGTAAAAAAAAATAGTTTTGATCGAGACACTTCGACAGACACGCAGCGACAACACAGACCACAACGTCGTGGGGTGATCGTCTCATCACGTTCCGAGATATTACGCACACTACAGACTGGAAAGGCGAAAGTTCCCGCCACCGCATGACAAATTAAACAGACACGATGCCGTAAGCTATCGCTTACTACAAACCCACTCTTACCCCAGCCCGGTCGTCTTACGCCACGCTACCCGCACTTCACATTACCGATCTATGTAAGCATGCGGGCACAGAGCAACGCTGCGCCACATGCTCTGGGAATGCGCCGGTAACAATGGTCGAGAAACGGCCGCCGTTCGCGATGCGCCTATGGCGGCTGCCAATACCAGGCAACAGGAAGCCTCGAGCTCACTCGTTCCCGCCGCCGTCCCGTCTGCGGGAGCCGCGGGGGACCTCTCCGTCGGCGACGCCGCCGCTGGGAGGCGCGCTCAGAAGCTCGGAGCTCAACGACCAGCTCTGGGCTGTCCGGCAGGCCGAAGATGCCGCCCGAGTTCAGGGACTCAGCGCCGCCATCTGAGGCCACCAAGACCAAGCTGCCGGCCAAGCTCTCATAAAGTTTCCTCTCTCTCTCTCTCTCTTTGTTGTGCCGGCGGGTTTGCATGGCCTCATGAACTTCATATTCGTGATTTGTTCCGTGTAAAACAGCCGTTTTCGCGCTTCGCACGCATGCGGAGGGCATGCAGAGCCGAGTGCGAATTGCTGAGCCGAGGGCATGCTGAGCTGAGTGCGAATCTACTGAAATAGGGAGTGCTCCTATAAAATAACTGGCTTCATGAGATTCGAAATGAATGGAAATATTCTAGCTCTTCACAGGAGAGAAGAGCCCCAAAATAATATTCATGCCTCTGTATGAAAGTGCGACGTGCTTTTCCTCCAGGATGTGAAGTTAGCTGCGTCAGTGCAAAATTACAAAAACGCCGACCAAGGTGAAATACACAAAACTTGAAAAGACGTTTCGGCTCCCCACATGGGAGCCTTGTTCACAGTGACCGCAAATGGCGTAGTGCGCTCTCTTCTTCTTACGAAAGTAGCTTCTCTACTGGGAAGCTACTTTCGTAAGAAGAAAGAGTGCACTACGCCATTTGTGGTCACTGTGAACAAGGGCCGTGTGGGAGCCGAAGAGTCTTTTGGGACAAGTTTGTGTATTTCACCTTGGTCGGTTTTTGTAATTTTGCACTATGTTTGTCCCCAACCAGACAGGATTCCGTCGGACTCTTGACTATATTAGCTGCGTCAGATTGCTCCAAAATGGAAACTTTGCTCACCAAAGTGCTTCAAAATGAAAATTTGCTGCTCCAATGTGCCCAAAAATTGCTCCAAATTAAGAGACCTCGGTGGCATCACTGCATTCTGAATTAACGCGTCTACATAACTTTTGTAGACGTTCGGGAGCGGAAAATATCACGTCCACCCCTAACTTTTCCGCATTCTTCTGAGATTGTGTGAAACACCATGCATGTATGGCATGATGGTCACTTTCTTTGCTGTGTGACCACTTTTGCCTTTAGATGGGTGTTTTAGCTTTCTGCTGTAGCCCTCTGCGACCAAGCTCAGCACGCATACCAGGTAACCTGACTCTGCTAAGCGCTTGGCTTAGTTCAGAAAACTGCTTTCCATCTTGGGGTTACAGGACTTCATAACGGACTTATTAAAACAGGATTGTAGAATGGCTAGTTGAACGAGCTTTAATGAGTGAAGGAAAACGGCAGGACAAGCTTGCTGCCTCTTGGCTCATAACTCCAGCAACTTTCTGTGATGAAATGTAGAGTCCCAGGTCTAAAAACCTAATGAAATTGCCCTTGGGCACTTGATGTGTCAACACCGATGGGAACAGGGCCTCCGTGAACATGGTTATGATTTTTGAGACCTCGCAGTTGAAACTACATGATTCATTGTTTAAAACAACTAAGAAATCGTCCAGAAATCTGAATACAAGCACAATGTCAGGTAATTTTTGAGGTGATCGTGAAGAGCCTGGTCACTATTGCATAAGTACAAGTCACTTAAGCAGTTAAGCAGGGAGCAATACAAGCCCCAATACAGATTTTATTCTCTTGTTTAACAACAGTGCTATCCTATGTTGCATAAGTAGAATTAGTGTACAAATAAAGAAGCTCCAGAAATGGATTGCATATCAAACCAGAAGCGTTTTGATAAGCTACTATTCCAAACTTATCTGAGCAATGGCCTACACATTTCATCCAGTCATCTTAGGTAGAGATTAGTGAAGATCCTTAGATCCGCAAAGTTTCTGTCTTGATTGTTTTTGAAGAAATTAACAACATGTTTAGAGTTGCTTACTTTAAACGGGTCTTCGACTGACAAGATTTTCAAGTACCGTATTTACTCGATTCTACCGCGCCCTCGATTGTAACGCGCACCCGATATCCACGACGAAAAAAAAAAGTAAGACATCGATTGCAACGCGCACCCTTTTTTCGCTGGCCCGCGCGATCACACCACTTGAAAAAACGACTCCTTTCGGGAGCGTCTTCCATTTAAATATGAGGTACCGGCGAAACTTGTGCCCATCTGACGTGTAACAGAGCATTGCCGTCACTGTAGTTTTACCGTGGACCGATGTCAGCACGCAAACTTGCTTCGCCCCTTCTTCTCGACGGTTGTGGTGCCAGGCATGTCGAAGTAAAGAGGCGTCTGATCGGCATTCCCGATTTGCCCAAGCAGGTAGCCGTTGTTGTGCCGCAAGTTTAGGACGAACCTCTGAAAACTGTGAAGCATTTCATCGTACTCCTCCGCAAAACTTTTCGCATATGCCCATTCCCTTCGGAGGGAAAAGCCTTTTCTCTTCATAAAGTTAGTTAGCCAGTACCTGCTCGCTTTAAACTGGCTCCGCATTAGACCTTTTTCTAAGGCTAATTGCGTAGCCCGCACTTGGAGTTCTGTCGTCACGGGCTGCTGTGCCGCTTGCTGCTCAAGCACATACTCGCCGAGCAGCTCTTTAATTTGCGGAAACCGACCCTGCTGTGGTTTACTGAAGCCTTTGCGTGAAGCTTTGCTGTCGAAAATCTTCTGCTTTTGTTTCCGCCAGTCCCGCACGCACGTTTCGGGAACTCCGAACGACCGCGATGCGGCCCGATTTCCGTCCGTTTCTGCACACGCGATGACTTTTCTTTTAAAAGCAGCATCGTGGTGCACTCGAGTTTTTGGAGTGGCCCTTCCATGCCATCGATGCTAATGCACTACAAGATGACGAACTCCTCAGCACACGTACGAAGTGCCGCACATGGGAAACACATAGGCAGAAATGGCCGACGCGCCATGCCGACGCACGTAGGGGGCGGCCATTTTGGAAATGCCGATGGCAATAGAATGACCATATTCATTTTTTTTTTCCGTACTCGCTTCTAACGCGCATGCGATTTATAAACTCGCTTAACCGGAAAAAAGGTGCGCGTAGATTCGAGTAATTACGGTACTTTTTTTAATGTTACTTCATATTTCTGCGAACTTGCATTTTCAGACACCATCACATGGAACGAGCAATCAGATTTGTGCGTTTTTGCAGAAAAAACAAATCAAGGTGATTTTTTGTGCTCTTTTCAATCGACCGAGACAAATGGTCCAGTTTGAGGCTTTTGCATAACGCCGAGTCAGAAAAGTGTTTATCGGAAGGAGTGGATGTGGTTATGCATTTCGGTCCCCTCGCAGGAAAGTTTTGCTCGCTCACACTTGTTCTCGCAGATAAGGAAGGTGTTTTTTATTGTGTTAGATAAGGCTACGTATAATTCAAAAGCTCATGAAGCTATTTCGTCTATTTTTCGGTTCATAAAGACTTAGCCCTTAAGAAAGTTCAAAATGACCCCAAAAAGTTGTGCAGAAGCTTCAAACTGGATCATTTGTCTTGATAAGTTGAAAAAGCGCACGAAAAATCACCATGATGTGTTTTTTTCTGCAAAGACGCACAAGCCTTATTTTTCGTTCTGTGTGATAGTGTCTGACAATCCAAGCTGGTAGAAACATGTAGCAACTTTTGTCCATAATCATAAAAGATACAGTAATTATTTTACTAATATTGTAATCATGAGTCATTCCTCTTAAAATTGTAATGCAATTTTTGTAAATTATATACTTCAGGTACCTAATTACCACTCAATATTAGCTATTAGATTAGATGTCATGTTGCAAAATAGCACTTTCTCACACAACATTAATTCTGTTTTATTGCCCATTATGTCATTTAAATACTGGCCGAAAACTATGATTCTAGATACTGTGGTTGCTGAGAAAAAGGAACATAAAAACAGAACAGGCATGTTCTGAGATAATCGCATTTAATGTTCAAAATCTGCATTACTTCAGTTACAACGAGATAACAGTAAATTGACGGACTTGTTAAATAGGCACCAGCCAAATACTCATCACCAATATTATTGTTTTGTTTTTTGTGTTGAAACGTCTTTCCTGACGGGCTTTATTTGTCACTTGCTATGGAGCCGTGTCAGCATAGTACTGTCGACGCAGTTCGATGGTGCGGAGGCCCGGAACTGTGAAGGGCCCTGGTAAAATTCTAAAATAGTTCAGCACATTCACACGGGCTATATTGGCATCATTAAAAGTGAACACAGCATCAAGAGTGCATAGTTACAGTCTTTTTAGCTTGACGAAAACATTTTTAGGAACAAGCTCGCACACTACAATCCAACGAATCGTTGTGGTTTTGAGTTTACCCTCGGAGTCATTAGGAAGTAATTCTGGATTAGCTAGTTCCAGATAATATGGCACAACAGCCTCAATAACAGATGCTGGAAGGTGTTTTTTGTGAACGTATGAATCACCATTCAACTGGGCTTTGTTGATTTTACACAAATTTTCGGAGTCCTTCGAGCAAATTCTGTTGGTGGATTGATTGGTATTTTTTGGTCCCATGGAAAAATGTGTATGTGGATCGGACAGCTTTTCACATGTCCTCCAAGCTGGGTCTATTTCTTTGAATGGCCTAACGATAATAATTTTGGTGCCTGCCAATGACGACACCACTAAGGACATCGCCAACCAGATATATATTTCTGACAAAAAGCTTGATGCCTCTGATTTCTTTCGTTTCCGCAATTCTGGGCCCATTCTTTTCTGAACATGCCAAATGCACTCCAGCTTGCAAACTGTAACTTTTACATACGGCTATGATGCTTGAACGGCAAGGAATCTCTTGCTACATAAGTATGGGGGCTTGGCAGGCTACCACACATGTTTTTAAATATGTCATTTTAGTGGAAAAAAATCGTACTAAGACAGACAAATGACTGATTCTGGTTCAGAAAAGGCTACAAATTTAAAATAAGGCAAAAAAAACTTTTTTAAAAATATTTTTGCTTATCCTGTTCCCTTAAAAAAGTCCTTGAAAATTTTGTCAGTCGAAGGCCCGTTTCTAGTACGCAACTATGAACATGTTGTTGATTTAATTAAAAACAATCAAGACAGAAACCTTGTAGCCTCCTCTATTGATCTGAAGGATCTTCACAAATCTCTACATCAAGGTGACTTGATAAAATGTGTAGGCCATCGCACTTCTGGTCTGACATGCGATTCATTTCTGGAGCTTCTTTATTTGCACGTTAATTCTACTCACGTGACATAGGATGACACTGTTGTTAAAGAAAAGAATAGAATCTGTATTGGGTCTTGTATTGCTCCCTGCTTAACTGCTCAAGTGACTTGCACTTAGGCAATCGTGACCTGGCTCTTCAAGGTCGCCTCAAAGATTACCCCGACTTTGTGCTTGTATTAAGATTTGGGGATGATTTCTTAGTTGTTTTTAAATAATGAATGAAGTAGTTTTGACTACGAAGTCTCAAAAATCGCAACCACATTTACGGAGGCCCTGTCCCCATCGGTGTTGACGCATCAAGTGCCCGAGGGCAATTTCCATTAGGTTTTAAACCTCGAACTCCACTTTTCATCACAGAAAGTTTGCTGGAGTAATGAGCCAAGAGGCAATAAAGCTCGTACTGCCATTTTCCTGCGCCCATTCAAAGCTCGTTCAAAATGCCATTGTACAAACCTGTTTTAGGAAGTCCCTTATGAAGTTTTGTAACCCGAAAGTGGAAGGCAGTTTTCTGAACCAAGCCAAGCGCTTAGCAGAGTCAAGTTACCCAGTATGTGTGCTGAGCTCGGTCACAGAGAGCTTGAGCAGAAAGCTGAAACACCCATCTAAATGCAAAAGTGGTGACAGCAAAAAAGTAGCCGTCGTGCCATACATGCATGGCCTTTCACACAATCTCAGAAGAATCGCTGCAAAGTCAGGGGTGGACGTGCTCTTTTCCGCTGTCGGACATCTACAAAAGTTACGTCAACATGTTAAATCAGAATGTAACAGTGTAAATGCTTGTCTCGTTAATCATAGGACACATTTTGTAAAGTGTGCTTGTAATGTTTTTTATGCTGTTCTGCTTTCCTGTTCAAGAACCTCTGTTGGTCCGACCGGCCTATGTATCAATCAGATTGAAAGAGCATCATTATAATGTCACGAAAGCAATCTTAGGTCATTTGAACATTCATTGCCGAGATTGTGGATGCAAGCTCTTGTTCAAAAACATGGCAATCTTATGTAAGGCACTTGGCAAGATGACGAGGAAGATTATGGAGGCGTATGAAATTGGGAGATTATCACATATGTGCATTAGCCAACCTTCAGTATCGCTTTCTAAAAAAGAGCTTCATTACCTTGATTTGATGCAGTGACATGAAATATTTTTTGCTATGTTGTGATAATGCATTGTACACGTGCTCGGTTCGTGCAAAAATAAAAGATCAGTCGAAATAGCACTCTGTCCGTGTCAGTTCTCTTCTACGTCCTTGTCTGTTCACACTTATTCACAATTCATGGATGCGAACGTAGCCCACCATTGTGTTTTATTCAGGACCAGGCCGTCAGTTTGAATGAACTGAGTTCAAATTAATAACGTTTACTGTAATTGTGCCAAACTGCTCTATAAGAGCCTCAATGGCAAAATTTTTGATGATCACATGAGTTTCTGTGGGGAAAGAAAGACTGAGTTGACTACATGATATTCCAAGCAGCGTCAGGAGTTGCTAGAAAATGATATGTTTGCACAACACAGATTTGCCCAAGCCTTCATGAGACTTGCCGCCATAATCTCCTCTATGTTGTAATTATGTGTGCCCCCCTCCCCCCCCCCCAAAAAAAAAAATGTGCTACCATGCTCCGAGCGTGCTGCTTCTGTTCCCTAGGCTGTGTGTTCTGGCACTGTCTCTTAGCCCAAACTTTCAAGTGGTATGCGTAGTGAAGATAACTCTCCGGTTCTTTGTCATTGTGCATAGTGCGTTCCTTTGGTCACTACAGTTTTAGCATCGATGCTGCTACATGCAGTCACCTACGTGCATTTGTTGTTAGAGTGTTCATACCATTAAATCTGTGCATGGGTAAAGTGTGTAAATTGTTGCGTCAACGCAGCGACAGCTGTAGCTTTCTGCATGCAATGTTTCTCTGCGATTCTCTAGTGGTTTTGGATGAGAAGGTGGCAGTGGACTGATTCGAGGCACGTTTTGTGTTCTTTGTTTTCTGCAAGGCCATGAGGATGAAGATGAGAGCGCGCGGGAACGAGAAAAGCGGGAACGCATTGAAGCAAGCTTGCGTGAGAGGGAAAAGGAGGTGCAAAGGACATTGTCCACGCATTTGCGTGAGCGCGACAAGGAACGTGAGCAACATAAGCATGATGAGGCTGTTCAGCATTTCATCGCCTTGCTCACTGACTTGGTAAGGAAATGTCTATAATACTTGCGTAGCCACAAGGACATAACAGTGCAACTCCAGGATAGCATAGCCGAGCATACTAGCTCGGGAGTCTTAGTCTGAGTGAGTCTAGCTGGGAAAGTTTTACTAGAGTCTAAGGGAGCCCCGAGCGCGCAAGATTTATGCATTTCTTGAGTGAGTCTTAGTGAGATCCCCCTTTTTTTTCCCTGACCTATACTCTCCTGTCTTCTCATTTTAGGCAATATTGTTAGTCTTATGTCGGCTCTTGTTTATGCTCATGTCTACTCGCTCACGTCTAATTGCGCACTAGCGTTCGTTTGGTGCAATTCATGAGAGGTGCGAACTGTGAACTCTCCAACTCTTTCACAATAAATTATGAATAAAAACATCTCATGTTCCCTCATGAACATTTCCCAACTAAATTGCAAGTACTGATAAGTTCTGCCAAGGATAATAAAGTCATAAGAGGCACCATGTAGATAACCAATTACATGAGATATTAGCGGTAAAAAGCAATGACATCACAACCGAAGAAAACGCCCTGGTGAGTCTGACTCACTCAGACTCGGTTCGAGCTGTGTCACTGAGTCTGAGTGAAATCGAATGAGTAATACTTTGTTGAGCTTGAGCCCAAGTGAATCCAGTTGAAAAAAAAATTTAGATTAATGTACAAGTGATTCCTAAGCTCCAAATATATTTCTTGAGCACGTCTGAGCACCATAATACAGTACAGTGGAATCTTGATTATGTATTCACCAGTCATGACATGACCTGCATTTGATGACAAATCAATTCGGTCCTTGTACAACCTTTGGAGATATTGTCAAGCAGTATTTCTGGCCCAAAATATTCTGGGTCTGGCACTAACAACACCAAGAGCTTTTCCATATTGCCACCTTCTCTTTGTATTTCAGTGATGTATCTTTTGTCATTATATTGAGCCTCTGTGGCACCGCATGTACCTCCATTATTGGAAGTTAAGTACAGCGTCAATATTCTGGAAGCTAGTTTTTCTTGATGGAGAAGTGGCAATAACACGTAGAGGAGTGATTTTCGTTTGAGTCACTGCATGTTAATTGTCCACTCCAGTCATGCAGCAACAGCTATTGGCAGTGCTGGTATAAAAAGGGCATGTTCAGGCACATGAAGATGTACAAGATGGCTGGTGCGCGGCATGTTTCCACGTCTATAGTCTTGAAAACTGTCTATAGTTTGGGAAATGAATGCCTCATCTGCTGTGTATATGAGCAGCAGATTATTGTCTAGGATATTTTATATACTCTAGTTTATATAGTCTTGAAAACCGTCTATAGTTTGAGAAATGAATGCCTCATCTGCTGTGTATATGAGCAGCAGATTATTGTCTAGGATATTTTATATACTCTAGTTTACCCAGTCAGTCTGGTAGATGAATACACAAATTATTAGCAAGTTTATCACAACATAATTGTCGTTACTGCTATTCTGATTACCGATCCACAGTGCAGGTTCATTGTTACAATATTGTGTGGTCCTGCTGGAAAAGTACAGGCACGCATTATTTTTGCAGGTCCGAAATCCAGATTCCTCATGGCGTGAGGCTAAACGCACTTTGCGTAAAAACCACCGTTGGGATCTAGTGGAATCACTGGAGCAGGAAGAACGTGACAAGCTGTTTGCTGAGCACCTGGAACAGCTGCAGCGCAAAAAAAAAGGACAAGTATCGAGATCTGCTTGATGAAACGCCAAGCATCACGCTCAGCTCCACTTGGAAACAGGTAGGTCTTGGTTAAGCCCGATAAAAAATGCATGGAATTGTTCATTCATACTTAGCCTGCAGCTTCATTTTTACAGAAACATTTGGTGGCAGCCATGGAAGGTTGCTACAGTCAAGCCTCGTTATAACGAAGTTGAAGGGGGAGTCCTAACTACTTTGTTTTAACCATTAGTTTGTCATAGCCAATATGCATTTCTACCGACAATTAGCCAGCTAGAGAGAATCTACTCACCAACAAATATTATTGCAGGCGCAGAGAAAAACGGCCGTTGGAAGGCAAAAAAAACAAAATAATAAAGAACAATGCACTTATTTCCACCAAATTCAGCACACCAGCTGGTAGATCACTTCGAAGAAAAATAGTCTTTAATTTACTTTTGCCAACTCTTTCTCATGTGGATGGCTGTGTTTCCAGCTGCAGCAGCTACACTCAAACCTCGTTATACCGTAACGAAAAATAACAAAATAATGGATATAACGAAGTGAATCAAATTCTCCTTGAAATCTCTATTGAGAGCATCCTGGCTGCGGCGGCTGCATTTCCGATGGAGACGGAAATGTTGTAGGCCCATGTGCTCAGATTTGGGTGCACGTTAAAGAACCCAGGTGGTCGAAATTTCCGGAGCCCTCCACTACGGCGTCTCTCATAATCATATGGTGGTTTTGGGACGTTAAACCCCACATATCAATCAATCAATCTCTATTGAGAACCATGCATTTTAAGCCTCGTTGTAACAAGTACAATTGACTCTCATATACAATCCTATACAGTCAACGCCCGATTTCTCGGATTCCCGAAATTCCGAACATTTATAGCTTTCACCATGCGAATTTCCGGACTTTTTCCACTAACCGCAGACTTGAAGTCTCTATTGACACAGTCATTTTGGTTGTTTTCCAACCCTTGAACCCACCACGCCGCGGCTGCCAATGTTGCTAAATACTTTAAGTTGTCAAACTCCGCCGCGGCGCCTGAACCCTTTTTGTCGCGCCCGTGGAGCGGTGCCGAAGCGCACTCTTTTTTTCTCACATTAGTTATCTATGCGCCAGGACAATGCGGCGGACTTTGTGATAAAAAAAACCACCAACACCAGCTAAAAGGGACCATGAGGCGATGCGAAGCAGCACCGGTGGTGTACGCCGCATTTGCATCGGTTTGACTGAGTGTTTTCGTTATATGTTTCCGCCGTATTCGGTGTTATTTAGTGGCATTGGCACCATTGAAGCCCCGGTGTTAAAGTTGTCTAGCGAGGCATTCTGCATGGCCATTGGACTCGCGTCGGCTGTGGACAGACAACGCGTGGGCTTGACAGTGTTTCTTGGCTTCAACGTCGGTGTTGCGTACCACGGGGTTTGCTTGCTGCTGACGCTGCTGTTGTGTTTTGGCATGTCGAGCCCGCGTTTCATTCGTAGCAGTTTTCCGCTGATGTTGCTATTTGCGCTGTGTTTCCTTAGACCGGAGCTCGGGGTCCGCTTGCCGATGTTTAGGTTGCGCTTCGGCACGTCGAGCCTTCCGTTTCTCCGCACTCTCGCCAGGCATCAAATGCTGAGAGCGAGAGCGTAAGGGAGGGAGGCGACAGCCTCTTGCACACAGCTACTTACGCAGGTTCGAATAGGCTAGACAGTTCAGTGTGTTCTGACTTGGCGTTGCTTCATCCTGTGTTTCCAGAATTTTGTTCCCCAACGCCATCACTTGTTTGCTGAGGGGGTGTTAGGGGGTGAGGTTTTAGGTCAGGCCACAGGGCCTTCCCTAGCCCCTTACACAGGCCGGACGCGGTAGCGCGTTCTGCCAGTGCTTGGGCCAGCTGTTGCTCATGGGCAGTAGGGTTGGTCACGCCGAGCATCAGATGTAACCCCGCTCTAAGATGCTTTGCGTCTAATATGCCTCGGTGCGTGTAGCCAGAAATTTTTTCAGGTGGGGGGGGGGGGGTAGGGGAGAATCTCCTTTATTATGGGGAAGGCACCCCCTGGCTATGCTCCTGGTGTTTTGTGACCAGCTGTAGAAGTGTCTACAACTTATTGTGATCTTCTAGCAAGAAGATTCACCTTTTTAGGCTGCCGAAGACTTTTTCATGTCTTAGCAAATGGCAGTGCACCATTCTGAGGCTCGACAAAATACTTACCAGCTCTTGTGGCGTGTGTAACTTGCACTTCCAGTCAGAAAACCTCGTTGGGTATTTTATCCACAGCGCTAATGGTGAAGTGTAATGTCACCACATGTCCCTGATCTATTGTCCCGTGCAAGACTTTTGAGCTATTATGAATAGATAGATAAATAAATAAATAAATAAAGTGGTCATCATACCACATGACAAGTGGACGCTAAGATGCTGTATGTTTTGTTCACAGTTGCCTGAAATATTTATCAAAGCCCACAAGAAGTGCAGGCTTCCTATCGTGCAGCCAGCCCTTGATGTTAAGCGCAGCAAGAATCGAAATGAAGGTGAAAATGTAAACGCAGTGCCCACTGATTATGACCATGGTGAACAAGTGTGTTCCACAGACGACGCGATTGCCATATAAAACCCTGCATCACTCTTCGACGAGCTTTCGACCATCGCTAGAGTGACTGAAAGAGTGCAAGACAGAAAGAAAGAATGCGGAGACATATTCTGGAAGGTTTTAGATAATCTAGAGAGGTACTGCCTCCCACTGGGTGGCTGCGCAGGCCATATGCTCGCATTAACGCACGAAGTGAATTTATTTATTGTGATGTGTATGCATTTTTACGTGACGGATACGAATTGTCATCTAGAAAACAGTCACAAGGTAACTGTAGCAAACAAGAAAGTGCGTCTTTTGTGAATATTGCCTAACGAACTTTTGTATTTTTATGTCACCGGGCCGTTTTACGTGCGCATAAAATAATATACCTTGCACAAAAAGCCTTAGTGTCTTGTTCATTCACCCATTAGCTGTTTTTTGCAGAGTGCACAAAGAAGGATATTTCTTATATACTTAATGCTAAGAAGAGCAGTGAAACATACCGTAATTACTTGAATCTAACGCGCATCTTTTTTCCGGTTAAGCGAGTTTATAAATCGCATGCGCGTTAGAAGCGAGTACGAAAAAGAAAATGAATATGGTCATTCTATTGCCATCGGCACTTTCAAAATGGCCGCCCCCTACGTGCGTCGGCATGGCGCGTCGGCCATTTCTGCCTATGTGTTTCCCATGTGCGGCACTTCGTAGGTGTGCTGAGGAGTTCGTCATCTTGTAGTACATTAGCATCGACGGCATGGTAGGGCCAACTCCAAAAACTCAACGAGTGTACCACAATGCTGCTTTTAAAAGAAAAGTCATCGCGGTCGTTCGGAGTTACCGAAACGTGTGTGCGGGACTGGCGGAAACAATAGCAGAATATTGTCGACAGCAAAGATTCACGCAAAGGCTTCAGTGGACCACAGCAGGGTCGGTTTCCACAAATTGAAGAGCTGCTCGGCGAGTATGTGATTAAGCAGTGAGCGGCACAGCGGCCCGTGACGACAGAACTGCTCCAAGTGGGGGCTATGCAGTTAGCCTTAGAAAAAGGGCTAATGCAGAGCCAGTTTAAGCGAGCAAGTGCTGGCTAACTAACTTTATGAAGAGGAAAGGCTTTTCCGTCCGAAGGCGAACGGGCATATGCCGGAAGTTGCTGGAGGAGTACGAAGAAAAAAGTCAGAGTCTTCAGAGGTTCCTCTTAAACTTACGGCACAACAACGGCTACCTGCTTGGGCAAACCGGGAATGCCGATCAAACGCCTCTTTACTTCGACATGCCTGGCACCACAACCGTCGAGGAGAAGGGGGCGAAGCAAGTTCGTGTGCCGACATCGGGCCACGGTAAAACTAGAGTGACAGCAGTGCTCCGTTGCACGTCAGATAGGCACAAGCTTCCCCCGTACCTCATATTTAAACGGAAGACGCTCTCAAAAGGAGTCGTTTTCCCGAGTGGTGTGATCAAGCGGGTCAATGAGAAAAATGGGTGCGCGTTGCAATCGATGTCTTAGTTTTTTTTTTTTTTTTTGTCGTGGAAACCGGGCGCGCGTAACAATCGAGGGCGCGGTAGAATCGAGTAAATACGGTAAGTGAATGGGATAAAGAGAAGGGACATCCATATGGTGGCGCGCTGCTGTTTGTCGAAACTTTCGTAACAACGGGGCTGATCGCGGCGGTGGCGCCACCTCGTGAGAGAAGACGGCAGAGAGCCACATTTTCGCCCCGCTCCCAGGCGCAGTTTTACAACTGACAGGATCTAATAACGTTGGTGGCTGCCGTACCCTCGAAAATAAAAATGCTGCAATCCAGTGCAGGGGCTAATTTGTTGCCAGTCGTAGCTTCATGGTGCTGTGCAGGCTGGGCTCTGACAGCAAGAAAAACTATGCTGTTTAACTATGGTCTACCATTGGCACACTTGCAGAATCGTGGAAGTGGGTTACGCCACAGACCCTTCGATACAGTAGGGCAAAGAAGACCCTTCGTTACTGTTTTTGCCATGCAAGCTTCATACTGGTTGCCAAGATGGCCATCTCGCCCGGAGTGGACAGCATGAGCGATGATCTACCACTTGCGGACATTGCCGGTGTTTCGATCCCAGCCGAAGGGCTTCGCCGACGCTGACAAAAACCTCGAGCTGTGAGCAGAATTTACCGATGACGAAATCATTCGTCAAGTTACGGAGGATTCTGACAACTCCGACCCCGAAATAGAAGAGGCAGTGTCTATACAGCCAACATGCTCAGTGATGACGCAACCACTGACACCGTCATTGGTGTACAGTGACAGCATTACGTGAACTGAAATTAAGGCAAACGTCATCGTAGGCAAGTGAAATGCCATGTAAAAAAAAAATGTTTGCCTTTTTCCCACTCCGTCAGCAAAAAATACCTATTAAAAAGTGTTTTCTCTTGCAATCGTTTTTCCGGGCTGCTCAGTTTTCTGGACATTTTCGCTGTTTCTTGAGGGTTCAGGAAGTCAGTTGTCGACTGTACCACAAACAAAACAGTGCACGAGCGTACATTAACATCTTTAAGTACACGCTGCCAACGCATCCCATGGAAGCATTCATTAGCATTATGGGTTTCCAGTCATACATATTCCATGAAATTTATCATCTAAACAGATGTCAGCATAAGCAGCCTTGCTTTGTTCAGGACGTATTTGTAAATACCTCTCCTGTGCCTGTTTTGTCGTTTACCCAGAGCTTGCACTTGGTTGCACCCATAGAGTTAACATAACAGACTATAGAAGAAAATCTGGGCTAATAAAGCTATAACTACAAGAGCAGCAACATGTTAGTACATTGTCATGGTTGCCGTTACAGTAATTCACAGAAGTGCTAAATATAGTGCTTTAAAAACAAATTTTTGCAAAATATAAATCATCAACAAGTGTGTTCACGTGTTATAAACTGACAGAAATTGTTTGATGTTTATATTGACTACATTTTAAAAAATTAAATAGCTATTTATGCAATTTACTGCTCGTGGAAAAAGTGTGTTTGCAGGCTTGCATACTAGATGGCGCCATTATCCTTGTATAATATCAACGTTTGAGGTCATGGTTGTGCAACCGATTGCACTGGTTTGCTTGCACATTGTGAGAATCGTAGTCTCTCGTTGTCCACGTATTTCGTTGCCAATAGCCAACTTAACTTTATGTGACAGTCTTGAACTGTGATGAAGCTAGAAGTCGTAAAGCAGGATACTGTATTCATTCGCATAATGAACACACTCGCATAATAAACACACCCCCAGCATTCATCCTCTGCATTCCCTGCTGACTCTTTGCGCCTCCTTACCCATTGGATTTCTTTCGTTTTTAAATTTTTATAACGACCTGCCTCGGCTCGCTCCCCCCTTGCCCACTGTCGTATTGTTTTTCTTTCTATATGTGCACGCCATGTTCACAAACAGTGCGAGTGTAGAGGCATTGCAACTGACAAGCACACAGAGAGTGAAGGTAGCAAAACTGACCGCGCCAACTGTCAGTTACTTCCTGCAATTACAAAACTTTAAGGCCCAGGCACATGCACGAGATTTTCGAGCAACGATGACAAGATTTGCGGTCGCCATGGCTGTCGTGAAGGCCCATTCGTCATTCTTGCACCGCAGGTTTCTGGAAAACAAGAAGAAAAAAAAACGCTCGTCACCCAGAAAAGATTGCAACTATTTCCACAACATGGTAGCACCCCTGATTCTCGCTTTAGTTGCAATTTGCTTTTCGTGCTTGTTATCCACCCGTAACTTCTCATAGGGGTAGCGAGGCGGCGGCTGTATTTTGTCGTTTATTTTGTTATCGACGGTTTATTTTGATGCTTTAGTGATAGCTTGCTGCAATTTGGGTTACTTGCTACAATGTCAATGGTGTCGTCGCGGTCGTCGAGCGAGTTTACTACGAAGTTGGCAAAGCACGTCATAGCAAGTGCGTCATAAATCACAGCAGATACCACTGTTGTGTTTAAATGGTTGTGAGAAAAGATAGCCGCAAAACGCTTCTATGGTGTGCGCGGGCTTGCAGAAAATAGCGCCATAAGAGACAGCTTGCAGAAAATAGCGCCATAAGCCACCGAAAATAAGCCAAGGGTAACAAAAAAGCTATTTCGAAACAGCGTACTCAAATGGCAATTCCGGAAAGCTAAGCAACGTAACTTTTCTTTTTCTATGATGGTATTTTTTGCTCATCTTGAAAAGGTTTTTATAAAAATTGCCCCGCATATTAAATACACTCCCAACTTTGCTCCAATTTTTTTAGAAAACAAAATGCGTTCATTACACCAGTAAATACGGTAAATTCCTGGTGTGAACGTACCATGCAGTAGCGAGTGGGAGTGAGACATCGCGCGAAATCAGAGTATCATTCTGTCATGGCAACTTCTGTGTTGTTATAAGTTTAAATGCATGGGCTCTATGGGGAGCTTTTCCTCTAAAGTCAGTATAGTATTAACTCTATGGTTGTGTTCACACCAATTTTCCACACTGTGAACTTCTGCCTTTCTTTCACTCAGACCTTAGCCATATCTTGTTATATTCTTTAAGGCAGCAACCTAGGATGCTGAAGTGACGAAAAAATAGCTTTCAAAATGTCAGTACGACATGCCGGTGCAGTGTAAACACTGTGACACCTCATGTGCCCTTGCATGGCAATTGACGCAATTTGAATAAAAATTAATCTCAGTTGCCATTGCTCTCATTGCTTAAATTTATTACGCTTTAGTATGCTTCACACCATGAACTAATTTACATTTATTCTGTGAATTTTTAAAATATCAGTTTTGGTTGCCCAGAAGTCTACCAGTACCTATAAAAATGAGCACAACTCTCTATCGGAACTAGATAGAAACTTCATTTTTACTGCAGCTCAACTCAGATTTTCTGTACATTCTTAAAATATTGAAAAAGGTTTAGTTTGATTTTTTTTTTTTTGAAGAAACATTTTCAAGCATGGCAACGCACCTTAAATTCGGCGCTGAGTGCTGTTGCTTTTGCGCAGTGTCAACGGCTCGCTGGATGCTCCGAAGTTGGTATGAGAGTTCTGAGCTGAGCAGCACTGAGGCACTTCTCACGTTATTACTCTAATTTGACAGTAGAACTCACCTGCTTAGAGCACCAGAATGTGTTACTTTTAAAGCTTTTGTCCCCCGCAGGGGCGCCTGCGCAAGTAGGCGTTTGGTGTGTAGCGACACCACGGACCCGAGCTAACGGGGGAGTTTTGACTCCCTTCCATGCCTAGCCGTGCGTGGCTTTGCCGTGTCCGGGGAAAAGGAGATCCTGGGGGTTAAGCCGATGCTGGGTGATTGGACCTTTAAGGCCCCCCGGCAGAGGCAACACACCCCTTTGGCCCCGGCTTCACGTAGACGGCACCCCTGGGCTGACCCACCCAGGGGAAATCGGCAGTCGCCTTTTCCTATCTCTCTCTCCCTACATCTTCGTCTTTATCTCTTACTGTTTATCTGTCCTGTCTTCTACTCTCTTCCATTTACTTCCAAACTTCCTGGCGGCTAGGGTTAACCCTGTGCAAATAGCCTACTTTGGTCTAGGCGCATTGGGTTATAGTGGCGTTGTACGGCTGGCGTCTGCAGGTTTCAGCATCCGCAAACTTGTAGCGTCCCCTCGTTGGGCTCCATGGTGGGTGGCCGCCAACGCTGCTGAACAAAAATAAGACAGGCATGCACAGAGCATTCCCCTTACTCTCCGATCGTACCGGCTTAAAGCGGGTACGCACCGATGATATAAACTTTTTTAACCAGCCCAAAGAAACATATCCTCACTATCATGTTATCCACTGTGAAAAAACTGAAAAGCAAGCCAGAACCGTCTCTCCTTTCCTGGTTTCTAGATGTCATACCGAAACTCTTGGCACAGGATACAAGGTGACCAAAATGGCTAGTGGAGACCTTCTCCTCGAAATCCGTGACAAAGAACAATTTGAAAAGCTAGACCGTCTTTCAGATTTCGGTGGCATACCAATAACCATAACACCACACAGATCAATGAACACAACTCGCGGAGTGGTATCTGACATGGACTTTTTTGACTTGACTGAGACTGAACTTTTGGAGGGGTGGAAGAGCCAAAATGTCACTAATGTACAGAGAATCATCATCAGAAGAGATAATAAGGAAACACCGACAAAACACTTAATAGTCACGTTTGCATCCAGTAAACTACCGGAATCTATTCAAACAGGGTACACAAAGACATCTATCAGGCCGTACATACCAAACTCTCGTCGTTGCTTCCAATGCCAGAGGTATGGCCATGGCTCTAAAACCTGTCGTGGTCGCCAGACTTGTGCACAATGTGGAGTCCTAGGCCACGTGTCTGAGAACTGCAAACAACCGCCACACTGTGTAAACTGCGAAGGAAACCATGCCGCATATTCACGCTCCTGCACATACTGGAAAAAAGAAAAAGAAATAATTACGTTGAAGGTGAAGGAGAACATTACATTTAAGGAAGCACGGCGAAGAGTCGCTCCATTCTATGGACCTACATACGCTGATGCGGCGCGTCAGGGGGCACCGCCGCACCAACCCTCGCCACTCCTTCGGCCCGCGCATACCGAGCCGGTGATTGTGGCACCTGCCCCCAAGGCGGCTGTAGCCCAGGCTACACCGCCCACTCCCAAACAGAGACCGGAGAAGACTCCAGAGTCCTCCGGTCTTAAGGCCTCACCTCACCAGGCGAGGCCCGAAATTCGAATGAACAGCCCGCACGTGCGGGCATCCAGTGCCTCCGAGGAGGCAATGGATACGTCGGCACCCTTGGTGTCGAAAGAGCGGCGTGGCTCTCTGGAGCGCGTCAAGGAAACAAAAAAGCAGATAACAGGGCCTGGTGATGGCCCTGTTAAGTGAACTCAAACTCCTTGTCTAAACAGCCACTCGCTTTTCGTACACAGAGCACTATTTCACATTCACCATGAACACTCAAATTATACAATGGAACGTCAGGGGCCTTCTCAGAAACCTTGACGACATCCAAGAACTCTTACATAAACACTCACCAGAAGTGCTGTGTGTACAAGAAACACACCTTAATTTAAAACACATAAATTTTCTTCGTAAATACGTTATTTTCCGAAAAGACCGTGTTGATGCCATGACATCATCCGGAGGTGTTGCCATTATAGTGAATCAAGGAATAGCATGCACACACTTACAACTCCAAACATCCCTTGAGGCTGTGGCTGTTCGAGCGGTTCTTTTTGATAAACTGATCACAATCTGCACTATTTACATTCCTCCTAGCTATCAGCTGCAAAAACGCGATTTACACTCTCTAATTGATGAACTTCCGGAGCCTTATGTTCTTCTTGGAGACTTTAATGCACATAGCAGGCTATGGGGTGACTCTCGGTATGACGCGCGAGGTCGACTGATCGAACAGTTCCTTATCTCGTCGAGCGCATGTCTCCTAAATCGAAAAGAACCAACCTATTATAACCTCGCTAATAACACCTACTCCTCCATAGACCTGAGCATAGTATCTCCATCTCTTGTGCCTCTACTCCAGTGGAAAGTCGTCAGTAATCTGTACAGAAGTGACCACTTCCCCGTAGTTTTGAGCACAACGACTGTACCTGAGTGTCCACCACGTGTTCCCAAGTGGCTCATAAACAGAGCGGACTGGGAACAGTTTTATACTATCGCTTGTCTAGGTTGGAATGACATCTGTACTTTGAACATTGATGTTGCTTTGAACTACTTCACAGCGTTTTTGATTGATGCTGCAACAAAATGCATCCCACAAACAAATGGACACCCTGGAAAACGACGTGTGCCATGGTGGAACTCTGAATGCCGAAACGCGCGCAAACAGCAAAACAGAGCTTGGAGGCTGATTCGGAACTCACCAACAGCCGAAAATCTTGAAACCTTCAAGAAAATAAAGTCTCAAGGCAGGAGAACGCGTCGGCAGGCCAGAAGAGAAAGCTGGCAGAAGTTTTTATCAGGGGTTAATTCATACACACAGGAGGCTAAAGTCTGAAACATGGTCAGTAGGATAGCAGGAAAACAAGTACACACACTTCTACTCGTAAACACTCAGGGTGATACCTTGGAAGATCAGGCAAACTTCCTCGGTGCACACTTCGAACAGGTATCCAGCTCATCCCACTATACTGACACTTTCCAAAAATACAGAACAAGAATAGAAAAGCAGAAACTCGAACACAAATCCACTATATACGAGGCATATAACCAAGCTTTCAGTCTAGCTGAGCTCCGAACATCTCTAAACTCCTGCAGTACTTCTGCCCCAGGTTCTGACCATGTGATGTATGAAATGTTAAAAAACCTACCAAACGAAACCCGAAAAACCTTACTTTGTTTGTACAATGCTATTTGGTCTTCTGGCACTATTCCCACCTCCTGGAAAGAGGCTATTGTTATTCCCATTTTGAAAGAGGGCAAGGACCCTTCTTTAGCTTCGAGTTATAGGCCTATTGCACTTACAAGCTGCTTGTGCAAAGTCTTCGAAAAAATGATAAACTGCCGACTTGTACACTTTCTTGAAACAAACAATTTGCTCGACCCATTTCAGTGCGGGTTTCGAGAGAGTAGATCCACGACAGACCACCTTGTTCGTATTGAGGCACAGATCAGAGACGCCTTCGTCCATAAACAATATTTTCTCTCTGTGTTCCTCGATATCGAAAAGGCTTATGATACAACATGGCGTTTTGGAATTCTAAGAGACCTGTCCCACCTTGGCGTGCGCGGAAGAATGTTTCACATAATCAGAAGTTACCTGTCAAACCGGAAATTCCGTGTCAGAGTGGGCACGGTTCTTTCCCAAACATTTGTCCAGGAAACAGGCGTGCCACAAGGTGGTGTACTTAGCTGCACACTTTTTCTCATAAAAATGAATTCCTTGCGCTTGACCATGCCTCGCAATATGTTTTATTGTACATATGTCGATGACGTCCAGCTTGGCTTTAGGTCTTGCAATCTGGCAATGTGTGAGCGGCAGGTTCAGTTAGGTTTAAACAAGGTCTCCGAATGGGCAGAGGAAAACGGATTCCGACTGAACCCACAAAAAAGCACGTGTGTCTTGTTCTCCAGAACGAGAGGCATGCACTCAGAACCCGACATTGAACTGAACAGTCAACGTCTGTCTGTTAATACGGAGCACAAATTCTTAGGATTAATCTTGGACAACAAGTTGACCTTCGTACCGCACATCAAGTATCTAAAAACAAAATGTTTCAAAGCCATGAATGTTTCAAGTGTTGTCACGTACTAGGTGGGGTAGTGACAGGCAATGTCTCATGAACCTATATAGAAGCCTCATTCGCACCCGCTTAGATTATGGGGCCGTTGTTTATCAGTCTGCGACTCAAAGTGCTTTGAAGATGCTGGACCCCGTGCACCATTTGGGCATCCGCCTTTCTACGGGTGCTTTTTGCACCAGCCCCGTAGAAAGCCTTTATGTTGAGTCAAATGAGTGGTCGCTTCATCTGCAGAGAACTTACATGTCCTTTGTTTATTTCCTTAAGGTGAAAGCAGACAAGAAGCACCCCTCATACTCTACTATTAATGATTTGTCGAGCTCAATTTTGTTTCAAAACAGGCCTTCGATGAGGCAGCCCTTCTCAATTCGCCTGAAGAGTCTAGCTGAGGAAACTGGAGTCTCACTAGAACACAGTTTAATGGCTCTTGTAGCATACCCGCCACCGTGGCAATGGCAGACTATAGAATGCGATGTGTCTTTTGTAGAAGTTACAAAACATCCGCCTATTGCCCATATCCGAACATACTTCCTGGAACTTCAACACAAATACACACGTCCTGAGTTCTTTACAGATGCCTCCAAGTCTAACTCCTCTGTGTCCTACGCTGCTGTCGGTCCATCCTTTTCGGATGCTGGCCCTCTACATCCAGGCACAAGTATCTTCACAGCGGAAGCCTATGCGATACTTGTGGCGTCTAAACACATCAAGCAATTACAAATACAAAAAGCAGTAATTTATACAGACTCTCTCAGTGTAGTAACGGCTCTGCACACTCTTAAAAAACACAAAAACCCAGTCCTTGCCTCACTTTACTCCATTTTATGCACACTCTACACACTCAAACAACATGTTGTAGTGTACTGGGTGCCAGGGCACCGTGAGATTCAAGGCAACGTGAGGGCGGATCAGCTCGCTGCATCCGTCCACAAAAGCACTGCCCCTACACCCATATCATACCGGCCCTTGATCTTAAGCCGTCTCTCAAACGAAACCTCAGAGTATACTGGCAGAGCAAGTGGGATACACACACACAAAACAAACTACACATTATTAAGCCACACCTTGGTCATTGGCTGCCTGTATCGAAATCGCATCATACAGAGGTAATACTAACGAGACTCAGAATAGGACACACATACACGACACACACATATCTTTTGTCTGGTGGCGATCCACCATTGTGTGCCAGATGTGGTGAACCATTAACCGTCCTTCACATGTTAATCCAGTGTAAACACTTAGAAACTCTAAGAAAACAACATTTTCCATTACCCTACCGACAACATATACCTTTACACCCTGCAATGTTCGTTGGTAGAGAACCGCTTTTTAGTCATAAATCATTGTTAGCGTTTTTAAAAGAAATTAATAATTTTCATATCATATACCCGGGCATTCCGTAGCACGACCTCTCTAGAGAGGTTTTTGCTGTGGCGGTTACACAAGAAAGCACTTGCCTCACGGCCCTTGGACGCAAGGGTATGAACGAGTGAGGCACTTGTGCTAATGCCATACATATCCACCATCGTCTTTTATTATCACCAACTTTTGTCATCTATTCACACCACACACACCTTTCACGGCATGGTCATGATTTTATTACTTGTATGTTCTTACCCGCCTTACCGCGAAGAATTTTATGGCCCCTATACAGCCGCTTATCACAATCATTGTCCATATTTTTAGTTAGATGAACTGGCACTCTTTGGCCGTGAAATGGCCCTTGCGCCACAAAACATCAAACATCATCATCATCATTAAAGCTTTTGTCACAATGCCTAACAATGTTACTGTAATGAACGACACACATTTAGTGCAAAAGACAAACAAAAGCTTTTTATTTACACTTAGCTTGAAAAGACAGTTGGGATAAGAGACTGGTAAGCACCCTTGAAGAATGATGCTATCACTCTGTGCGGCATTTCAGTCAACTGCAACATTTGAACAATTGGTGTGACCAACGTCGTGTCTAATCTTGATGTGTACGCGTATTTGTTTTTTTCTACGAACAATAACAGTGGAAAATCGGATGCCAGTATCTGTACTGAATTCGAAGAGCATTGAAAGCTTTGAAGAGTGCATTAAAAATATATTGTAACATTGACTATTGCTAGTGATACACATACATTGCCATGTTGTTCAGAAGTGTAATTACTTCATATTACATACCATCGCAATGTCTGTATGTACGTTACGCCTTTCTACAGCGTTTTTAAATATGTTTTGTTTTGAAAAAAAAAAATGTATTTTTCTAGTTATGTCTCTATTATTAAATGTTGTACTTGTTTTTGTTGTATGATAAAATTTACTGTGCACACCCTGTTACGGCCATGACAGCCAACAGTATTTGTAAATTAAAAATAAATAAAGCTGGCTTGGCTCGAGGCTTGGCTTGACCGGAAGCTACCAATGTAGCCAGCCTGGCGGCATGGTCAAGTCAGTTGTCAGCCCGTGTCAACACGACAAAAGTATGCTTTATGTGTCAAATTTCAACGAAAAATTACTCTCATTTTGTCTATTGTAGCTGATAGTTCATTGTGTTGTGGTCCGTGAAAAGCTAAGTGTGCCTCATTAATTTAACATGCAGATCAAACTTTATGTGGGTTTGTTATAATGAGTGTAGACTGTACTGGCAGAATGAGACCTAGTGGTTAGATCTGTTGTTTTCATGTAAAGTGATGCGCAATAAAGTACCACATTCACAGCTCGGTGTACTGAGTAAGATACATAGCAGGAGCTGTTGATTTACATCTTGCCTTCGACAGATTTTTCAAAGCTACTGTAAGAAACTAGTGCCTTCTAACAAGCTCTTTCATCTTAATTTCTTTGCAGGTTAAAAAAGTGATACGTGAGGACCCACGGTATGCCAAGTTTTGATCGAGTGAACGGAAGTGTGAAAAGGAGTTCAAAGAGTACCTCAACGATAAAATGACTGCTGCCAAGTCTGATTTTCGTGAATTGCTGAAAGAAACCAAGACAATAACTTTCAAGTTAGTAACAGTTTTAGTGTCTTCATAGCAGCTTGGAGCTCATGGTTATATTTGTTCTGCAGGTCCAAAAAGCAGATTGAGGAGTCTGAGCAGCATTTGTTATACCCCTGTCACACGGCCACCACCAAACTCCGTTGAACACCGTCAACGTAAATCTCCCCTAGGGGGTTCTACGGAGAAGGAGTTGTGGCAGTGTCACACGGCAATGACAAGGTTGTAACAGTTGCCGCGAGGGGGCTCGGCTGGCGCTGTTTGATTTTTGGAAAAGTATTCTATTTGATCCCTATTGATTTTTTTGTGAATCCTCGTTTTGCGGTTTTTACAAAAAGCACTATAAAAACGGTATGCGACTAACAAACCATTAAAAGTAATTTCAAATAAAAACGAATTTGCTAAATGTAGCAATGCTGCTAGCGACGCTGGCTACATTGTGCTTTTAGTTGTTTTGTTGCCTGTGTGTATGCCCGGTACGAAAGTTCTTTTGCTTCCTTACCTCATGAGCGCACATTTTGTGTTCTTCAGCCATGAGTGACACAGCGGACGACGTGAGGAAGTGGTGCGATATTGCGCTGGTAATGACGTTGATCGGCTGGCGCCGGCCGGCCCGACTCGCGAGGCACGGTGTGTAGGGCATCGGTGTTGAGAGTAAGTGAACTCTGGCGGGAGTAAATATTGTAAACAAACACGCGTTGTGAATGAGTACTACAACGAAAGAACGTTTATTATTGCTAAAATGTATTATTCTTTCACTGCGGCCACTTAGTGCTCGAAGTTTTTCTCTGACCTTTAGACTGCTGAGGACGAGAGTACCTCGTTTCGCTGCGAAGGGAGATCGTTGAACATCCTTTGCGAAATGCTCCGTTCACCTTCGTTTGCGTAAGGGTGGCCGTGTGACACCAACAGCATCTTCGTTGTCGTAAAGACGAGGGAGTTAAACGGTCTTCACGGGTGCCCGTGTGACAGGGGTATTAGATATTCAAAAGGTCCTTGAGGTATGTACCTGATGTATGATGTCACCATTTAAAACATTGCTCTTTAATGTCTGCATAGCTTCAAAATCTTTTGCGAAAAAATTAATCATTATTCTCTATTGAAAAGGTATAGGAATTGTTTTTTTAACTAGGAATAGTGATTTTGCAAAGGTTATTGGTATATGTAAAGGTCAGTTTGTTGCGTACATTTAAAACAGCCAAACCATTTGTCTAATGAGAGCAGATATAGTGAGTTTGTCCGATAAAATTAAATAAAGGTAAAATTTGGTTTATCATCATTCGCCTATTCTGTGTGCTCTGCAGGGTAAAGGCCTCCTTCACATCTCTAACTTATCCTGACCTGCGGGAGCAGATTCCATTTGTGCCTGTAAATTCAATAATTTCACCATTTAACCATCCTTCCCCTGTTCTCAGCCGCATTTTCTATTCTTTGGTAGCCATTCTTTCATTTTTAAGCATCATAGAAGAATTGAGACACTCATATGAGAGAGAGAGAAAACATTTATTGAAAGAAGCTTGTGAGTGAAGGTGGGAGGGTCCCTTATTCCAGGAACCCTCTGGCTTGGACAGCCCGCCGAGCTCGAGCGACGAGTTGACGCTGCTCGACCAGGTCCGGCTGGGAGATCGCAGCCTCCCACGCTTCACTGAGGAGGTCTTGGTCCGCATCTGGTGCTGCTGCTCGTAGTCTTGGGACGCTTACTTTGCACTGCAGTAGGAGGTGCGCCAGAGTGTCTGCCACATTGCAGTGAGGGCAGATGTAGCTGTGCAACGTTGGCCTCATATGGTGCAATAGTACGCCGTGTGTGAACGTGTTGCTTTGAAGACGCCTATAGTCAGTCCCTTCGTCTCTTGTGAGTTTTGGATGTGGCGGGGGGTATAACCTGCGTTCTAGCCGATAATGTTGCAATAATGCATGGTACGTTAGTGGTATGAAAAAAAAAAATAGGTGCTAATTGGTTTTTTGTGTGCTTTACAGAAAGACAAACGATACCTTGTGCTCGGCTGCATACCTGATGAGCGGCGCAAGCTCTTAATGGCATATGTTGAAGATCTTGACCACAGGGGACCACCACCTCCACCCACAGCATCTGAGCCCACTCGGCACTCCAAGTAGCTGCTGTTGCCACCATTTTCTTTTAAAGCTGTCTATGCCATCCTTCATTTCTTCCATGCTTGCATCTGATGGTGCCTTTTAATAAAGGACATCTGTAGACTCCAACCCATTCTGCACTAGCCTTGACTTATGCAATCTTTTGCTCACTCTTCAATTGTTCTTGAAACGTTGAGCTGCATGTGGCATAAGATTCGCTATCCCGAGTCTTATACAGGTGAGTAGTGGTAAGAAATAACTGTTGGAAAGCCATATTGGAAAGCCAAAACTGTGAGTACTTGAGAAGTGTATTTCACCCAATTCTTTGCTTTTTGATTATTTCATTCTTATAGGCTGGGCTAACGGTTACTGCAAAGCCAGAACTATAGTGAACTAGAATATGCTCGAGTGGTGCGACCGACCGGGCTCAAATGTCACCTTTCACGCGGATGCTGCCAGGTGGCGCTGCTGCTACTTTTCATGCCAGGCACTACCAGCATTGATGTACGCAGATGATACAGTGCTAATAACCGACAACAAGGAAGATTTGCAGAGATTGATGGACATCTGCGGTAATGAGGGAGATAGGTTAGATTTCAAATTCAGTAAAGAAAAATCAGCAGTCATGATTTTTAATGATAATGAAGGTACTGAGCTTAGAATACAGGAGGTTGCACTAGAGATGACAGATAAATACAAATATCTGGGCGTATATATAAGCAATGAGACCGAGTACCTAAGAAAACACGAAATATATGTGAGGACTAAAGGTGACAGGAATGCACCAGTGATGAAAAACGGAACACTGTGGAATCACAAAAGGTATGATGTGAGAGGAATATGGAAAGGGGTCATGGTTCCTGGTTTGACGTTTGGCAATGCGGTCTTTTGCATGAGATCAGAAGTTCAAGCAAGATTAGAAATTAAGCAACGTAGAATAGGTAGGCTTGCCTTAGGAGTTCACGGGAATACATCAACTAAGGGAGTACGAGGTGATATAGGATGGACATCGTTTGAGGGCAGGGAAGCTAGCAGCAAGATAAAATTTCAGAAGTGATTGAGAGAATTGGGGGAGGAGCGTTGGGCTAGGAACGTATTCAGCTACTTGTACATGAAGAATGTCGATACAAAATGGAGAAAGTGAACCAAAAAATTGACTGGTAAATACTTGGAAAACAACACGGGACCAAGCCAAAAAGAATTATCGGTTAAGAAGAAGGTGAAGGAAGCTGAGACGCATATGTGGAGAATTAGCATGATTAAGAAGTCCGCACTAGAGATCTATCAAACTCTTAAGCAGGAAATTGCCAAGGAAGGGATCTATGATATTACTCCGGGTAGTTCTCTACTGTTTGAAGCCAGGGCGGGAGTATTGCGAACCAAGACATATCGGGCCAAATACGAAGGGGTAGACACAGTATGCAGTGCGTGTGGAGAGGAGAAAACTGCCGAACACTTGATAATGTTCTGTAAAGGGCTTCACTTCACCCTTTAGTTTAGGGTGATGGCACAGTGTTTTTCAGAGCACTGGGGTTTAGGGACCTCCTTCAGGTAACCTCCTTCTAGAATTAACTAGAAGGAGGTTACCTGATTGGTGGCTAAAGTCAAGGCATGAGTAAAAATGAAACCCTTCACAGCAAAGTACGAGTCCTCAACCTCGCTATTTAAAGGGAAAAAATAAATCTAGTTTTTGGTTCACCAAGTATTACAGCTTGGTGGTGTTAGCCACTGCCCGATCTAAAGGGTACAGCCATAGCAATCCATACATCCATCCATGCCAGCTTCTGTCGGAGCCTCACGGACTCCTTCAGAGTGGCGGATGTGAATACTTCTAACGCACATTTGCTTGCTTGTTTGCGCAAACGTAAAATTACCAGGTGTAACAATAAAAAGGCAATGCTCAGGCACAGGTCATACCCGTCTAGATGAGGAGAAAGACGAAGGAAAAGAAGAGCCGCTATCAGCTTGTCCACTACAGTGTATTAAGTGTTGGCGTTATGGGCACACGGTGAAAGGATGCAGGTCATTACCTAGATGCAGAATTTGTGGTCAGACGCACAACTCAAACAACTGTAAAAGTAATGAAGAAAAGTGCTGTCTTTGCCATGAAGCACACTGTGCTGATAAGTTAAATTGCTCAGCCAAGGCACGAGAAATCCAAATTCTTGAAATTGTAGACAGAAGACGATGCTCCCGAAAGGATGCCATTGCTGAAATTCAGGCCAGAACTCAAGGGTACGCAGGAGTAGCTGCCTGTCATAACATAGCAATGAAAGCATCATTTTCCTATTGATTGCGGTCATGATCGAGAAGGCTGTGCATAAGGCTATGCAACGCCTTGCTATCACCCTGTGTAAGTCGCTGTCACATATGATAAATAACCAAATTGCACCAGTCTATGGAGCGCAGACAGATATAAGTACGGCTTCAGAAAACACTGAGTCTGCACACCTGACAAGTGAGGCAGAATCTGAGATAACTCCGTCAGATGCACAGTCTGCAGAGCCCTCTGAAGAAGGCGTTCAGAGGCAAAGCGATGGTGCACAGGAAGCTTCTCAGGATACACAAGATGTGGACATGGATGTCAAATGCTTGAAGCATTCTAGAGTACCTGTATCGAAAAAACCTGGCTCGCCGAACCAATTAAAAAGCAAAAAATACCAGAAGGACAACCTCTCAAAAACCGATTTTCTAAAAGAAAGTATATTAGATAAGGTAGTTTCCAAAACCATTCTAACGAAATAATTGGGTCTCTTAATATTATACATTGGAATTGCCGATCTCTTCACTCAGCCATAACAGATCTGTTATACCTGTCTTCCAAATTCGATCCGGCTAGTATTGCATTACAAGAAACATTGCTTTCCACACATCACTTGTTTCACCTACCCAGCTTCCAAGCTTTTCGTCTAGACCACCCATCCAAAGGCGGTGGTTTAGCGTTCTTTATAAACTAATTCGTTTAAAAGTTAAAATTTCATACAAATGTATGTCTTCTGAATGCGAAATTTTCGCGTTGGATATTACCTTGCCAGGATACTTGCCTTTCCCGCTAATAAACGTCCAATTTCCTGCAGGCTTTCAAGACACAAGATTGTGAGATATGGCTGCTAATTCAGGCTGTAAATAAAAAAAATATAGTTGGCGACTTCGATTCTCACCATAAATACTGGGGTTTTAGAACGGATCAATGTGGACAACGGTTGTGGGACTGGTCGGTAGACAACAATTTATTGTGCATTAACGCTAGAACACCCATATTTATTCGAGGTCATTCGTGCCCCGTTTAGATTTAAGCTTTGTAAGTTCGACTATTGCTAGTACATCATGGACAACCCTTGATTGCGCCTCCAACAGTGACCACTTTCCTATTATGTTAGAGATTGCTTGCCCCGTTGAACCATCATGCTTCCATGCCCGGATCTATAATATATATATATATATTATCCAAAATTTCAACATAACCTAAAAGTTGCTTTAGACTCTCGCTCTCAAGATGGTGATGATACTAAAGGTACCAAATCAAGTGCAGTAATTAAGAGGGCATACAAAAATGCTTAATTCGCTGTTCAATCGGCGAAGAGAGTACCCTATAGCCCCTGGTGGAATTCCGACTGTTCAGGAGATCACGGACGACGACAGGCAGATTGGAAGAAGCTAATACATAATCAGTCCTCTAAGAACTGGTGAAATTATAAATTTCTTGTCGCTGTATATAAACCCACGGTGGCCCAAGCTAAATAAGAATGTGATAAAAGACTTTTCGATTTTCTCTCGAAACCTAAAGATAACAAAGCTTTATTTCGATATATGCGATCTCGGAAAATCCTGCCGTGTACAGTAAATACTGATTATGAAAAACTATCATTGGAATAAACAAAGAACTCTTAAGAGTCAATTGGCAGAGGTCTAGAAATTAGAGTTTCTTCGACTATGTCTTTCAACTGGCAAAAGTCTAGGGTAACACTGACTTCGAAAATGTAACGCTGTCTGAAGCATCAAAAGTAATTAAAGATCTACCCCCGTCAGCTCCTGCTCCAGATGGAATCACAGTTCCTATGATTACAATTTTATTCAAGCTATCCCACGGCGACGTCCTCAATCTTATAAACTACTCGTTAAAGAACGCCTGGATACCGTATCACAGGAAAATAGCTAAGGCAATCCCAGTAATAAAAAAGCAAGGATCAGGTTTTAGCATTGAAAATATCAGACCTATCTCGATAACTTCTAACATGATGAAACTCGTAGAGAGGGTTCTAAACGGCCGTATAAACTTGTGGATGACAAATGGGTCAATATTAAAGCCAAACCAAATTGGTTTTCGCATTGAATGCTCAATTTGGTTCGCCCATGTGGATTTAGAGAGTCGGATACAGCTTGCTCGTTAAAGGAAACAATACGACGCATTAGTAACTCTCGACATAGATAAAGCGTTGGACAGTGTCGAGCGCTCTATTCTGAACACCTTGCTTTATGACGCGCCACAGCCACCAGTGCATTACAGTGCGCCTCATCTTCTTATGCTCTGTAGCACGCCTTGTTCTCAACACCTTTACGACGCGCTTCAGCCTCAAGTGCACTACGGTGCGCCTCGTATTATCACGCTCTGAGGCAAGCGTTGTACTCAACCTATTTAAGACGTGCCTCAGCCTCCTGTACGCTGCGGTGCGCATCGTGTTCTCACGCTCTGCGGCACGCATTGTTCTCAACCTCCTTACGACGCGCCTCAGCCTCCAGCGCATTACGGCGCACCTTGCCTTCTCGCGCTCTGTGGGCGGCACGTGTTGTTGTGAACCTGTTTATGACGTGCTTCAGCCTCCCGTGCATTGTGGTGTGCATCGTCTTCTCGCGCTCTGCGGCACGCATCGTTTAGTAAATCTTTACGACGCGACTCAGCCTCCCGTGCGTTACGGTGCGCATCGTCTTCCCGCGCTCTGCGGCACGCATCGTTTAGTAAATATTTACAACGCGACTCAGCCTCCCGTGCGTTACGGTGCGCATCGTCTTCTCGCGCTCTGCGGCACGCATTGTTCTCAACCTCTTTACGACGCGCCTCAGTCTCCAGCGCATTAGGGTGCTTCTTGCCTTCTTGCGCTCTGCGGGTGGCACAGGGGGTTCTGAACCTGTTTATGACGTGCCTCAGCCTCCCGTGCATTGCGGTGCGCATCGTCTTCTCGCGCTCTGCGGCACGCATCGTTCTCAACCTCTTCACGAAGTGCCTCAGCCTCCTGTGCATTAGGATGCACCTCGCCTTCGCGCACTCTGCGGCACGCATAGTTTACAAAATCTTTACCACGTGCCTCAGCCTCAAGTGCATTACGATGCACCTCGCCTTCTCGCGCTCTGCGGCACACATCGTTTACAAAATCTTTACGACGCGACTCAGCCTCCCGTGCATTACGGTGCCCTTCGTATTTTGGCACTCTGCAGCACGCCTCGTTCTCAACATGTTTATGACGTGCCTCAGCCTCCAGTGCATTTCGGTGCGCCTCGCCTTCTCGCGCTCTGCAGCATGCGTCCTTCTCAACCTCTTTACGACACGCCTCAGCCTCCAGTGCACTACGGCGTGCCTCGTCTTTTCGTGCTCTGTAGCATACCTCGTTCTCAACATCAATGCGACGCGCCTCAGCCTCCAGAGCACTACGGTGTGCCTCGTATTTTGGCGCCGTGCGGCACGCGCCGTTTTCGACCCTTTTACGGTGTGCCTCTGCCTCTAGTGCATTGCGATGCGTCTTGCCTTCTCGCACTCTGCAGCATGCGTCGTTCTCAACCTCTTTACGGCGCGACACAGCCTCTCGTGCATTACAGTGCGCGTCGTCTTCTCGTGCTCTGTAGCATGCCTCTTTCTCAATATCTTTATGACGTGCCTCAGCCTCCAGTGCATTATGGTACGCCTCGTCTTCTCGCACTCTTCAGCACGCGTCGTTCTCAACCTTTTTACGACTCGGCTCAGCTTTCAGTGCAGTACTGTGCGCATCGTCTTCTCGCGCTCTGTAGCACGCCTCGTTCTCAATACCTCTGCGAGGCGCCTCAGCCTCCTGTCCTTTTCTTGTTTCATTGCACGAGCGTGAGACCTATGCACCAGCCCTTCTCACATAAGAAAGGGACACGTTAAACTGTGGTGGCAATGCCTAGTAAAAAACGTCGACCTGCAGGCGCGCGTGGGCTCAGTGGGGACATCTTCGTCCGGTTTCACGATATGCCCATCACGCGGCAAAATGCTTGTCCTGTGATTATTTTAAATAAACGTCAAGTTTCCTTCTACTGAAGGAAATTTAGTATCTTCAAGCTGCCTCGACCCCGTCTTTGCAAATCTGCTGTGCCAGAACAATCAGACACAACACTTCAACAACCTCCAGGACCGCTGATATCTCTGCAGAGTTTAATGCCGTTTGGGAATATGTCCTATAGAGGGTTCTTTTTCCCATTTGGCAGTTTTATCAATTATTCGATTACTCACATGGCGATAATCTATTGTAAAACACTATGCACAATTCAAATAATTTATCTGAATATCTCGTGCAACATGCTAAAAGGAGTGCGATTGGTCTGTATAGTTTGTGGATGAATGGTGAAACAGATCACGTCGTGTGTTGATGAAGTCTATTCGGGTATGCGCATGATGGGAAGTTATCAGGAGAAAAGAAAAAGTGTGTGAGGACAGTTATTACATCACACGCATGACGATAAAAGTGATATTCTTTAGCGAACTATACTTTATAAGAAACCATCAAAAAGCACGGAAACAGCGAAGGAACCAGACAGGACAAGTGCTGGACTAACAACGAAATATTTATTAAAGAACGCCCCCACACGCATGAAGCATCAGCGCATGCGTAAATGAGCTATCTGAGCCTAATATGTGCACCATTAACAATACAAAGCCAAGAATTAGGCATCTAAAGGTGGCGCAAACAGCGCATTTCCACAAAGCCAAAATATCAATGCCACGTGCACCCGTTGACTAAAAACTAAGGGTTCGCATCACACATATCACGTTGCCTATTTTATTATATCAATAGGCTTCGCGACTTTCATATTAAATGTTAATTCTCAATTCCTTTTTTTATGGAACCCCGATTTGAAATCAGGGGCGTGCAGCTACATCCTTTGCAGTGCAGACGTACGCGAGTTTCGAAATTCCTTGTGATGTAGCCGTGTCTACAAAAGTCAGAAGAACCGATCAGCTTCAATGACAGACGCTCCTGAGATCTTCAGCACCATGAGACTACAGCACCGCCGCTACTGTCCCCCTCCGGAGAATCAGTCGAGATGCGATGCAGCCAGAGAACCATTGTTAATATGCAGAGAACACCTACCAGTTTCATCTACCATTGCCCATCCTTGCACAAGGGCATTTTTGACGGGCCGTAAATGGAAGCAAAATCATATAATGCAACAAGTTTTTATTGATTGTGGATACTGACGTACAGTGAATTAAGTGGGGAAAGTATAAAAAATATAAAAAATGATATTTTAATCGTCGTCAGAAGTTTCTCTTGCATGCTCTTCTCTTGAAGTTAGCGCGATTATACCTTTTTATTGAAACGTGATATTAATATAACGTTTATCAGTTTTACAAATAGGCATGTTAAGAAAGTGATGCTAAATTTTCACCCCTCTGCTATGCGCCCTTTGTGAAATAAAGGCCTGCAAACTCTGCAGAAAAACTTCTTATGTTAAATTTGGGAATTTTTATAACAAAATCTACATTACGCTGACACTCGAAATGTGATTGAGCGTAAGGACCAGTACGCCTATATGTAGCCAAACAAATTTGAGGTACCAATTATTAATATATTTTGTGTAATTATTTCAATGGCAAATTCAAAAAACGCATCAGAGCAGATAATTAAACGTGGCACTCCACATCTCTGTCATTATTGATTTACTGTGCTTCAAAGAAAAGTTTTATGGCAAAACAAATTGCGAATCTCTTTTTTACACAGAGTAGGCAGCAATATATAATATTTTGAATGAAATTTAAGAGGTCGACCAGCCATGCTGTGTTCGATCTTACGTGGAATCACCCAGCTTACGCCAGCTGCGTCCAGTGGACGAATGTGTTGACGAAAAATGTCGGGGCCTGCACGAATCCAATTAACCTCATCGTTCTGCGTTGCAACCAAGTATTCTGGCACAGAGCCGCCGTCCGCGCCGGCACAAGCGCTACATATCAGCTTCCCGCTTCTGGTGTTGATGACATCCATGTCACTGTTGGCTTCGTTACGCAACAGTAAACATTTGACTGTTTAACATGTCTGCGTACATTTTTTACATATCTTTATGAGACAAAAAAAAACAACACCTACCTTTCATTAACACCGATACTCAAGACGCGTGTGACCCTTCGAAGTTTCGCAATCGGGGCTGCACGACACGAGATCTGTACCACGCATGATCACAACACATCACCCTCCTGTGCGCAACTACGTTGCTCTGTGAGCGCATATATCACGTACAATACCCACAACAGCCACGGATCGCATTACCTTGAGGATTACATAACGCCGTTCCTATTTTCTCATTAACCTCCTCAGACCTGAGAGTAATGGCACGGAGAAATAACTTTGACCAAGTTCTTATACTTACTTTTGTGTTACATAGAACCCCCCCCCCCCTAAAAATTATTTTGAATGTGCGCAGAGCCTAACAACAAGTAATTGTTTGTCCCCCTGCAGGGACACTGGGTCTATCCTTAGGCATTGCTAGGAATACGTATGCATTTTTGTGTATTTGGAAAGGGCTGCAAATAACTGTTTCGAGGATGAACTTTAGAGAAAGAAAGATTAAATTGATTTTTATTAGTTCTGGTGACACATTTAGAGCACAAAAAAATCACTTTTGGGACGGATGGGCGCGGGACATACAGAAACGTCTTGTCTTTCGTGCACCATATTTTGCCCTTATCTTCAGGCTCCACTACAAAGGCAGCCGACGGCATCACAATGGGCTTTTTGTCGACCCATTTTGTGCAAGCAAGCCTGCTGTCTTGTCGCAGTCGCTGCTCCGAAGTGCCCCGAGATTTCTTCAATAAATCCTTGTCATTTGTGAAATTGGCCTCTTTTGGCATTCTGTTCTTCATCAGAGTGCCGGTGCCAAAAATGCCCTTCTTCATAAACTCATCCATAAAACTGACCGAAGAAAACCAACGGTCACAGTAAAGCGTGGAGCATGCAGGCAGTCTCAACCAGCTTCAAGACTGAGTTGCCCGATATGCCAAGGCCAAAGTCTGGAAACGTCTCTTTGCCTTTGTAAATTGCAAAATCATATATCAACCCGTCCTTTCCTGCGAGAACAAAGTTTTTCAGGCCCACAGGATTTGGTTTGTTAGGGATATACTGCTTCATAGGGCAGCGCCCGGAAAATGGGATGACTTGTTCATCCACACAGAAGCAGTTGGATCTTTCCAAGCCCAAGCAGCCCTTTCGCACCATCTCAACAAAAGGCGCAACCTTCCAAAGTCTCTCGCTCTTCTTGTCGTCATCACTGATGTCGTCGTCAAGTTGGCAGCACAGGTTAGATCGCAGTAAGAAGAAACGATCTCGTGGCATGGTGTCGGCTACTGAGCTAACAGCCAGGCCCTTCTTCCAAAAAAATCGTATTCTTGGATAGCCAATCACTCCCATCAGCATGGAACAACCCAGGAACTGTTTAACTTCCTGACTTGTGATTTTAGATATGATTCTACACTTTCTCAGAATTCTCTGGATTGTTTTCTCGGCCATTATTTCGAGCATGTTGTCATCTACATACTGCTTGTAGTAGTCGGCAGGCGAGAACTCCAATCTAGCTTCCGAAAAAACACACCCCGTCTCGAGAACAGGCACATTGTTTGCTGGTGAACAATTGGCTGCCTTCCACAGAGGACGCCTTTGCGAAATTACTACGCCGCTGGAGCCGTCGTCGTCACTATCAGAAGATGAACCAGCATACTCCTCAGTGTCGGAATCATACGCGGCATTCCCGGCGTCAACGTCGTCTTCATTCTCGGAGTCCGAAATATCGGAAGTTTCCCGGTCGAAAATTGATTGCAATACTTCGTCTGCCAGCAAGGTTCCTTTTGGCGTTGCATAAGTTTGTTGCCAGACTTTGGGGTGGTTGTTGCCAGACTGCCGATAAGTTTTGCTAAAAAGTTTTTCCTGTAGTTGTGGCTTGTTCGTAAGAGTTTGGTGCTATCCGCGGTGCATTTCGCGAGTGCATGAGCGACGCTGGCCGTTTTTATTAACGGAATGAACCGAGCCTAGCAGAAGTCGAGCAAGGTGCTGCCGTGCAATTAAGAGGCCGTTTTAATTCCGTTTTAATTAACGGAATGAACCCCGCCTACCAGAATTCGAGCGCGACGCTGCTGTGCACGCAATTCAGAGGCCGTTTTAATTAACGCAATGAACCGCGCCTAGCAGAAGTCGGGGCGCGTTCTTTTTCTGTGTGCGCAGCTGTGCAATTAAGATATCGCGTCTCAGTATTAGGGATTACGGGCAAAACTGAATAGAGTCGCAGGAGGTGATTCGCTGCCCCCTTCCCCCCTTACTTTTTTTTTCTCTCAGCTGATCGTGTCGCGTCGACCGTGTGCTACGACGGGGGACGCTGCGTTGCCCCTAGCTGTGTCAGCACAAGACATATCGTTCGGACTCGTATATACATGTGATGAATAAGCGTTCCAAGGCTGTTTAATCGGGGTATGTCGGATATGCTACAGCTATGTACGCCTGGAAGGCTGCTTTATCGAATCAAATAAAGCGAATTAAGCGCGACTTGCGCGTACCTGTAAATGGGACCCGGCCGACGAGCCACCGTCGCTTACAAGGCCACACCCACAATAAGCGCAAACTACCAAAATTCCAAATAATGATTGTGTATTGTTTCTCAGCTCAAGAGCTTAGTATACAACAATAAGAATAAAATGACATATTAAACATAATAATGACAATAATAATAATACAGTATAATGACAACATAAACATAAGAATAAAATGAGAATATGTCTCACTACGCGCTAATCACAATTAAACTGGATACCGGCTAGCAATTACCTCTATTATTAGAAGAAAATGGTCTTTCACGTTGGGACGTGCGTTAAGTGATCTCCACCAAAGCCAGGCGAGGTGAGACGGCATAAGTGAGGTAGTCGTCTTGTTGCTGTTGCGAACGAGACGGCGCTTGGCCTTTTGCCATTCACTTTCAATCCTTTGCGTGTTGGCGCCTGTCGTAGGATCAACGAAGTAGACACTGTGGTTCACGGTGTGCCAGTCCAAGTTTAGCGGTGTTCCGTTGGCATCCACAAGTCTGGGTATGCACTGGTACGCGGCCCACTCGTCGCTGTACACCGTCGTCCCGGGAAGAATGTGCTGCCGGTCGAAGCGATGGCGCAGGCGACAGTCCGATTTCACGAAGGAAGGCCCCTTCCGCGGCAGGGTACCTTATGATGCCGGCTATTTCGACAATGCTGGGGTGTATCCGTGGCGTGGCCATGACGAGACGCTTCCTGAACTGGTAACAGTGTAGCTTGCATGGCTAACGTTACGGCATTTTATAAGGGTCATGAGGTGAAAAAGGGATACAGCGCTCTAACGTTGACAGGGCGCCTACGTGATGCAGCATCAGCGGGGAAAGAGGGGGTGGGTCGACGTGGCGCGAGCACCTGCGGAGAAAAACGGGATGGGCAAAGACACCTGGAATAAAAAAAAAACCTTTTTGGACCTCTAGCGTTGGTTGACATGGCGCCGACCCGACGCGAGTGTCTGCGGAGAAAGAGGGGGTGGGCAAAGACGCCTGGAATAAAAAAACATAAAAAAACCTTTTTTTACCTCTAACGTTGGTTGACATGGCGCCGACCCGACGCGACGCGAGTGTCTGCGGAGAAAGAGGGGCGGGTCACGGCGCCGACGCAACGCGAGCAGATGTGTGAAAATACGGGATAGGCGAAGACGCCTCGAATCGTACAACACCTAGGTCACGTACTCTACTTCGGTGCCCCTTCTTCTCCACAACAACGGTGACTTGAGCGGGAGTGCGAACGACGTTACGTGATGCTACGTGATGTGACCGACGTATCACATAAACAGTACACCACCCAGGGCACGTACTCCAACTCGGTGCATTGGGCGTCGATACATGGCCAAACTTGCTCACGTAAACCTCTTAAATTTCCTTATTTGGTGCTCCCTATCTCGGTCGCAATCCCTAAGCTTTAAGATCGTGATACTGCCGTAACGTTAGTTGTGCAAAGTACATTGTCACCATTTCAGGAGCCGTCGCGTTATCGGACTGTCGAAGACGCCATCACTTCGAGCGGCAGTTCGACCTGCAGACAGTCGGGAGCAGCACAGAAGCGGCCGCTGACATCGAGTGATGGGGAATTCGCAAGGACCTCGGCTTAATTATGGTGACCCAAGATGCAGTAAGTCGTCACGTACAATCGCCCCGGCAAAAAAACGAGCAGACCCACACTTCAGGTACAATGGTTGCAGGAAACAGCTAGCTGTCCCAGCTCCGCGGGACACTCACGATGCAAGGTAGACAGGGGCAAGGCTCCTATTTTTTTGCCTCTCGAGACGTACTTGGTCGTTGCACGTCTCAACGTGAAAGACCCTTTCCTTCGATTAATGAAGGTGATCGCTCGCCGATATCCCGTTTAGGGATCCCTGCCATATCGTGAGTGATGAGCGTGTACTGAGACATATTATGCCATTTTATTCTTATGTACCCACCTTATTGTTTTATACTGCGCTCTTGAGCTGAGAGACAATTTGTGCTTATTGTGGATGGGGCCCTCTGTAAGCGACGGCGGCTCGTCGGCCGGGTCCCATTTACAGGTACGCGCAAGTCGCGCTTAATTCGCTCCATCTGCTTTGATAAAGCAGCCTTCCAGGCGTACATAGCTGTAGCGTATCCGACGTACCCCGATTAACCAGCCTTGGAACGCTTATTCATCACATGTATATACGAGTCCAAACGATATGTCTTGTGCTGACACAGCTAGGGGAAGCATAGCGTCCCCCGTCGTAGCACACGGTCGACGCGACACGATCAGCTGAGAGAAAAAAAAAAAGTAAAGGGGGAAGGGGGCAGCGAATCACCTCCTGCGACTCTATTCAGTTTTGCCCGTAATCCCTAATACTGAGACGCGATATCTTATTGCACAGCTGCGCACACAGCAAGAGAACGCGCCTCCACTTCTGTAATGGGCGGTTCATTCCGTTAATTAAAACGGCCTCTTAATTGCGCAGCAGCGCCGCGCTCGACTTCTGCTAGGCACGGTTCATTCCGTAAATAAAACGAATTCTCTAATGCGCGGTTCATTCCGTTAATTAAAACGGAATCAGAACGGCCTCTTAATTGCGCAGCAGCGCCGCGCTCGACTTCTGCTAGGCTCGGTTCATTCCGTTAATTAAAACGGCCAGCGTCGCTCATGCACTTGCGAAATGCACCGCGGATAGCACCAAACTCTTACGGAGAAGCCACAACTACAAGAGAAAAATTTTCAGCCAAGAATTGCACCGCGGATAGCACCAAACTCTTACGGAGAAGCCACAACTACAGAAAAAAAAATTTCAGCCAAATTTAGCGGCATTCTGGCAACGACCACCCTTCCAGTCTGGAGACCACTTATGACACGCCAAAAGGAACCTTCTTGGTGGATAAGCCTGAAATTACAAAGCAACGGGAAGCAAGACTTGAATTCCCACTGGTAAACTTTAATAAAAAAGAATGTGCTAGTCGGCCATCTGACTTCAATATAAACACGCACATGAACCCAATGTCCCTTTGCGAGGACACTAAACTTAGTAAGCTGCGAAGGTCCCAATAAAGTCAAAGGTTTTCTCTAAACGGTGTCAACGTGTTCTCCAGGCATTAAACCTTTGCACTCCGTTGCAATTTTTTAAAATGATAAGCGTTAAGACCAACGATAAAGCGACTTACCTGGCCGTCTCGCATAAAACGTGCTGGCGCTGATTGCCGCCATGTTTTTTCCGAGCGGGAAAGAGAAATTTTGCCGAGCTCAAGGTAGATGGCGCCACAAACCTTGTCCTCCTAGAGGGACATTGGTTCTCTCCGCTGCACAACCGTTGTAGTTTTCGTCGCCTGTGAACCAATGTTTCTGTGGGGGGAGAAAAGGTCTGAGGAGGTTAATGCTTCATCCCACGGAGGAAGGAAAGGTGCTTCATCCCTTCCGCCAGGGACATCACGCCAAAGAAATTAAAACTCTAATGCAGAATGCGGCACGCGCATGAGGCGGGCCTACAGAACACAGACATGTTTTTAGAAAAAAAAAAAAAAAACTGGTGAACGATTTAGAGTACTTGGTACTCTACTATAGGGGAGTACTAGGCCATCTCGTGAGCCTCTTAGTGACCGTTCGCATTGTGTTTAAAAAAAAGTGGTTAATGATTTAGAGTATTCGGTACTCCACTATGGGAGAGCTGAAAGGCGTCCCGTCGTACCCCAAAAGGTAGAGAAGTGTGTTTAAAAAAAGTGGGTGTAACGATTTAGAGTACGAGGTACTAAAAGGCGTCCCGTCGTACCCCAAAAGGTAGAGAAGTGTGTTTAAAAAAAGTGGGTGTAACGATTTAGAGTACGAGGTACTGAAAGGCGTCCCGTCGTACCCCAAAAGGTAGAGAAGTGTGTTTAAAAAAAGTGGGTGTAACGATTTAGAGTACGAGGTACTCTACACAGTGTAACTAAGTGCATATGTGCACACTTTTTGCAGAGAGTTCTTCGAGTTCTTTGAAGATGCACCGTTAGCTAAAGCCGCTGAATCGTCAACCAATGACTGATTTCTATGCGGGGTTTAACGTCCCAACACCACTATATGGTTTAGAGAGACGCCGTAGTGGAGGGCTCCGGAAATTTTGACCACCTGGGGTTCTTTAACGTGCACCCAAATCTGAGCACACGGGCCTACAACATTTCCGCCTCCATCGGAAATGCAGCCGCCGCAGCCGGGATTCGAACCCGCGACCTGCGGGTCAGCAGCCGAGTGCCTTAGCCACTAGACCACCGCGGCGGGGCAGTCATCGACCGATGCAGTTCGAACTGAAATGGTCACCATCCAAGTCCATAATGTGGTGCTGCTTATAATCTTGTAAAACGTACAAATGCAACAAATTTTGTCTGCTACTTTGACATCCATTCTCAGTGTGCAATAATACCTCAGTTATAAAATGCAAGGCAGCATCTCCTGCGCTGCGCAGCAACCATCCCCACACTGAAGTGGATTCTGCGTCGCACGGAAGTGACGTCACTTGAAAAATTATTACCTAAAGCTACCTAAATGTGTAAATTATTCGTGCGTAATGCGTTAAACCTACAAAACTTTTACTAAGCAGGGTTTGAACGAGTCAATTAGCTTAGGTTTGTTAATTAAATACATATTACAAGTATTTTGAATACAGGGGGCGCCATGGGCGCTGCGGCTGCGAAAGGTAAACACTGTGAGATAGTAGCCGCCTGCAATATGTTGATGGTGAAAACTCCGATAAAATCGTGGCCATAGCCTAGGCCACCCCCAAGGAGGACTGGAGTGTCGTCGCTGCTTCATGTGATTGCTGGATGCTTAGTCTAACCTGGTGGTTAAAGCTAGCGCGGCCATCCACCGCGCCGCAGCTTCATCTGAGTGTGTGCGCCATTAAGTTTCTCAGTATGATGTGCGGATTACAGTCGTTGGACGTACTGCATTTTCTAGATTGCAATGCCAAGCGTGGTGTTGTCAAAGGAGAAAGTGTTCTTGCTGCCGAGTTTTGCTTGTCGCGAAGGACAAGGTCGACGATGAAATAAATGTTTTCGCACGGTTCACGTGTGACTGACCGGACGCACATGCATGAAACCCCAGTGCGTCGGCGAAGTGTTCATACGATGGATGGAAACAACTTTATTGTAATTTTGTTACGAAGCCTGTGATCTCCGAATGCCAGAGCTACTGCATTGCCGTCTGTTTTGTCAAGTGCGAACACGTACGGCCGTTCTCATTCGTTGCAACGTGAATGCTCCCGTGCTGTCACAGGCCGCGCGTGTTTTTGAGCAACGCAGACAAGTAGTTAGATGGGCTAACGCTGTCGGCACTTGCCCTTGGGCATTTTTTATCAAGTGCTTATCGCCGAGAGCATTGCGGTGACACGTCAGTATTTTTAAAGAAAGTGGCCTGCTGGTTACCTCGTTTGGTGATGGTACACTGAGCGACATAGAAAAAGTTGCCCAAAACTACGTTGCAGTGCACCTTTCTGTCATCAAGACTTTGATAAACCGTGGAAATCAACATTCCTGACACCTGTGCTGAAAAAACCAATGCAGCCAGCTGCATTCGAGTTTTTGTGGCTTTTTGCGTCTCGCCGATTAAGAGCACTAATTCGCAAAACACTTTATCATAATAAATGTAGTCAATCCTGCAAGCGTCATCGAAGATCCAATATTAAAGGGCCTGTGGACGGGACCACCACCAGCAGCAAGTTGGGCTGATGAGGAGGCGCAAATGTTACAACAATACATGCGTGAACAAAAAAAAGGAGAAAAGTATCGATAACTGCAATGGGACTTGAATTACCGACCTCACCAGTTCATGTGTTGCTTTAACCAATTACGCCACAGCTGCCGATCGGTTTGAGAAGACAAACAAGCCTGTTTTGTATTGTTGTCACGCGAAACCTAAATAACATTTTTGTTCACTTTTTCGTTTGGACGTAATTTTAACGGCTTTTATTGTCATGTCTAGACGTACCGCTAGACACTCCCGACTATTTAAACAAAGCGTCTAACTGGAAAATGCAAGACGTCACTTCCGTGCGGCGCAGCAGCCGTTTCTGTGTGGGGGTGGCCCTTGCGCCGCGCGGCGCAGCAGTCTCTACCAAAACGCAAACCTTTATTTACAAATATACCTAATGTTTATTATCAACGTCAAACAAGTTATGTATTTGCCTGCGCTTTGAACCCATGATGAGCACAACCCCTTCTTTTCTCACAGAATCTATCCGGGTAATTTGGATCTGGGGTAGGTTCGGGGGTAGTGCGGTAAAAAAAAAATGCGACTTTTGCGCCGCACGAAAGTGACGTTAATTTAAAAATTATTATCTAAATCTATTTAGGTGTATTGATTGATATGTGGGGTTTAACGTCCCAAAACCACTATATGATTATGAGAGACGCCGTAGTGGAGGATGAGGACTCCGGAAATTTAGACCACCTGGGGTTCTTTAACGTGCACCCAAATCTGAGCACACGGGCCTACAACATTTCCGCCTCCATCGGAAATGCAGCCGCCGCAGCCGGGATTCGAACCCGCGCCCTGCGGGTCAGCAGCCGAGTACCTTAGCCACTAGACCACCGCGGCGGGGCTATTTAGGTGTATAAATTATCAAAATATAGTGCGTGAAACCTACAAAATTTTTCGTAGAGAAATGTTTGGTAAGTCAATCACTTTATAATTGATATTTATGCACATATTACAAGTATTTTAAGTACAGTGGGGGCGCTGTGGCTGCGCAAGGTAAACAGTGCGGGATGGTAGCTGCCCACAGAACACCTACCAGTACACCTACTGAGCTGCCTGCGAAGTGTGTTGGTGGTGAAAACTCCGACGAAATCGTGGCCATGGCATAGGCCACCCCAAGGAAGACCGGAGACCCTGTGTCGTCGCTAATTCTTGTGATTGCTGGATGCCTAGTTGAACCTGGAGGTTGGAGCTAGCGTGGCCGTCCACCGCGCCGCAACTTCATCTGAGTGTGTACGCCATGAAATTTCTCAGTATGAAGTGTGGATTATATTTGTTGACGTACTGCATTTTCTAGATTGCGATGCCAAATGTGGTGTTGTCAAATGTGAAATTGCCCTTGCTGCCGAGTTTTGCTGGTCGCGAAGGGCAAGGTTGACGATAAAACAAATGCTTTTGCACAGCTCACGTGTGACTGACTGGACGCACATGCATGAAACCCCAGTGCGTCTGCGAAGTGTTCTTACTAAGGATGGAAACAACTTAATTGTAGTGTTCTTACGAAGCCTGTGATCTCCGAAGGCCAAAGCTACTGCATTGCCGGCATTTTGTTAAGTGCGAACACGTAGGCCGTTCTCATCCGTTGCTACGTGAATGATCCCGTGCTGTCACAGGCCGCGCGTGTTATTCAGCAAGGCAGACAAGCTGTTTTGTAGTTACATGGGTTAACGCCGTCGGCACTTCTCCTTGGGCATCGTTTATCAAGTGCTGATTGCCTAAATCATTGCGGTGGCACGTCAGTACTTTGAAGCGCCCTGCTGGTTACCTCGCCAGGTGATGGTACACTGAGCGACATAAATTTCCTGAGACTATGTGTCTGTGCGCTTTTCTGTCATCAAAACTTTGATAAACCGTGGAAATCAACATTCTTGACATGTGTGCCGGAGAAACCAATGCAGCCAGCTGCGTTTGAGTTTTTCGTGTCCTTTTGATGGATGGATTGATTGATTGATATGTGGGGTTTATTGGCCCAAAACCACCATATGATTATGAGAGACGCCGTAGTGGAGGGCTCCGGAAATTTCGACCACCTGGGGTTCTTTAACGTGCACCCAAATCTGAGCACATGGGCCTACAACATTTTCGCCTCCATCGGAAATCCGCCGCCGCAGCCGGGATTCGAACCCGTGACCTGCAGGTCAGCAGCCGAGTACCTTAGCCACTAGACCACCGCGGCGGGGCGTGTCCATTTGCGTCTCGCCGATTAAGAGCAATAATTTTTCAAAACACTTAATCATAGTAAATATACCCGATTCATCGAGAGTCATCAAACGTCCAATATTAAAGGGCATGTGGATAGGACCACCACAACCAGCAGCAAGTCAGGCTCACGGGAGGCCGATGTGGATGCGCATATGTTAAAACAATTCATGCATGAACAAAAAAAGGGAGTAACAAAGACTGCAGTAAGGCTCGAACCACCGACCTCACCAGTTGTAATTGTGGCGCTTCAACCTACTACCCCGCAGCTGCGTATCGGTTCGGAACGATTAACAAGACAGTTTTGTATTGTTGTCATGCTGGACATAACATTTTTTTTTTTACTTTTACGTTTCGACGTAACTGCTACTCCTTCTATCATTACGTCTAGACGTACCGCTAAGCACTCCGACTATTCAAACAAAACGCCTAACCGAAAAAGTGCATGACGTCACTTCCGTGCGGCGCAGCAGGCGTTTCTGTGTGGGGGTACAGTGGCTAGAATAGAAAAGTGTGATGAACGCGCCGGCTAGCGCGTAACGCCTTGGGAGGAAACCAGAAGATGACGCTGGCACACGTTTGCACGTCACCCAAGGCGGCGATGCGCTGCGCAGAGACCGCAATCAACCGCGCGCGCGTCCAATGTGAAACATTTAAAATATATGTTTTTTGCTCGTGCATGGCCTCAAATGGCGACCAAGAAAATATGTTCGTTAGCTTCTGAAAAACAGGATGCCTACGCAGGCGCGCGACTAAACTGTAATATCGTCAGGTTGACAAGATGCCGAAAGTGAGCGTGTGACGGCAATGAAACACTTTGTCGATGTGAAGTGGTAGAAGAGTGGAACGATGAACTCAGTTGTGAGCCATTGCTTGCGACACTTTCCACGGCGAACCAACATTTAATCAAGCACTACTCTGTAAATAAAGCCCATAATTCAAAACGTCATACTAAGAGACAATAATCACGAGCGGCATCTAAATGGATTGATTGATATGTGGAGTTTAACGTCCCAAAACCACTGATGATTATGAGAGACGCCGTAGTGGAGGGATCTGGAAATTTTGACCACCTGGTGTTCTTTAACGTGCACCGAAATCTGAGTACACGGGCCTACAACATTTCCGCCTCTATCGGAAAAGCAGCCACCGCAGCCGGGATTAGAACCCGCGACCTGCGGGGCATTTAAATGGAATTCTTTTATTTTCTGCACACACGTCATACAACGCATTTCCGAGTAGTGACTCACTATCTGTTTACAACAATGCATTCTCAAAAATTTGTCGCACGTCCTTTTTCATCCCCAAGAAAAAAAAGTTTTATAGTTCACAAGCGCCTCACAGAACATTGGGCTGCAAGCCTAGGGAATGAGCCTGAGCGTCGGGTACTTCCTCTTTTCACGAGAAGATGCTCGCTCCTTGTGGAGTACCTTTGTGTAAAAATGCAATGGGTGAGCAGAAAAAAACTTTACTTTATTGGCAAGGCTCGGACCATGTTGTTCGCAGTCGAGTGTGACATTTTTTTTTCATGCAGGAAACAAGCTTTTGCAAGCTGTCAATGTGAAGATCGTTGTAGCTAAAGCCCTTTGAAAAAGTGGTTTCAAAGGCGTCTACATACGCGAACAGCTTCTCCGAAAGGCCTACCCATAGACGCCCGCACGAGACAGACAAAAGCGGCTGGCCACCTGGGAGGAGGGCGCTAATTCTGGTCTATACATTGACTAGGCAGTGGGTCACTCTTTTAGTTTTCTAAAAGGGGGGCGTAAAATCTGCCTCACACACTGATTTAATAGGAAGAAGTTGCCCCGCAATGAACCTTCGCCCCCCCCCCCCTCTGAACGGCAAGCGCGCCCATGGGTCTACCAGTCCCCTTCAATGCGGACCATTTCGCCAATCGCTCGAAGAGCCGGGAGATATACCTCCCGCCTAAGTGCAGCTCGCACTCAGCCGAGTTTTCTTGAAGCAGCTTGACTTGTCAGCGTGCGGGATCGCTCTCCACCACTGCGCTAACAGAGCTTCGTCCATCGGTACGCCGAACAACGCGTGCTTCTTTTTAGCTGACTTGTAGCCTGTAGTGAACCCCGGGACGAAGCAATGGCTTTGTTTTCGCGCCATGAGAGTGCATACAGAATCATTGGTGTCAGAGTGCCACCGCAATTAAAAAAAAAACGAGGACGAACGCGCCCAACGAAACTGTCTGAAACGTGCAAACAAAGTATAAACGATTGCGTGTGCCCCCACGCGGCTTCTCCTCGGAGACTTCAGTGCGCTCCGTAGGCGCCGCTTGCCGCTCATCACACTTTCCTCTTCGAGTGTAGCGCAACTAGAGTGTACTAGAAGTGTTCAGTGGCGTGACCGCACCTCGCCGCGTGATACCTTCCACGTTGCCCGTAGCGGCGGCGCTGCAGTCGAGTAGTACGCGACTTGCAGGACGCGCAGTAGCTTTTTTGGGGGGCAAGCGAGCCCTTCGGGGTGTAGGATAGCTAGTAACGAGGAAAACAACCAGGGAGACTCTTCGACAGGTGTTATGGACAGATAGGTAGAGTCCGGGTCATAAATAGACATAGCCACGAGCACCGAGCCCATTCAGACATGGGGTATATTAACATGCAGGGTGGTAGGAACAGGCTGAAGTGGGAAGAGATAGAAGAACAGCTAAGGGAAGAGAGGCCGATGGTATACGGTTTTGTAGAAACACATCTCAGGGACACGGAACGACCTCCGAACAATCCGGACTACGCGTGGGAATATTGTAACAGAACAGAAGGCAGCAGAAAGGGGGTTGGTATTGGGGCATTCAATCATAAAAGTACAGACTGGCAAAGGGTCAAGCAGGAGTGCAAGGAACATTCATGGCTAAAAGGGAAAGTGGCAGGTCAAATGACACTCCTTGGTTTTGTGTACTTGTGGACGGGAGCAAAGGCCAGAAAGGAAAACCAGGCAATGGTAGAGTGTATATCAAAGGACATTCAGGAGTTAGGAAGAGAGTGCGAGATAATTATAATAGGAGACATGAATGCGCACATAGAAGATATAGATGGGTATACCGACCCGACAGGCAAAATGATCATGGATATGTGTGAAAGGCTTGATTTGATCATTTGCAACAGTACCGAGAAGTGTGAAGGGCAAATAACATGGGAGGTAGGACGGCTGCAGTCGACGATAGATTATGCACTGATGTCACATAGGATGTATGATAAGCTCAGGGGAATGCACATAGATGAAGGTGGCTCCAGAAGTCTGGGTAGTGATCACAAACGTACCAAGCTAAGTTTTGGAAGAGCAGTGAAAGTGGGAAGGAGACAAGATGAGCAACTACAGGAAAATTTTTATTCAGAAAGGCAAATTGAAATAGCCACTAAACAAATTGAGAAAGTAATCACGGAGGATAATAAGACAGTGTGGACATACATGAATCTAATTAAACTCTTTGAGCTAGAGCTTGCTAAGACGCGTAACAAGTTACCCCGGAAAAGAAGACACAAACCCAAAAGTTGGTGGGATGAGGAAGTTAAGAGAGCCATAGCAAAACGTCAGGAAGCCTCTAGGGAACACAGACATGCTAAGCAGCGGGGTGAACCGACAGATGATGTTGAAAGAAAATGGGAAACCTTTCTAAGCTGTAGAAGGGCTGCATCCCTTCTGATCAATGAAAAGATTAGAAGAAAGGGAGCTCAGTGGCTGGCAGAAGTACATAAAAAAGATAGAAAGGCAGCTGCGAAATTTTGGAACCATCTAAACTCCCTAAGAAATGAGACGAGCCTAGAGCAGAGTTTTATAACTACAGCCCAAGGTGCCAGGCTAGAAGGGGACGAAGCTATTGAATATGTAAGAGCAAGGGTGACAGAAAAATTTCAACAAAGAAGTACTTTATGCACCACAATAGAAAAGGACGAATCAAGTGGTGCAATGGCTCCATTTTCACAACGAGAGTGGGAAAGGGCTGAGAAAAGGGTTCCTAGTAGTACATCAACAGGCCCAGATGGCATTCCAATTAGCTGATAAAGACATTAGGTCCGAAGTCTAAGCAGGCTTTGAGAGAGGCAGTGAGCAAAATAATAATCGATGGTGAAGTTGCCGATGGATGGAAACTTAGCAGGATGAGCATGATCTACAAAGGAAAAGGGGACAAAGCTGACATAAACAACTACCGTCCTATAACAGTGACATCAGTGGTCTACAGGTTGGCGATGCAGATTATAAAGGAAAGACTGCAGGCATGAATAGAAGATGAGGGGGTGCTGGGGGAACTGCAGAATGGGTTTCGGAAACACAGGAGGTTGGAAGACAATCTGTTCTCATTGACGCTGTGCATAGAAATAGCAGAAAAGGAACACAGGCCCCTGTGGCTAGCATTCTTGGATATCAAGGGAGCGTACGATAGCGTGGTTCAAGAGGAATTGTGGGGAATACTGGACACACTAGGCGTGGAACATGTAGTCACTAATCTTTTAAAGGGTATCTATAAAGGTAACAAGGTAGCTATAAAGTGGGAAAAAACAGGTATCCAAGCCTGCAGATGTAAAACGGGGGCTTAGGCAGGGCTGCCCCCTGTCACCTTTACTATTCATGATATACCTACAAGGATTAGAGGCAAAATTAGAGGGAAGTGGGCTGGGCTTCAACCTCTCTTTAGTCAAACAAGGAAAACTTATTGAACAGGCACTACCAGCATTAATGTACTCAGATGATATAGTGCTAATGGCCAACAACAAGGAAGATTTGCAGAGATTGATGGACATCTGCAGTAATGAGGGAGATAGGTTACATTTTAGTGGAGGGTATCTTAGTAACTTGCGAATCGCTGACAACATTACCTTGATGAGTAACTCAGCGGGCAAATTACAGCTCATAATCACTGAACTGGACGCGGAAAGCATAAGAGTATGCCTAAAAATTAATATGCATAAAACTAAAGTATTGTGCAACAGTCTCGGCAGAAAACAGCGTTTCGCGATAGGTGGAAAGACAATGGAACTTGTAAAGGAATATGCCTATTTAGGACAGGTAGTAACCGCGGAGCCGAACCGTTAGAGTGAAATACATAACTAGAAGAATGAGGATGGGGTGGATCACATTCGGCAAACATTGTAAAATCATGAATGGTAATCAGACACCAACCTTCAAAAGTAAGGTATATAACAGCTGCATCTTTCCGGTACTTACCTACGGAGTAGAAACCTGAAGTCTTTCAAGGAGAGGTCAGCTTAAATGTAGGACGACACAGAGTGACGGAAGAAAAATTCATAAGTGTAACCTTAAGAGACAAGAATAAATCAGAGTGGGTCAGCCTACACAACGGGGTTTAAGATATCATAGTTGAAATCAAGAAAAAGAAACAGACATAGTCCGGGCACGTTGCACGTAGGCAGGATCACCACTGATCAGGAAGGGTAACTGACCATATTCCGGTCATGCAGACACTGCGGAATCAGGGCGTTGACGAAGGATATATAAACATCCTGGAAGAAATCTGCAGATGATCAACAGCTACCATATATAGTGCTCCATAAATAAAGCAAGGGAATACCAATCAAGAAGGATGTAAGGCAAGGGGTTACAATCTCCCCAATGATATTTACCGCATGTTTACAGGAAGTTGTCAGAGGCCTACAATGGGAACAGTTAGGCATAAGAGTTATTGGAGAGTACCTTAGTAACCTGCGCTTCCCCGATGACGTTGCGTTGATGAGTAATTCAGGGGACGAATTGCAACTCATGATTACGGAGTTAGACAAGGAGAGCAGAAACGTAGCTAGGTCTTAAAATTAATCTGCAAAACAAAAAACGAAAGTAAAGCACAACAATCTCGGAAAAGAACAGCGCTTCGAGATAGGCAGTAGAGCACTTGAAGATGTGAAAGACTACATCTACTTAGGGCAGGTAATAAACATAGAGCCAAACCACGAGATCGAAGAAACTAGAAGAATAAGAATGGGGTGGAGCACATTTGGCAAGCACTCTCAAATCATGGTATAGGTAGATTACCACGATCACTCAAGAGGAAGGAGTATAAGAGCTGCATCTTGCCGGTACTTAGCTACGGAGCAGAAACCTGGAGACTTACAAAAAGGGTTAAGCTTATATTGGGGACGACGCAGCGATGAATGGAAAGAAAAAGATTAGGTGTAGCCTTAAGAGACAAGAAGAGAGCAGAGTGGATTAGGGAACAACTGAAGGTTAAGGATATCATAGTTGAAACCAAGAAGAGGAAATGGACATCGGCCGGGCATGTAGCGCGTAGACAGGATAATTTCTGCTCATTAAGGGTAACTAACTGGATTCCCAGAGAAATAAGTGGGTTAGGGGGAGACAGAAGGTTAGGGGGGCAGATGAGATTAAGAAGCTTGCGGCTGTAAAATGGCAGCAGAATGCGCAGGACCGAGTTGACTGGCGGAACATGGGAGAGGCCTTTGTCCTGCAGTGGAAATAGGCTGATGATAATGATGATAATGATGATGATGGCCGGATTCCCAGAGAAGATTAGATCAGATTTGTGAGGTTGAACGTCCCAAAACCACCATATGATTATGAGAGACGCCGTAGTGGAGGGCTCCGGAAATTTCGACCACCTGGGGTTCTTCAACGTGCGCCCGAATCTGAGTACACGGGCCTACAACATTTCCGCCTCCATCGGAAAAGCAGCCACCGCAGCCGGGATTAGAACCCGCGACCTGCGGGTCAGTAGCCGAGTACCTTAGCCACTAGACCACCGCGGCGGGGCCGGATTCCCAGAGAAGAACAACGCCCGAATGGGAAACAAAAAGGTAGGTGATTTCATGAGATGAAGAAATTCGCAGGTACAACGTGGGAGCCGAAAGCACAAGACCAGGTTGATTGGTTGATGATGGGAGATGCTTTTGTTTTGCGGTTGGCGTAGTCAGGTTGGTGATTATTAATATAATGATGATGATGATAATGACTTTACTTTTACTGGCCCTCTCCGCAGCCCATACGTACAAGGAGAGGGGGGCGTCTCGCGACTTTGGTATACATGCTTGTACATATGAATCTGCTCAATCTACCGCTGATAGTCACGTAACAGAAAAAAACGGATGCTTTTGTCCCCCCTGCTTTCAGTCGAGTTGGCGTGAACTCCCCCACCCCCACGAAAAAAAAATTTCAGACTACGCCTTTGCCTGCGTGCGTGCAGCACGTGCGAGGCACGTCGTGTCCCCGTACGGGTTCATCGCCTCGGTGATCCTTTGAAGGCGTGCGCGCAACGCCGTGTCCATACCGGCACCCTTATGGGAGCCACGGTTTGCCAACAAGCACGCAGCTACAACGGAACTGACCGAGTCGATGGCTGGAGTCGCGGCAACCGGATGTAGACGGTGTTTCAAGGTGCCCGTCAGCGATGACGTGTGCCACACGAAATTGAGAGAGGAATGGGAAGGGCGCTCGGCGAGAGGGCAAAGCGGCGTGGGAGAGGATACCAGCGGAGAGAGGTGGACCAAGCGTTCGCGTGCCCATGCAAGAATGAATTTTTTTTTTGGGGGGGGGGGGGTTGGGTGTAACCATAACACCCCTTTCCCCTTCCCCGACTTGGTACGCCAGTGATACACATGTGAACATACCACCGAAAAAAGCGGAGAGCTTCTGACACTGTCTTCACAAAGACAATACGAACGAAAATTCGCCACAAGTATTTATTAAAACCAGCTATCGTATCAATGATACACAACCATTAAAATTATATAATTATACACAAACATCAAATAAAATCAGTAGCTAAGCTGTCCTGGTTGCAGGTTGAGGATAAAATCAAACAACCATGTACCAGGCACAGGTCCGCAGCATACCACCGGGCAATGACCACACGGTGATATGCGCCACTTTCCCATCAAGAAGCAGCACCGAGCCCAACTTCGCATAAGCACCACTCCTGGCGAAGCACGTGATGGCGCCAACTGGGTGGTGGTACCACCGTAATTTTCCGTAGACTTGAGGGCCGTTGCTTTTATTAGATTCGGTGCAGGCACGCTGGGGCGCGTCCGCCGTCGGTGACATTGACATGCTCGAATCTCAAGGCTGCCCTGAGTGCAGCCCTCGAAGACGGAGCGGAAAACTTGCAACAGAGGTTACTGATGTCATCACCTGAATTCCTGATGGTTGTTCGAACCTTGCGGCAACGAGCTTGGGCGTGAACGTGGCCGACAGTCCGACGCGTTCTGCCTGGAACATCGAATGCTTGAGTGAGACTGAAGACGGGGCCTGCATCACAGGGGTGTCCGGACAACGGCAGCGAGAAAGCCCGGTATGAACAGAACGACAGTGGGCAAGCGGTGCTCCAAAGACACAATCAACTGCGGCGGCCGTCGAACATCACTGGAGTGGTGCTAGTGACACGTTCGTGCTGCATCACGTCTCGTGCACAAAAGAATGGAAGCCGACAAAGCGTGGCCAGCACATCCGCGTGAGCCGGCGTCTCGAGAGCGAACGTCATCTTCGTCTTCCACATCCCTCATTCGCAATCTGTATGGCGTACTGAAGTGTGAATAAAGCTTTTTTATATTAGTATTTATTATATATATTTCTCCCCTCACTCATTCGATGTTAATTCGTATTGATTTTTAATCTTTTGTTACAATAAATATCATTGTATTACCCTACCCTTATCCCAACTAGTAAAAAAAAGGCAATAGCTCTGTCGTTTTGCTAGAGCACATCAATGTCTCCTTGCCTGATCTGACAAGTGAACAATGTGAGATGGTGCGCCGCTCCGGCCTACTCCATCTTCCTGCGAGAACTGTGATGAATTTGGTCTTTACCGCATGGCACAGCCTACCAGCCCTGGGAACATTTCTCGTATTTGCGGCTCGTGTGGTTTTCAACGCTCAATAGTCTAATGGCTTCGCTTCATCCCACCTGCTTGTATTAACGAGTTACCTACCTACTCGGCAGCAGACATGCGCATATATATATATATATATATATATATATATATATATATATATATATATATATATATATATATATATATATATATATATATATATATATATATATATATATAGAGAGAGAGAGAGAGAGAGAGAGAGAGAGAAGAGAGAAAGAGAGAACTTGATGGGCGCGCTTGCAGTTTTATATAAATTTGCATACACAGAGCTGACACGACATGTTTTCTTTCAGATACCGCGAAGTTCAATCACACTTTAACAGGCCGAGGATTGTCGTGCTTAGCCCATTTCCGCATACAATACGCGACGCTCATTTCGATATCACGCCTTTTTCTCTGATTATAATTTGGTGGTTAACATCCACATTTACCACAATGATTTGTTTAATAAATTTATCATTAATGTTTGTCGTCAGGATGAGATGTACTTACCAAGCGTCACCGAAGGTACATCGATGTTGATCAGGGCTATAGATCCAAACACCGGGGCATACGTTCGGCAAAGCCCCCGGTGTCAATGTACAGTAAATATTTATATACCCCTTGAAAGGCAAGTTTTATTTTTGTGTTATAGGCCGATTCCCATGACAGAGGAATACCCGTGTTTTTGTTTTCACGAATAATTGTTGTTATATTGTTTTCATAACAAGTATTTCACGTTCTTGCAGATATTCGGGGTTGTGTGTGTTATAATTTACCTTGTTGCTAATAGTCTGAACACTGCTCCTGGAGTGTGAAATTATTAATAATATTGCTATTGCTATATTACTGTTAATATTTATTATGAACTTCAACAACCCTTTTTTAAATGTATAATTTGTGGTGATAGGGGTGTTTTACACTCACCGTGCTTTAGGCTCACTCACTCCTAACAGCAGATGAATTTAACACTTCTTACTTGATTGACGCCGATCACGGTATCGGCGGCGAATTTATTCACTCACGAGTCCAACAACCAGCCACTCGTCAAAAAGTTGTGGCCCTTGATGGACTTTCTCGACTTCCACAGCTCCTGGATAATCAAACTCTTCCTCGGAACGAGAAATTCATTAATGTCGGAGCTGTCAACGCGCGGTCACAACTGAACGTCAGTTACACAGTCACCCGTACGAAGCGTGAATGGGTCCACTCGGAGTGAATTCTCGTCTCTTTTTCGTACCGCTCGAGGTCTTTCTGACACAGCGTTGCGGTGTAGTCATCTGGTTAGGCTGACATTGTGCCCGACTCTTCTTGAAGTTAAATTTGCATCGCGCTCGCACTCGATCACGCCTGCAAGCCACGCAAACTCTCGCAAGCACGACGGCACTGCTGCACTCCCCGAGTGCCTCCGAAAAAAAATGACTGCCTACCCAGAGTGCATAGCGTCGCCGCCGTTCATACAAGTTCCCTATAAAATATTTAGTGGTGCAAGGACATATGCGTACACGTGGTAAACGCAGTTTAGCGTAAAGCGCCGTCAGCCACTAAGGTTTCCCGACGAGGCTTATCGACTGTCACAGATTTCATGGTGAACAGATTCAACAGAATGAGAGAAAAAAAAATGATATGCGCATAAGGTGCGAACGGTGGTACATAACGAATCGCACATTGTCTATTTTTTGTAGTATGCAGATGACAAAGTTGTACATAATAGTTCAGTCGCGCTACAGCAGTGCGTAGCAGGCAGAACACAAGCTAACCTCTTAGAAACAACACAGCAAAGGCGTCATTTAGGGCGAAAGCGTGAAGTGAGTCACTCGGGGCAAGCATCCCTATGAAGGCAGAAGGCACTTCTGTCTATCTTCTGTCTATTTCGCGGTAACGTTTACGTTGCATAGGTGTCGTGCACCGATACAGTAGATAAGAGTGTAGATATTAACTGTAAGCTGTAGTGAATGCGTTTTATCCGCTGACAATCGGCTCAGACCGCACGCAACGAAGCGCTGCTGCATGTATTTGTATACTGTTACGTTTGACCCGGCAGTTCGTCTCAGTAGACGCCATTGTGCGTGAGCTTGTCTGCGAAAAGGCTTTCTCCCCATCGGCGCCCAGTCGGCTAGACGCTGTCTTTCATAGGCACTGCGCCGTGCTCCCGACCAGGATGCAGAAATTAGGTACCTTTTCCCTCTTCCAACCACTACCACCACCACGCTGTCATGTAGAGGTTCCCGGTAGTGGTCGGGCCTCAACGAAAGCTTCGCGAAACAGCTCTTTTGTTGAACGAGCTCGAACAGCGTGGGAAGGTGCCAATGTGACGTTGCTCTCGGAGTCAAGCTCTCGACTTGGCTGTCGTCGCCGACGCAAAATTGCCACAAAAGCACCGACAGCCCGGAAGCGTGGAAACGAGTCGAAGAAGCCGTTCTAAGGAATCGAGTGTTTAGGTCTGCCATGTTCGAGAGAGTTCTGGAAGCCTGTAGCTGAAAGCAGCCATGGACCGATGCTGACGTTCGCCATCTCCCCGGAGGAGCTCAACTTTCCCTTTCCGGACTTTACCTCCTCGCCCTGCAGTGCCTTCAAGGCATGGGCCGGGTGTGTCATTGTGGGGTGTGCTCGGACGTTTTCGCCCAGCCGAGTGGTGCAATATCTGCATCCTTTCTGGTGGATGGACCACTGAGACTTCGTCATCTAATTTATGGCAAGAGTGGTCACCGCCTTCTTTGGACCTCCGTGTAAGGAGACGGCGGGCTATAAAAGCCAAAGACATTTTGTAAATAGGCGCAGAATCATGAGCTGAATCTTTGTGCATAGTTGATTCTCGGCTGAATCATGAACTGAATCTCTGTTGTACATAATGGGGGACCAGCTGAATCTCTGTACAGTTTATGCAAACTCATGCAGCTATCATGCAAATAAACCTTCGTTCCCTATCTACGAACGCCTTTCCTCACTGGCGACCATCGTCTATGCGGACGACGGCGGGGAGCCAGCTACCCTAGAGAAAACCCGACGTACCTGCCGTCAACCTTCGAGCCCTTTACAACTGGTGGCAGCGGTGGGAAGCCATCATCAACCTCGTAACCCTTTACAATACACTCTAAAAAAATATCCAGTAAAAAGGGTGTCTTTTTGTCCGACAGCAATAATCGTCATCAGGCTTGCGTACGCTTCCTTTCTTGAAAACTCGGCGCTGGCCGCTTTCCTATCGAAAATGCAATGTAACCCTAATAATGGGCATGTCGATCGTGACCGGAATGTACCGGGCGCGGGGCGATAGCGCAAGGATGGAACGCAATGTAGATGACGATTATTGTTGTGGGACAAAATACGCCCTTTTTACTCGCTTTTTTTAGAGTGCACGCGCCGCCGACCGCTTATCCACACTTGCGGGGGGGGGGGGGGGGAGACGGTGCTGCCACTTATAGCCCGATCTTGCCGCGAATAGGAAGATTGCTATCGGGGCTGGCACTCTCCCTCTTTTATTGGGTAGGTGTCTGTAAGCTTAGCTGCCCTGCGTTCTTTCACGCGCCACTGATTATAATGGTTGCGTGGGAAGTTTCACGCTGCGCGCGGACTTTCGCGGAATACGCGCCTATACGTGTTCAGATAACTCGTGGAACGTCAATGGCCATGACGCGTCACTTTGATTCTTCATTGAGCGCGCAGTGCCACAAATGAAAGTCTGCTCGTTACAGTGGTGGAACAGCTGCGCCATTGTGCGCCAAACTTGGTATTCTGTGCCTAACCGCCCGTGTTGCGCCAAACTAGTTTATTAGCGCCACAGGACCTAGGTGCAACAGCCATCAAGCGCCGTGCCCGAAAACGTAGCTGAAACATAGTTTCCCGTTTCTTCGAAGCTTTTACAGTTTTAGTTTCTCAAGGCTGTGATCGTTCGAGCAGCAGCTGTAAACTTCGATTCTGAGGGCATGGCCATGATCGTTGGCTCGCGCGCTAACTCGGCATGCGTCAGCGGCTTTGGACCTTTCCACGTGCTGCGCTCAACGCGAAGAGACTAAGGACAGAGCATCTCCCCATAACACAGCCGCATTCTCGTATACCAGCGTTTCGCGTAAAATCAGATTTTTAAAATATTAGCTGCTAGCCTTACTTCGCAAGACATTACAATGTGTTGCCATTGCTTTCATTGCTTCGACGTCGTGGTGGAACTGTTCCTTTTTGTATGACAGCGTGCTCAAAAGAAGCGGGGGTGGTGTCCGGCTCCCAGAACAACCTAGCAGACAGATGGCTCCATGTAGGTTTTCTGTGACTGCTCGTCGAGCGCACGCGTGTATTCTCGTTCATTTCGCAGCTTTGCTTCATTGTGCGGCGCTTATCGACTCGGTGGTGGATGGTCACGCGTTCAGGTTGAACAAATGCGCGGCTGCAGATAGCTAAAAAAGTCGCAGCTTATCGTGCAACTCTACAATATGCCGGTGTAAGAGAGCACGGACCCTCCAGAGTGAGCAACGTCTCTTCGCGATGCAGCACGCAGACGTTTGAGCGAGCCGCCCGCAGATGGCTGCCGATCTAGCGCGCATGCGAGAGATCACGCTGTCAGAAGCATAGTTCAGACTTGCTGCTCGAGTGACACCCTCATCCTCACCAGGTCATAGTCTCGCCTCAAGGGCGAATCAACAAATGCGATAGCAGTGAATCGGAATGTTGCACGAAGAAAGGCCAGCGGCTCACTCCTTTAGAAAACCCGTCCGCTGCAGCGAACTAAGTGACTATCGTGCTGTCTGTGACTATTCACTTAGTTGGCTGCAGCGAACTAAGTGTCTATTGTGCTGTCTCCGACTTAAGCATGAACTGCTATGAGAGAGCAACGCGTACAAAACTGTGAGTCATCTATTGATTAGTTCTAGAAATAAGCGTGTGACCACAGGTGACCACGTTCTGTAAGTGACATACTTCATTCTGGCGGAGATGCGCAGCCCCACTCTCGATCTCGCTTTTATATCCGAAAAGGGCACACCCTCAGGCACTTTGCGCCATTTTGTAGGTAAGTAAACAAGCCTTTTAAGCAGTCAATCCGCATACCGACAACAGTAAAGATGTCCATAAATTACTTGCCGCTTGCATGGAAAAGTATCTATGCGCGTAAAGTGTGGTCCTACGCTCCACTGAATGAACGGTCACTGGTTCAAATCCTCAGTCACGCGCATCTGAAGGAAAATTTCAGCACTATTTTTCTTTTGCTGTTTTTATTTGTAGATGGCTTGCACTGACGTCACTAAAACCGCCATGTTGTAGCTTCAATTGGGAGAGTGGGGTGGGGGGGGGGCGACGTTTACGATGTTACAGAGCATGATGGTGATGGAAAAAAAAAACTCCCGAAAGTATCCATATAGTTACTATCGGATAAAAGAACGCGAATGAAAAGGAAGTATGCACATGCCACCCAAAAGAAACGTCACCTACATACTGAAGCAGATATTGTCCGTCATTCGGATAAGCCTGCTAGCCCAGTGGATTTTTCTTCTGGAAGGATCTGTGCCCTAGGCAAAATGAGATCAGGTCTGAAATGCCCTGCTGGCTGCTGACCCGCAGGTCACGGGATCAAATTCCGGCTGCGGCGGCTGCATTTCCGATGGAGGCAGAAATGTTGTAGGCCCGTGTACTCGGATTTGGGTGCACGTCGAAGAACCCCAGGTGGTCAAAATTTCCGGAGCCCTCCACTACGGCGTCTCTCATAATCATATAGTGGTTTTGGGACGTTAAACCCCACATATCAATCAATTATCATGAAATGCCCTGCTGCGAAGTCACCGTGATCCTGAAGGCGTCTCTTTTGGCAAACAACATATGGTTCCTTTTGGTGTTTAAAGCTGTGAACTTGTGAACAATGTAAGCCAAGGTCTTATTTGCTTGACAGTGAAGGCATCTGAATGAGACTGTCTATCCTTGCCTTACATCAGTTTCAGGCATACGCATACAGCCTATTCGCATCTTGAGTAAGGGTGAGCGGTGACTGCGTTAATAAAAAAGCTCGCAGGTTTGCCGCAAAGGCGAAGCAATGAACTGATAGCAACAATTTAAAAGGTCACGCGCAGAATGGAAAGTAGATCGAAACGTGCCCCACGTTGCTCGCGCACAAATTACGCACGCAACGTGCTCACAGGTACGGATGCATGCGAATAAGCGTCTCATTTGTTACTTCGCTGAGTATGAAAAGCGCGCGCTTTTTGCGAACGGAGACTGCAATTATTGTGGTGACCTTTGTGCGCCCGGTAACTGCTACAGAATCGTTCTACGTAAAGCCCGAGGCCCGCCAAAGCGTACGATTCTCCTCTCCTCGCCACTGCTAGATAAGGGCGCGCGAAGGAGCGTTGCTCCCCTTCTCTAAAGCGGACAAAGTACGCGTAGGAGATTAGAGCGGGCGCTGCTGCGCGATGTGGTGATGCACGCTAATTGCGCTTTCTTTCTGGTAATGCCGAAAACACAGCAGCGGTAACAGCTAGATATACATAGCTTGCCGTTTGAACGGTGCACAATGTTCTCCGGGCTGGCTCAGTGGTTAAAGTCTCTCTTTCACAACGCAGAGGTCCCACGTTCGATTCCGCACACTGGAGTGCTTTTCTTTCCTTTCTTGCGTTTTCATATATATAGATACGTATACATATACGGTGCATGACATCAACGCCGGCGGTACAATCCAGCCGAGTGTGTCCATATAATTCATATCTCAATAAAATGATTGATTTGATTGAGACGCCCTAGTGGAAGGCTCCGGAGATCTCGACCACCTGGGGTTCTTAAAGTGTACACAAATCTGAGCACACAGGCCTACAGCATTTGCGCCTTCATCGGAAGTGCAGCCGGGATTCGAGCCCGCGACCTGCGGGTCAACAGCCGAGTACCTTAGCCACTACACCACCATGGTGGGGCTTCTGCTACTAGTACCCTGGCCGTCCATATGCTGCCAAGGAGAGTCAGCTGGTGAGAAGACTGGCTTTGTTGAATGGTGACTTGATCGGAGTGGCGCATCGTGGCACGCGTATTTGGCCAGTTCATCAGAATCAGAAGTCTCTCGTTTCCATAGGGAGGCCCCTATGAACAGTAACCCACTGCAGCTCACGACACAACCTTTTTATACTAGAGCGTGCAACCTGCACTGGAGAGGTGCGAGGACCTGGATGTTTCGGTAGTCGGATTGCTAGACACATAGCAGCACTGTCTTTGAGTCAGGAAGTATGAAATCCCCGGCAGTTCTGTCTTCTCAAGAAGCCTAGTTGCCACGTGTAGTGCCACCAGCACAGCGGTTGACATTTTCAGATAAGGTAGCCGCTCTACTCCGTCAATCGGTTCGAGCACTATGCATGTGGCAGCAGGCAGAAAAGACCCCGACCATGGAGCCGAAGACCCTGCCAGTCGGATCGACTCACCAGCCATCTTTGGGTATCCGGACTTAAGGCACTGACTTAAGGGTACCCGGCTACCGCTCAGTCACTGTTCCGCCTCTGCAGCGAAAATCTATTCGGCTTCCTCTTACCCTCGATTAAACGAACTGGGAGAAGCTCGATTCTACTAAACAGTAGTATGTGGGGCTTTACGTCCCAAAACAACGATATGATTATGAAGGACGTCGTGGTGGAGGGCTCCGTGAACTTTGACCATCTTGTGCTCTCCAACGTGCACTGACATCGCACAGTCCACGGGCCTCTACCATTTCGCCTCCATCAAAATGCGACCGCCGCGCCGTGGTCTGGATCAAAAACGCAACATCTTTGTTAGCATCCAAGCACTGTGACCACTCACCCATCATGACAAACATTAAATTAAGTAGTTAGTAATTTATTTCCCTAGGCTGCGTTTCCCAAACACAAAAGGAAGCCATAAAGTTGGCTTCTCCTCACAAAGTAACTTATTGCGGAGAAGCTAGATTACGCGAGATGTGGTTGGCAGTGTTTGGGTGCATTCGACCCTGATGCGCATTTCTCCGGGAGTGCTGAGTTACGGGATATCTCGTTACGTTTAAAATCTATATCAGCAGTGTCGGAAAGGGCAATACAAGAAAGAAATTTCAATGTCTGTGTGCTCCTAACGTATTTGGAAAGCCCGTTTACCTAGACAGCTTGTTAAAACAAGCAAAAAAAAACGTAATTCGATATCATTACCAGAGACGTCTGCCTTTTTTTTAAATATTCGGGCACACCCAGAAAACTATTATCAGTGTCAGCCTAAAAATACAGTACATGCTGCTCCTAAAAGACGGAGTACACGAGCTCAACTGCCCTCAACGCTTCTGCACCCCGAAACACAATTCCCGGCAGAGCTTCGTTCCCAACAGGTGCCGATATTGTAAGAAGATTTAGTGCATAATTTCTCGCGCTGGTTTTTATACAGCCAACCACTATACATAGCCTTTATAGACTACGAGAAGGCATATGATTCAGTATAAATAACAGCAGTCATGCAGACACTGCAGAATCGGTGCGTCCACGAAGCACATATAAACACACTGGAAGAAATCTGCAGGGGCTCAACTGCTACCATAGTGCTTCATTAAGAAAGCAACAAAATACCAATCAAGAAGGGTGTAAGGCAGGGGGACACAATCTCCCCAATGCTGTTTACCGCGTGCTTACAGGAGGTTTTCAGAAGCCTAGAATGGGAGGAGTTAGGGATAAGAATTAATGGAGAGTAAGTAACTTGCGCTTCGCCTATGACATTTCATCGATGAGTAACTCAGGAGATGAATTGCAACTCATGAGTACTGAATTAGACAAGGAGAGCAGAAAAGTAGGTCTTAAAATTAATCTGCTCAAAACTAAAGTAATGTAAGAGCCAGCTTTTGGGGACACGAGCGGTTTAGTTCGCCTGAACGACACCACGTGGCGTATCGACCTTAAAGCATTCAAATGTCCTGGCATGACGTATGCACTGACGTTTCACGGAACGAATTATAATAAAAAAATGGTGCACACACCCTGAAACGTCCGCTTCACCTCAGTGCGCCGATAAGAGCGTGGTGTGTCGGCGTTATCTCGACGGCGACGACTAACAATGAATTGACAGTTTTTCTAGACATACAGTTTCAGACAGCTCGCAGCATGCAGCGCAAAATGTCTGGCCGTCGTAGACACACCCTTGGTGTATCAAAAGAAGCGCGTTTGTTTTTTATTTGTTTGTTTTTAGTTTGTGCACTGCCATATCGCTGTGGATATTAGAGAAGCATGCTGCTGTCAGGGTTTCGTGTTCACCAAGCGTCAAGCATTATGCTTGCGTACGAACATTACATTGAGGTTGTATAATAACCAATTTTTTTTTCCTGTGTGTGTGCTACTTAGATGATGCTCGCTTGCTCCTTGTGCTATGTCAAAATAAAATTGGATAACTTTAAGAACGCTAAAAGTGAGGGTATGGAAACGAAGTTATAGATACGCTTTTTTGTTTTCATTTAGTTGTTGTCGACATGTGGCTGCCACCTCCACCTTGGCGCCGTTGAAGCTGATGTGGCTCGAACTTATGCACGCAGTCAGTCTTGCTTTCACACCGCACCACGATTTCGGTGTCGCACGGACATTTTTGCTCGCGATAAAGGCCGCTACGGATCGAGGCTAGATACTCCGTTCTTATCTACATTTCGGCGCGCACATAGTTAACTGTGTGCGCGCCGAAATGTTTCCAAGAATGTCCTCAAACCAACTCGCTCACCTTTCCATACTATTACTAGCTAGTAGATACTCCTGTTAGCATCGCATTTATGTACACGTTAAAGAACCCCCGTTGTTTGAAAATTTCCGGAGCCCTGCGCTATACAACATCCGTGATAACCATGCCGTGAATTAGAGGCTTTACACCACAAGTATTATTATTACTGTTAGGACAGCCGCAGTGCGGCTGTCCTAACAGTAACTACTTCTTAGTAATGACTCCTTTGTCATTAGATATCTATGTTGTTTTATTCAGGTTTCTTTCTCTCTCTCCCCTCTCTCTCTCTCACACACACGCATATATATATATATATATATATATATATATATATATATATATATATATATATATATATATATATATATATATATATATATATATATATAAGCTCTCGTCAGCATGATTATATTCGCGGAATCAACACCCAATTAGTGGCACATGGTAGACAGCACACTCCATGGCGAATTAAAACAGCAACAAAAAGTATATTACGTTAGACAAGAAACATAGTACTCACGCATAAGGTGTCCGCACCCAATGTCAGCAATTGTGAATAATCATTGCAACATGTGGGCGCAAAGCGAGCGGCCAAAGAAAGTTTGGCCAGAGCCACTCCGCGCCATGTATCAGTGTTGTTTGAATTCGCAGGACATTCTTACTTCCTCCAAAGTACGTAATATTAGTTATATTACACCCGCTGGTTGCCATAATTGTCGCAAACTTTAAGGCAAGGCATGCAATTAGATGAATACCACTGCGGCTAAAAGCACCGCCAGTGATTTCAGCTTGAAAATCGTAGTGCTTTTTCTTGTGAGGCATCTAATGTAGTTTAAATGCTTGCGTGCTTCATTTTTGTGTTGCTATATATCGGTATAACCGACAATGCATTTTAGTACCGGTTCGATAATCACGACGCAGATGTGCACTTTATCTTCATTAGCGATATTTAGACTCGTTCCCACCATCGAACATACCTTCAAATCATTTAGAGCAACAATATGGAAAGTGGAATTGACTTCACAGTATAAGCATGAAGTGCGCGAGTAATCTGTATTTCACAAGTTGAAAGCGACTGCTAGGAGCCTAAATGAAGACGCTTCTAAATCGTCTAGCGTACTTGCATATTATAGCAACGCTTCCTAGAGTTTCACCATGTACAGTTTCGTGGTGCCACAGACTACCTCTGATTGTTTGGAAAATCATTCTGTCACAGAAGTGTTGTTTATTGTAGTAGTTTTTTGTCAAATTCTGTTCACAGATTGCAATCCTTTGCTATGTGCGTTTGCACGACGCTAATGAATGTGATAAGTGCTGTCTCGCAGTATCTTTTTGCACAGTGGCGCGTTTTTTTTTTCGAACGGGATATATTTGTTTGTGCCATTGCGATTCGCATTGCAGAGTTGTGCCCACCAAACACCTATAACTTGTTTTGTATGTACATTGAGTCTGATTGCGGAAAACTGTGCTCTAGAGTTTACATCTTCCCACCTCTACAGGGTTCTTTAGCGAAAGTTGCCAAGTAATGAAAAAAGATATACATGAGCACCACACGTATCCAATTAGTGCAGTATGCTTCTGAGTCACACAAGCATGGGAGAATATTTTTTTCCAGTTTGTAAAGCTTGACATGTCAACAAAAATAGAACATTGTAATAGTGACTCTAAAGTTAATATTCAATCCAAAACTTGTAGCGCTTAAACAAAAATAATGAAATATTGATTCAGCGGTAAGACAACTGCACTCCTTAATTTTTGCCAGCATTGGTTTGAAGTTCATGAAATCTAAACATTATCACACCACTGCCGCCAAAGGCACTGCGTTTTCAGTGTCCTCAAATGTAGGTTCAAGCAATTATCAGAGACTATTCACGAAGGAAGGTCGCTTGAACAGGCCATTGGTGACTAAAATTGACGCTAAGCGAATGCATACTTGTACTGATATAAAAAAAAACATCGATGAAAAAAAATTCGGCAAATCCCACGTACCTGGGAATCGACGTTATACGAAGCAAGTGGAGAGAAGGCGACTGTATTCCAATTTTTTTATTGAGCGACACGTCATGAAATCACGCTGAATATATGTACAAATGTCGCACGAAGAGACATATGTTGAAAAGTTGGCATGTGGGGTTTAACGTCCCAAAACCACTATATGATTATGAGAGACGCCGTAGTGGAGGGCTCCGGAAATTTAGACCACCTGGGGTTCTTTAACGTGCTATGTTGAAAAGTTGCAGATGTTTATATAACCACTCGTTTGAACTTGCACAACATGCGTATTAGCAAAACCAGAAGCTAATATGAAGCGCTGATGCTCGCGAGTATGTTGGCCCTGGACACAGCTACTTGAGTCAACTTCAGCGCATGGTAGCTAACCACAGTTGACGTTAAGCCGACGTGGCGGCTGTATCAAAGGAGAACATATATAAAGTTTATAAAATTGGGTAGGATGCACTGCAATCACTATTGATGTTTCAAGAAGATTAGCGTCTATTTGAAACGTAGTTCTGAGATCTAGGATAGCTCTGTGGTACAATCCTCCGTTTCCACGCAGAATGCTTGGCTTCGATTCCAGCTTGGACCCTGACATTTATTTTTCGAATTCGTTGGGTCGACGCTACCGATGTCAGGTATTTACGTTCACGCGTTAAAATTGCCTATGTATGTTCTCGTTGTTCTTTGGTAGATGCAAATTGTCAATCACCTGTGACACATACCCCCATACCAGCGGCACAAACACGCCCGTGGGTATGTGCCACTGTCTGGCGGGAAGTGTTTGAAATATACGCGACTAAATATTGACAATATTAATGTCCTGACCAGAGTGGCATATTCGTCAAACTATGTTACCCTCCCATGCTAATTTTGGTTCACGCCAAATGAAGGGGATGACCACGAGAGCATCCACACGTAAGCGGCTAGATAGATAGATAGATACGCTCAAAGTAACCGAAGTTCACTAAGAAATACTTCGCATTTAAAAGTGGCTGCCACGTGCAAATGTGATACAAGACGGCAGGAAGAATTCTATGTAGCGCCATCATATTATTTTATTTTCTTTCCAGCGATCAGCGAGCATCGAAACATTGGGTGCGAACTTAGGCAAACAAGCAATGCCCGCTTGATCTGTTCATTAGTTTGATGAACCATCATTTGGTTTGGCTCGCGAACACTGTGCGGATTGTGGAGGGCAGTCTATGTTGAGCTTAGCTCATTGAATCTATAGGCAGAACTTAAATGCGGAAAACGCTTGCTAGCGTTGAATTTTCTTTGTCATATTTTTTGTAAACTCTGTTGTATATTAGTGCTGGCATAAGTACCTGTTCCGGGTAAGTCAGCAGAAGACGACATGCATGTGTCCATGCCTGAACTTAGCCTTAGGGATTACTCTTTGAATGGCGAATAAAGTGGCATTGTGGTAACGAAACTAGTGATATGCTATGTTGGGTTTAACGACCCAAAACCACTGTATCATTATGAAAGACGCCGTAGTGGACGGATCCGGAAATTTGGACCACCTGGGGTTCTTTAACGCGCACCCAAATCTGAGCACACGGGCCTACAACATTTTTGCCTCCATCGAATATGCAGCTTCCGCAGCCGAGATTCGATCCCGTGACCTGCGGGTCAGCAGCCGAGTACCTTAGCCACTAGACCACCGCGGTGGCGCTAAATATGAAGCATTTCTTAGCGAATTTCGGCGACATTGAGCGTATCTATCTGTCTATCTATCTATCTATCTATCTATCTATCTATCTATCTATCTATCTATCTATCTATCTATCTATCTATCTATCTATCTATCTATCTATCTATCTATCTATCTATCTATCTATCTATCTATCTATCTATCTATCTATCTATCCGCTTACGTTTGGGCACTCTCGTGGTGCACTTAACTTGGCGTGAACCAAAATTGTTATGGGAGGGTAAGATGGCTTGATGAATATGATGCACTGGTGAAGATATGAATAATGTCACAATCCCGTACCTTAGCCACTAGAACACCATGGTGGGGCCACAAAATAGTGTGTCATCGATTAATATTTTTGATCAAAATATGCTGATCAGGAGATCGCTGCAGTTCAGTAGAGGTTATGGAGCTCGGCTGCTGATCCAAAGGTCGCGGGTTCAATCCAGGCTGGGGTAGTCGCATTGCCACGGAGCCGAAATGGTAGCGGGCGGTGAAATGTCCAATGTCAGTGCACGTTAAAGAACACCAGATGGTCAGAACTTCCGGAGCCCTCCATTACGGCGTCCTTCGCAATCATCTCGTGGTTTCGAAACGTAAAATCCCAGATAATGATATGCTGATGAGGAAAACAGAGTAGACTAAAGAAATAACGTGTTCAAAAAGTGTCATTTCGACTGACAAAAATAGTCCACAAATCCTGCATTCCTCTGGATTGTATTACCGACGCGCTTCCGCCCCTTCCACTCAAAAATCGCAAGCATGTTATCAGCCCAGACATTTTTTTTTGTTTTATAGGAAAGTGGCGAGCACCAAAAATTCAAGAAACAAAACGCAAGGCGGCAGCAAAGCAGGCGATGAAAGATAGCTTTGTCGTTGCTATGAAAACTACGTGCAGCCGCGCTTTGTCGCGTTTCCGCGTCTGCTTGCCGTTTCGCCGTTTGTTCCGCGCACATCGGTCCGCGCCGCCGTCGTGGTGGACCCCCCCCCCCCACCCCCCCCCGTCAGCGAGGGAAATAGGGAGGATATTGATAGATAGCTTATGCATGCTCGTGCGTTCATTTTTATAAGTGCCAGTATATACATACAAAACCTAAAAAAAATGTCGAAAGGAGTTCAAACAACCCCTCCTCTGCCGAGAACGCTGGCTATAGTGTGGAGTACTACATCACAGCAGCGCACCATCTTTGACGCCTCAAAGTGGCAAATGAGCGTGTATGATGTACACCATTACTGACACTATTTTCTAACAGTCGAAGTAGCCGTAGGTTGTTAGTTTTTGCCGTGAAAGTTATCATGCGCTCTCTGTCCTTCGTTCGCACATGCCATTGACTTTCTTGGTACTTTCGCTGGTCACAGGAAAGGTGGAAGCGAAGTGAGCCTGGTCGCCGAGGCAGCTGGTATCGCAGTGAGCCTATGAAATGCCCCCGCTTCGCATCCATTAATCTAGCGAATTGTCTGTAATTGGCTCTACTTTGCAGAAATGCTGCTTTTATACCTACAGGTAATGTTTTTCATTCCGTCACGGGCGAGGATACAGAAAAAAGTATTAGTGTAACTTCCTCAAGGGTGATCGGAGAGGCGATGAATTTCGGCCATGCTTCAACGGCGCTCGCTTTTCTTCCCACTTCTGCAACGGTGTGATTGGATACCATATCCGATCACGCAACGGAGAAGCGCGGCATAGATCTTCATGAAAAGTGTCGTTTTTTTTTTTTTGCGGTGCAAATTCGGGCTGGAATATACTCAGGACAACAGCGTTCGTCCTAGATGTTTTATATGTTATAATTAGGGCTCCATGCTTTCAGATAAAGCAGAAAAAAATCAATAAACTCTTGCCTGCAAAATTTTTCACCGTTCTGTTTTAATTATCAACTCCCATTTTAACGCGATAGCGTTAAAGGGCTCGTTTTGCTGAAATTTTGGTGTCGGTCTCTGCTTCGGTGTCCTTGGTTGAGAGAAAAAAATCATCACCTTACGTGGAGCTGAGCAATTGCGAATGATGTAAATAAAGAAAATTCTTAGTTAGAGTGGGGATCTAACCCGGGTCGCTCGGGTCTGAGTGGGGATTGAACGCGCGTTGTTTGCGTGGCGAGCGGGTGTTCTATACCACACGGCCAAGCGTCCGCTTGGGAATGGATTGAAAATAGCTTTCTCTTCTTAGAAATCCAGTGAAAGTAACATGCTTTACAAACACGCACGTCCTGTATACATGATTTACATTGCACCATGAAATATTGCAGTAAAAATGCGTTATAGAAGCACCCATGGGAATCGGGCGTCACAACATGTGGTTATCTCAATGACATCGTGGTTTGAAGCCGGTAACCCACTACAAAATGCACACACACTACTGCGACTGTTTCCTTAAGGCGATGTCAAGGGTGCATAGCTGGTTCGAGAAACTTTCGTGCTGTAACTGTTTGAAGTACGCACTAAGAACAGGAGGTCGCTTTTGCGTTGAACTCCTAAAGGCGAAGCTTTAGGGCCCCCAAATTTTTAACGACTATTATGACCTTGTTCCACTTTTATCAAATGAGCATGATCTAAGTGGTCATTGACACGTCGGCCGCAAGGACGTAGGCAGATTTTTTAGTGATGGGGGCACCTCTTTGATATGGACCTTTTTCGCTGAGCATGCCATAGCGGAAAAAAATGGGAAAAAGTTGGGGGGGGGGGGGGGCCTGGAGTGATGCTGCGACATGGCTACACCATCGGTAAACCCGTTTGGCTAATATGAACTTTTCCTTAGTTTTGCTGTGATTTTATGGCATTTGGCTAATGGATCTCTTGGACTCTTTCAAATCAAGTGTCCGGTGACAGGCACGATGCCAAGTACTGCACAACTATATCAGCAATACAAAACAAATGAAAGGAAAGGGAAGATGGAAGCTTGCGATGAACAATCTGTGAAAGGGGCTGTGTCGAGTCTTGTCTTCGTCAAGCCTTCAACAGATCTAATTTTTTGAGCGCTAGGGTGTCTACGCTTCATATCCTCTCCTCAATACGGAAATCACCATACGAAAATAATGCGAAAGACATTGCATCGGCAGACCCTTTTATGGAAAAAAACTGCCCCATTTTCATCACCATCGACGAGTCACCGGAAATTCGCGGATGACAGGCAGAGACAGTTTTTGCAGCCATCTGTGACGAGTAGCTTCCTATAGGCGCAGGACTACCATGATACAGTGACAAGTGGTTTAGCAGTACAGCGAAATACCACTTGGCACCCCCTTCTTCAGAGACCGGACATCATCGCTCGAAAGGAGTGTGGTTCCGTGAGTGACAACAACCTCGTGAAATATTCTTGCATTGATTACAAGTATTGACTTGCGTATATTATTACAAGCTTTAAGGTTGTTTTACAGACAAAGATAGATGTTCTGTATTATAAATTTCAGCGTCATCACTGAACCAGCTTTCACGGACATCGGCGTTTACTTCCCCCGTCTTTCACCACGTGCCGCAAGACCATTATCTGTTTGAATTTCGCGCGTAGCGAAGAGTTGCGTCGCGGCAAGAAAAAAAAAAGAGAAAAATGTCAAGACTTGGCTTGGTCTGCCGCCTTTCGTCGTCAACGGCGACAGAGATAAGACCCGAGAGTTGTAACGTTAAAAAGGCTAGTCGTTCCCATATTCTACGGCAACGATCGGTCGACGCCCTGCCGCGGTGGTCTAGTGGCTAGGGTACTCGGCTGCTGCCCCGCAGGTCGCGGGATTAAATCCCGGCGGCGGCGGCTGCATTTCCGATGGAGGCGGAAATGTTGTAGGCCCGTGTGCTCAGATTTGGGTGCACGTTAAAGAACTCCAGGTGGTCGAAATTTCCGGAGCCCTCCACTACGGCGTCTCTCATAATCATATGGTGGTTTTGGGACGTTAAAACCCCACATATCAATCAACAATTCTTCGACGCATCAGAAAAAAACAAAACATGCTGCACTACTGTACCAGACATTTTGAAAAGGCCGCCATACGTATCAACCCCCCCCCCCTTTTTTTTTTCTTGTGATAGCCGGCCGCTTGTCCGGTTTGCGGCGTAGAGAAGAAAACATGATTGTGCTGGCGCGGCGACGGCATTAAGCAAAATTAAGAACAGCTGTGCCTATCTGAAGCAATGTAACAATTGGCAAGCCTTATAAAGTAATGTTGTAAAACATAATTAGCTATGCATAACTTATGTAACGAAAACACACTGATGTAAACCCTAGTTAAGCCGAGCTGAGGCTCTTGTATGCCTAGTCCTGCCGCGCAAGGTAAGATGGGTGAAGCTTAGTCTTAAACCAGTCATGAGCCTAACAATAGTGCTAATTTTGTTAGTTAGCTAATTAAGCTTAGAATAACATTAGATGCAACTATTCAATATCAAGCCTTGATTATCCAAATGAGTCCAATTGCTTATTCAGAAAAATAAGGTACTTGGGGTTGCGATTGCGAAGTTATTCTCAGCGGCACCCGATTGAAAACTAGCTAATACTCGTGAATCGCAATGCGATCGCGTGAACACTGTGTGCATAGGCGTGTGATTGAAAGAGTACGTAGTCAAACCTGGACAAGCCAGTGTTAACTACTCTTGCTCCACCCCACCTTTGCACGACTCCGCGAAAACTGAGCAAATTTCTTACCGTGTCGAAAGGCTTCGCCGATGGCAGATCTCGAAGTGGTTTACAAATATTTATTCACCTAATAGCCAAATGGTAGCATTTGGATAATTAGTTATAGGTTACTTAACAGCTTGTAGCGTAGGTTAACTTGTCGTCCCTGTGTTTTTCTAGCTTTTTTCTACTACTGAGCCTTCTCTGGCTGCACAGAAAGCGGTTATACTTCTTTTAATAATTGTTGGTGGTTTTGCGTCCAAAAAGAACGCGATGTGAATGTGAGAGATGGTGTAGTGGAGGGTCCGGTAGTTTGACGACGTGGGGTTAACGTCCTTCTTAAATCTGAGCACACAGGCGTCTAGCAGATTTCGTCCATCAAAATGTGGCCGCGAACTCGGTCCCGTGGACAAACACGGTGTTGCCTAACATATAGCTCAAAGTAGAAAGTACGGCTGCCGTGGTCGCATTTTTTATAAAGGTGAAAATACTTGGGCCCGAGGGCTTAAATAAGGTGACTGGTAAATAAACCCAGGCAGTCGAAAATTTCGGAGACCTCACTTACGGCATCTCTCATAACCATATGCTAGTTTTGAGAAGTGAAACCCCCAAAATTACTGTGGTTATTGAAATACAAGGTCATCGTTCTAGCAGCTGTTGGCTCGCGGTACACAATAATCAGTGCATGTAACACACATGGTTACCCACTTCACCGGTCACTTCCCTTCCTTCATCAAAGCACTCAACGAAACAAGAAAAACTACAAAGTCATCTCATTTTAAGACCCCCTGGTACATATTTTTTTATTTTTTATTTTTTTATTTATTTAATAATACTGTCAACCCTCGCTTCAGGGTCGTAACAGGGAGGGAGTACAATATGAGTACAAACAGAACACCTAAAAAAAAACACTAAGCAATAAACACAGGAAAACAGAATGGGCAGTACTTCAACCATTACTAGAGCCATTAATTAACTAGAGCCAATAATAAAAATACTTGGGGTTTTACCTACCAGTCCACGATGAGATTAAAAGGCCCACCGGAGAGAAATGGGCAGATGAGAGGCTAAAGGTGTGGGTGTTATTGCAAAATTTTGAGAGTTCCTGCCTGTATTGATAAAACTGATTCTCTATAATACGCCTATTTTGTCTCATATTATTTACTGTTTTTCGGTTTGGGAAAATTCCACACAGAGAAATAACCATAAAATACTCGTGTTACAAAAGAGGCTCTTCGTTTCATAGCTAACGTTGAATATCTTACGCACACAAGGGATTTGTTTGTTCGTTTCAACGTTGTACTCGCAAATTTGTTTGACAAGAAAGCAGTCTTCAATACAAAATGTCTGTTTATCAAAATTTTCATGACCTCATAAATCTCACCAACCTAAGTGTAAATGTCCCTTTCTATTCTCTGCGAAAACAAGACTTCTGGACCATTTTCTTTTGCCGTACTGAACACGGAAGGCAAATGTTACGGTATTGTTTGCTTCATTTGCTCAAAAATCTGCTAAGTAAGGAAATAGAAATAGAAAAATGCACTATAAATGTTATAAAGAAGCACTTTTGTGAGTAATCTCATGCAAGCATAAATACTGTACTGAAGAATGTTACATTTGCATTCATCCATGGAAAAATATTTTGCTTTACGGTTGCTTTGTGGTACTTATTCACACTCACATATATTCTCTACACTTTCATTGTAGTAATTATGGAAAGAATGGTTTCAATCGTCACATTACTTTCTTTTTCTTTGCTTTTTTGTGTATTTAACGCGATGGTTTGATTTTCATCAACAGCACTTGAAATGGCTTCTATGAAAGATTTGTGATTTCTTTCTTTCATGTGTGTAACGCGAATTATTGGTTTTGAAATCGTATTTGCACATGCTTGTGTTCTCGACTGTATGTCATGTACATGGGGGCTTGGGCTTTCTTCAAGCGAATCGTTTCGCTTTTCGCCAAAGCTTGCCCACATCTTTCAAGATGTAAATAAACCTTGATTTAATTTGATAAGTTTCCGGCATTAACGTGGGTGCAGTATGCATGCCCAATACCGGACGGATTGGAAAAATATGGGAGTGGTCTGTACTCTACAATATGCATGGTCATGTTGCTTATGATAATGACGAAGACAACCACACGCTTTGGAAAACGAGAACGCGCAAGTGTGATTACATGATTGGTACACATTTTTAAATATTTCTTATATATTAACCGTATTGTTATACTGTGACAAGAAGCGTGTGAAAAAGCCAATCAGGTTTTGGCCTTAGCGTTTTCGGTGAGTGTAACATGTGCTTAACTTTAATTCATTCATTCATACATTCATTTCTATCAAATACACTCGAGCGGCTTGGCATTTTAAAGGGGAGTGGAGTACATGTTTGCAACAATAAGAAGAATACTAATGTTTCAGCGAACACATTATATAATATTTAAAGGTACTGCTGGATACTGTAAAATTTCAGCTCACGAGGGGGTCTACGTGAAGAGGTAGAAGTGGAGCGAAGCAGGCATGTCTGCATTGCTTTCCTTGTGGACATATGTTGCACTTGAAGTAATAAAAGTGCACTTGAAGTTGTAAAAGACTATGTCTACTTAGGACAGGTAATAACCGCGGAGCCGAACCATGAGAGTGAAGTAACTAGAACAATAAGAATGAGGTGGAGCACATTTGGCAAGCACTCTCATAGCATGACATGTAGATTGCCACTATCCCTCAAGAGGAAGGTATATACCAGCTGCAACGTGCCGGTACTTAGCTACAGAGCAGAGACCTGGAGACTTACAATGAGGGTTCAGATTAAATTGAGGACCACGCAGCGAGCAATGAAAAGGAAAATGGAAGAAACAAGAAGAGAGCAGAGTGGATCAGGGAACAAATGGGGGTTAAAGATATCATAGTTGAAATCAAGAAGAGGAAATGGACATGGGCCGGGCATGTAGCACGTAGACAGGATGACCGCTGGTCATTAAGGGTAACTAACTGGATTCACAGAGAAGGCAAGCGGGTTAGGGCAAGACAAAAGGTTAGGTGGGCATATGAGATTAAAACGTTTGCGGGTATAAATTGGCAGCAGCAAGCACAGGACCAAGTTGACTGCTGAAACATGGGAGAGGCCTTTGTACTGCAGTGAACGTAGTCAGGCTGGTGATTATGATGACGATGATGATGATGATGATGACGATGACGATGATGATAATGCGCTTTTTGTCATGCATGTTGCGCCTTTTATAGTACAAGAGCAAGCTGCAGCAGAAACAAGGCAAAGCTGATGACGAAAAAAGAGGCTTGGCGCACCAATCATTTTCGTTACGACGTTGCGAGAATGAACTGTCCCACAGCGCTGGTTATAGTGAAACAGGATCGTGAAGTCGTGACGTCATGCAGCTGAGCGAACGAACGTCTAACACATCGATGTGTGCCACCTGTACGCAATTTGATTTGTGCAACTATACAGATTCTCCGAAACGAGGAGAATTTCATCTCTGGATTGTCACTTCACTTGCGATCAAGTTTTATTTCGAACTGTTCACGTATTCCAAAGGCCGGTAAGCTCGGTGCCTTCTCATGTGCCGCTTAATTATACCACATCGTGCGACTTTTTCTAGCGCTGAGACTGTAGCGTTTCATTCGCCATCGTCCTTTCTAAGCACACATTTTCTTCTCCGCCTCATTTCGCGTTGAGTCGCTGGTCGTTTTTCGTCTTTCTCCAACCGTTACATGATCGTTTGTCTCCACCAAGTGCTGCAGCAATGTTCCTGAGTTGGCCGTGACCTATCAATTTTCCCACCTTATGTGCCTCATTTTAACGTGGTGCTTCTCTTCTAGCTGAAACTGCACCCTTATTCAGGATATGGTACGTCCATCGACTGGATCTAACACTACTGCGTATGAGCTGTCGCCAGGTTTGACTGTGCTCCAGGCATAGGTTGTGGATGATGCCGCGTGTAACATAGGCCGTGTGTAACAATATTGCCATCCAGCAGTGTGCGACCGTCGCCCTTGGTTCTTAGGTACGAACCTGGCCAAGATCACTCTTCCGACTCTGGAATTTCATACTAGATCCCTCTAAGACCTTGTACATCAGTCCATTTTGTGTCATCCGCAAAGCTTCAGACATCAATAACGAAATAACTTGTCTCACCGACAACGTGCGCTTGCTCTTGTGCTGATATTGTGCGCGTTGTAGGATTTCGTACGCGCGAGTCGTAGGTATCCCATGGGAATTCTGACGGCCGGAATTCGTCACACCCGTTCATCTCACTTAGTCAGCACAGAGTGAGTCCACCCACTGATGCAGCCGTCTCATGTGACTTACCTCGGGGTGACCGACAGCTGTCGCTGCGCGCATCCCACCGAGAGTCGGGAGTGCGCTGCCTCGCACTGTCAGCCTACCATATCAATAATCCACCGTACGTATACGTGCACTTTCTACGGTTTTTTTTTTCATTTTAAAATCGTCTAATATAAAAATATAAAATAATATGAAATCTTCCAAATCGTCCAGTTGTCCAAAATGAAAAATGTTGGAAGCTTTCCTCAGCTACAATTTTCAGTACGCGGCAAGTTTTTTTTTACCAAATTGTTTATGAAGTTTTCGCTTATAAAAATAACATAATAATTAGGCAATGCGAGATGAGTGCGTTGTACGCCGTGAAAAGACGCTGATACGACACAAAAACAGCGCCTGTGTTGCTGTTTCATCTTCGAATGTGATGTGCTCTAAGTATATCGTTAGACACACTGCACAGCTTTCGAAATGGTTCACGATGTTTATACCGAATAAAAATTCGTATGTGGTTGAACGTATAGAAATCCTCATCTAGTAGCGCAAGCTGAGGAGTGTGCATGAGAGAGCGCATATTACAAAGCACTTCACCCTCTGTAGTGTATTCCTCCTCATGAGACAGCGCACACACACCAACACAAAACAATAAGGAAGGAACCGACGACATAGCGCTAGTGTCGTCGGTTCCTTCCTTATTTCTGTGGGTTCGTGTGTGCGTAAGAGGACTATTTATAAACTTGCCCAACTATCCACTTTACTCAGATATGTTCTACCCCTGCCCATAATCCTTCTTTGCATGTACGATGAACCATCATTTGCGTCAACGATGCACCGCCACCATCTGTTTATGTATGTTTGACTGCGACACGTGTGCGCTCATTTTCGTTCACCTATAATTCAGGACACTGTCTGTCATGGTAGCTTAGTATACAGCTGCAGTTTTTAGATTCATGGGGCTAATGATTGTAACCAAGCTTGTTTATTATATGCGAAGCTTTCAATACAGGGAGATAAAAGAGTATACAAGAATGTATAGTTTGTGTGTTTGAGATCTTGATAATATCTTGAATAGGGATCGTGACAAAGAAATCTGGCATAATTCTGTACTTTCAGAACCACATCGGGGGCGATTGGCAGGAGGCAGAAAGTTTGGTCTTTTCTTTCTTGGGCTACATAGGACCATGAAATTCGTGAGGTTGGGTGCGGTCGGACATGTCTGAAGCTTCAATTATGGTTATGAATGCGTGCGCCGTGTAAAAGTTGCAGCGGTATATGGGTATCGTAGGTACGTCACCACGCTCGTCCAGTGCAACCACAACGAACTGGGTTCATTACTTGTGGTGTCTTGCACAGTTTGTAAAATGCCTCACTAGAAGTTTTAGAATTAGACGTAACTGTGCTTGACGTTTTTGCTTGCTGTCGTTGCCACAGATTATCGCAACAGTGATTCACCAGAACGTTATTCGTTGTCGGGAAGCTTCGTTATCACAGCTTCGTACCGCATTGTTTTCTGGATGGTATTGAGGTGATTGTTTACCGTGTCGATGTGCCGTCTACAGTAAACAGAGTCCTCATTTCTTGGAATAAAATGTCTTTTTTTTCGTGTACGGTACAAAACACATTTGTGAACATACTCCATGAACAGGAACAGCAATGTCTATGATGATAAAAGTATTTTACAAATCACTGCACATGGCTCATATGTGCGCGACTATTTGATCAAGTCTTGCAAGGACTTCACTCGTTTGATTCCACTAAGCTTTTGCGGGAATAGCTCCGTCCGACCCACATTGCACATTTTGGCTGCCCTAAAACAGGCTAGACCATTTCTCACCATCACAATCTCCCGCATCTAAAACTTTACTTTTGTATTTCTAAATGGCAAAGTTCGTTATGTTTTTAATTATGCCGCTAAATTTTCAAGTGTTCTTAGGTTCCTCATTTTATCAATGAGGAAAACGCGTACTACGCCGACAATATGCACTTCATTCGTGAGTGTCGTCATGAACGTCGGGCTTGTTAATTAAGGTGCGCCATGATATATATTATCAAGTGCATTCTTACTCGACCGATACTCCTACGCTCAGCCTTCCAGACATTTCTTTGGTCATGGACTGGAGTCGGGCTCCATCTTAATCAATGACTATGTTCGCATACTCAACCTCACTTTTTTTCGAAGTCTTGATTCTAGGCACGCACTCCTCGCAGCCTAAGAACGTGTGAGGTGCGGCAAAAAGGCGATCCTGATGTCGTACCATAATTGCACAGAATCCGAAAGATGGTGTCCGTTGCAGGTCGTCCCGCCAATACTTGACGTTGCTAGAGGCTATCTCTGCCGCGACGGTGCAGAGTGATGATGAGGTTTGAATGTGCGAGGCACCGTCGCGGTCATCCTGTGCATTCCGGTTGTGGCTTCTTGTTTCACCAGCCTCCTCCACCGCCCCCTCCCATGTCCCATCCGCCACCGCCGCCGCCACCGTCCATCCAGCCGCCCCCGCCATGACCACCGCCTCCTCCTCCGTGTCCGCCGCCGCCGCCGCCGCCGCCATGACCTCCGCCGCCACTGCTGATGAGCTCGACCTTCCACACCTCGGTCATGCCTCCGCCGTGACCTCCGCCGCCGCCTCCATGACCACCGCCTCCTCCTCCATGACCTCCGCCGCCACCACCGCCGCCTCCAAGGCTCCCGAGTAGAGACTTGAGGTGCATCATGGCGCCGCCTCCACCGCCCCCTTTTCTGTAACAAAACGCACACGTCAGGGCCACAGAAAACCCGATGAGAGGATCTTCGACTTCTCGGATATACTACAGTTCGGGTGCCTTTAGGAAGCATCTCCTGCCTAAATAGTTCACTTAGAACTGTTTTGTTCCGCTCTTGCCGTGGGCAACAGGTAAAGTTGCGCTACCAGCACAGCCCCCTAGTCGGAGGACGCGATGGGAAACTGTCTTGGCAGGCACCATCGATGAAAACATTCGGGTCTAGAGACAACGGATCGAATGTGGCGCACTTATGCGTGATTATACATATCGCAATTGTTATCGTCATAGGGGTCGTCGTCATGACATTTACACTTGCCGGTAACGTGGTCATATTTCTATCATGACACGGTAATTTCTCAAGAAGCGACCTTGAACTGCAGTTGTATAAGCAGGAACTGCATCCTGTTGCTGTTGTGTCAGTCTTCTGACACCTAAGGACCATTGTGTTTCTATGGAAGAAAATTCGGACAAATGTCCCCAAGCATTTCAAAATGTAACAATTCTTTGTCGTTGGTCTCATGCAAAATGTGCAATATTGGTTCGTTAGTCAAAATACCAGTGAATGACGAAAAAAACTGCGTTAGCTTAAAAAACAATTCTGGTACATGGCCGAGGCCACTGATTACAATAGCCTACGGACCAATTCATTTCTCATTGACTCAACTACTGCGACGTTCTTTTGAATCACTTTCATGCATAAACTGACGTGTTTTGGGAACATATCTAATTAATCTCTGTTAGCTCTGCGTTATTAGCGTTGGAATGATAAATGGGTGCTAACCATGACATGCAAAAACATTCGCACTGTAGTTCACTGAGTCCAGAGATTTCTTTTTTGTGAAGGAGAAATGATGGACAAGGACATAAATATACATCCTCTGCTCAACAGTTGCAAGCAATGACAATGTCGTTCCTTCAAAATGTGCACACAGTTGACACATAGGGCCCACAGACGCATGCATTCCCCCACGACATAAATATAGGCTCTCGCAGTAGTTCGCGGCCGTTCGAAACAAAGACGACGACGCTGCACCGAACACGTCCGTGTGAGGAAACGGCTGCGCTCGGCGCCGGTCGTCGCCTCGTACCGAAGGCCGCTTTACTCACTTCACAGGTATGGGCAGTGGGATGATGATTTTCCCTTTCTTCATGAGCTTCTTGAGCAGGATGAGCTTCTTTAGCTTCTTCTTGCTGGCTTCAGCCTCCAAAAGCAGACAGGCTACCAGCAGGAGCGCGAGCACTACTGCGGGCCTCATGGCGCTGCTGGTGGCCGGCTGTCGTCGTTGCCCTGGCGAAGACCTCGCTGTGCCGACCCTGAGCGCACTTCTTCAACACCGTGCCACTGCTACCGCCACACGCCGCGGGCCGTTCTTATATACTGCGGCCGTGAGGGAGTCGTGACCGTGTTTTTTTGTCCTGACAGGCGGAGGGGAGCAGATCTGGGTCATCCCCTCCTCGCGCGGTCCTCGCGGTTTCGCACCTCACCTGCGCTGTCCGAAAGGTCCGCCCGAAACCACCCACTGTAGACGCAGGACACGAAGCCCGCCGGTTCCTGCAGCCCTGGGCTGCGGCAGGAAGACGTTGAGCTAACAATGCGATCTGGTTGACAGCGCGCAATACTGCGGTTGTTCGCACGTCTCTCTCGACGGAACGGCACCGTCGAAGAATACTCTCTGGCCGATGGCTGTAAAAACGCGCGTGGCTGATGATACCAATGTGCGGGGCTTGAATGTGCAGCTTGGTAATGAACATTTTATGGTGCGTAAGACGAATGGATAGCATTGGCAGAGCCGTCATTATGTTTGATTCCTTAGATCCAGAAAGCTCTCAAAACATAAGCAATGCGAAAGGTGTTCAGCCTCCGATGGTGCACATACAGAACCAATAGCTGCCTGCCGCAGTGGCCTTCACCATGGCGTCAAAGGCATTCACCATGCCTTTGACGTCATGGTGAATGTGATAGACACGAGGTATCCGGATAGACTGCTGGTTGTGGCATGTAGTTGCATTTGTATGAGCGAACATTGAGATAAAAATGAAGAAAACCAGTTGCGTATTTCCATGTAGGCGCAAGCTAAGCAACACCAAATGGCACAATTTAACGTCACGATTATCGCCTACCCAATATTGCTCACAGCCAAATCGGTTGCTTGGCGCTGTGACATCCAGGCAGTTCTTATTAGGAGTGTCCTAATGATCGCACTTTAAATCAGAATATGTTTCAATTCTAATAATTGCAAGGAGATTTGCGAGTAAGTAATGCGATATAAAGAACTTGAGCTTATTTTTCACTCACGTGCATTGCTCATCAAAGTACGACTTTTTTTTTCATCTCCTGAATGTTTTCTGCCGTTGGATCGTCGCCTTCGCTGATGATATTTCCAACGTCAAGATTGTGCGATTTTTTTTACGACATAATATAGCAATGTGCATGCCCGGGCTATAGTTGGTTATCTAAATGTTTGTTTATCGCAAACTTCACAGACCAAAGACTAAGAATTGTCACAATTGTACTAATAAAATAGGTGAAGTTTTACGTTTCATAACCAAGACCTGCATATGAGTGGAGGGCTCCGGAAAATTTGACCATCTGGTGTTATTTACCGAGCATTGACATCACACTAGACCGTTTCGCTTCTATCGAAAACGCGACTGCCACGGCTGAGATAGAAACTCGCGACCTGCGGGGCAGCAGCAGAGCACATTAATTGCTGCTACGCCACGGCGGACTTGCAACAATTGTGTGTCGCAATTGTTCGTCCCTCGTTTCTGGTGTTTGCGCTTAAGAAGCATCGATGAAATCTAGCTTGAGTGCTTTTTGCGAAGAAGAGGCCTTCCAACAAGGCGATTCGGTAACGAAAGAAATTCGGCGGATCTCACGTACCTGGGAATCTGCGTTATGCGAAACGTGCGGAGGGAAGGTGACCGTGTTGCAATTTCTTTTATTGAGTGACGCGCCTTGCATTGACGCTAAATATATGTACAAATGTTTCATGCACAGACATATGTTAAAGAGTTGCAGATGTTTATATACAGTTGTTTGCACTTGCGCAACGATGTCTACTTGAACATGTGTATTAGCAACGCCAGAAGCTAATATGAAGCGCTGATGCTCGCGAATATTCTGGCCCTCGACACTGCTACATAAATGAACTTCAACACATGGCAACTAACCGCATCTGACGTTAACCTGACGTGACGGCTGTATCAAAATAGTACGTATGTAATGTCTATAAAATTGGATAGGCAGCACTGAAACCACTTTTGCCGTTTCACGAAGATTAGCGTCTATTTGAAAAGTAGTTCCGAGACCTGGCGTTGCTCTGAGGTAAAATGCTTCATTGCCACGCAGAATGCTTGGGTTCAATGCCAGCTGGTACCCTGACATTCATTCTTTGCATTCGTCGGGTCGACGCTACCGATATCGGGTATTTCTTAACGCCCGCAAGTCAAAATTGCCCATGGGTGTTCTCGTCGTTCCTGATAGATACTAAGTGTCAATCACCTGTGGCACATACCCTCATACCAGCGGCACATACCCGCCCGTGGATATCTGCCACTGTTTGGTGGGAAGTGTTTGATGACGTACGCGACGGGATTGTGACATTACTCATGTCGTGACGAGTGTGTCATATTCGGTAAACCATCTTACCTTCCCATGCTAATTTTGGTTCACGCCAAAATAAGGGGGTGACCACGAGATCACGCTAACGTGAGTGACTAAATAGATAGATAGATACGCTCAAAGTCGCTGAAGTTCGCGTATAAGTGCTTCGCATTTGAAAAGTTACTTCCTATTTTACCACTCGATTTGCAACAGGGGCATATATAGAGCGGTATATAATTATATACAAGAATAAAGATACTTATTACTTATTTTCTTTATTAATTTATTTCAAGCATTTTGTTCTAATTTTTTCCACAACTAATATTTTCGTTTACTTAAACGAAGTCTTTTTAAGCAACCCCTCACTCCCCCCCCCCCTTTTTTTTTTCAAAATCCCACTGCCACGCGACTCATGGCCGATCCTCCTTGGTGGGTTAACTATTCACAAAAAGCAGCGCCGCCGTGGTGGTCTGGTGACTAAGGTTCTCGGCTGCCGACCCGCAGGTCGCGGGATGGAATCCCGGCTGTGGCGGCGGCATTTTTGATGGAGGCGAAAATGCCGTGGGCCTGTGTGCTAAAATTTGGGTGCACGTTGAAGAACCCCAGGTGGTCGAAATTTCCGGAGCCCTCTACTACGACGTGTTTCATTTATTTATTTATTTATACAATACTGCAGACCAATTTAATAGTCCAAGCAGGACGGGCAGAAAAAAAGAATGTTCACGCACATACAATGCAATGCAATGTAACAAAAACAATGAAGCAACAAAACGCAGAATTCATTTGGAACTACAAAATAAACAAGCCACGGCAAAACCGACTTTTCGCACAAACATAGCAGGGTTTCCAATCCAAATAAAACTAGAAAATCACGCACAACTTCAAGAAACATTGCTACAAACCCGAACGTCAGTAATTAAAAATGATTTTGGGACGTTAAGCCTTATATATAAATCAATCAATCAATCAATCAATAATTTACAGAAAGCAAAACGGCCGTCATCGCCAGATGTGTGTTGCCCCTTGTTGTTCTTCCGGATTTATGTCACTGCCTAAAAATATTTATTCATTCATTCATTTAGGGGCACTGGGCAAGTCGCACAGTCTGTGAGCAAGGTGTTTGACTGTGTTGCCATATCCCCTTGTACAGGCAAGTGAAAAGTGCAGGCGGATGCACTCCTTTTTTAAAACTCTGTAGCGTTATACCATGTCACATGAGCACAGGAAATGTCATTAGCTTCCTAATGCCTTAAGATTTATTGTCATTTGCGTGGCGCCACATGATCAAATCGAGTTGGTTGGTTGTACCCAAAAGGAGACTGGCGGAACGTGGGAGAGGCCTTTGTCCTGCAGTGGATGCCCCGCCTCGGTGGTCTAGTGGCTAAGGTGCTCGGCTGCCGACCCGCAGGTCGCGCGATCGAATCCCGGCTGCGGCGGCTGTATTTCCGATGGAGGCGGAAATGTTGTAGGCCCGTGTGCTCAGATTTGGGTGCACGTTAAAGAACCCCAGGTGTTCGAAATTTCCGGAGCCCTCCACTACGGCGTTATTTGTAGTATTTGAAACACTTGTAGTATTTGAAACATTTGTAGTATTTGGCTCATTTTTGATCAAAAACTACCCTTTTGAGTTCTCGTTACATTCAGGAATTGCTCCATTTTGGTTCCAACTGTTTTAGAAGTTAGATGACTTATGCGCGCTTTACGCTTCCATGAAATTGATTCTAGTTTCGGTTTTTGCATTTGGCTCTCTTTGTTAAAAAAAACGCCACAATTGAGGATTCACGAACATTAGGGTCTATTTGAAGAGAGTTCCGAGATCTGGCGTGGCTTTGTACTAGAATACTTCATTGCCACGCAAAATGCTAGGGTTCGATATCAGCTCAGACCCTGAAATTTATTGCTTGCGTTCGTCGGGTCAACGGTGCCGATGTCACCTATTTCCTAACGCTGTCGCGTTAAAATTGCCCATGTCTGTTCTCGCCGTTCCTGAGAAGATAAAACTCTGAATCACCTGCGGTACATACCAGCATACCTGTGGCACATACCCGCCCACGGGTCTGTGCTACTGTCTCGCGGAAAGGGTTTGAAGGCGTACGCGACGAGATTGTGGCATTATTCATGCCATGACTATTCGTCAAACCACACCCTCCCCTACTAATATTGGTTTACCCTAAGTTGAGGAGGTGATCCCGAGAGCACCCAGTTGTCGGCTGCGACAGACAGACAGACAGACAGACAGACAGACAGACAGACAGACAGACAGACAGACAGACAGACAGACAGACAGACAGACAGACAGACAGACAGACAGACAGATAGATAGATAGATAGATAGATAGATAGATAGATAGATAGATAGATAGATAGATAGATAGATAGATAGATAGATAGATAGATAGATAGATAGATAGATAGATAGATAGATAGATAGATAGATAGATTAAAAGTACCTGCAGTACGCAAAGAAATATGCTTCACATTTGATGAAATTTACGAAATAAATAATTTGTTTAAATAAACAAAAGTAAAAAGAATGCGACACCATGCTACGATCACTGAGTACATTGGCACAAACACGGGAGGGGGGAGCCCCAGAAGCCAACCTAACCCCCCTCTTATATACCTTAATGTATTTGTCGCCGAGTTGCTAAAAGACAGTGGCGCACCGATAGGGGGAAGGTGTCCCTCTCCCCCTATAAGTGCAGCATGGTTCTTGGCTGAGAATTCAACGTACACGACTTTGTCGTTTCAATTCAAAACGTGGCTTCAGGGCAAAACTCCCTTACTTATTCCAGAAATTATGTTGTATTCCCATATCTACTATTAAACTGAAAGAGCAGAAACCGCATGCTCTCTGTATTCACTTCCAGTTAATCAGCTTTGTACGAAAGAAAGATGCTCTCACGGGTCGTCAGCCTGACTCTTCTTACTTTATTCTTGGTGGAAGTTTTAAGGCGCGTTTACACTAGAGTGACATGACACTGACATGACCCCGACGAAAACACGAGGTGGACGCAAACCATCGGCTGATGAGTCGTCCGCCGACGAAGTCGCCAGACCCCATGTTCACACTAGGCCGACGACGCCGACGACGCCTCAAAAGACAGCATTTCATCGTAGTGTAACACGAAGAGAGACCGAAAACCCCAGCAAAACTCATCCGCAGACCGGTCGTCAGCGGGTTTTCGGGAGATTGGCAGCTGAGCGAAAATTCGCCTCATGTCTTTGCTTCAAACGACCACAACGCGGGCAATCTTGGGGGAGTTAACAATGCCCTCTCCGAGGCTTCCACGGAGTCTGAACAGGCAGCTCGAGCACCCAACAGAAGTCTTTTCTTCGCTACCATATTGTGTATCCCCAACCCCGGCCCCCGTTACCATGGATTATGGCGGGACCTGTGCCGCTTAGCCGGAGAGGGACAATGGCAGAGCAGGGAGCATGGCTGAAAATGAGGTACAGGTGTGCAAGTTCAATTGGTGTCGCTGCGTGTGCCTCCAATGAGACTACAAAATTGGCCAGCGAAAGACTGTGAGCATGATAAGGACAGGCGGGGTCTTCGAGAGACCACTCGCGGAGTCTTTGTGTCTTTGCAGTGTACATAGGCCAACGACAAAAGAAGACACTCCCAAAGAAAGCCCGCAGACCAAAATCAGTGTCATTTCTCTCTAGTGTAAACGCACCTTAAGAGGCCGGGGCTGTCTGCAATGGCAGTGCCCTGCGTGACTTGTCCTTAGGCTTCGGTACAGTGATATGCGGGCTTTAACGTCCCAAAACCACCATATGATTATGAGAGACGCCGTAGTGGAGGGCTCCGGAAATTTCGACCACCTGTGGTTCTTTAACGTGCACCCAAATCTGAGCACACGGGCCTACAACATTTCCGCCTCCATCGGAAATACAGCCGCCGCAGCCGGGATTTGAACCCGCGACCTGCGGGTCAGCAGCCGAGTACCTTAGCCACTAGACCACTGTGGCGGGGCGGCTTCGGTACAGTGGATGTCACCTCAAAATGCATTACGTCCAGCCGTTCAACCAGCTGTGTACGCAATGCCACATAGATGTGTATTCAGAACAAGAGTTCGCAGCGTTGTTTACCGTTTATAACGTTATTATCTGGTTCACATGGGTAAATCTACTGCACTGACTTACATGCAAATACCTGCTTCACCAGGACGCTCCTAATGCAATTACAGATTAAGATCCGAAGTGCCTAGATACCACTGAATCATCGGCCTCACAAAATTTGATTTAATGACCTTAAGGGGGTGATTACGAAGTTGTAAAGTAAACACATTATGCTCATGTTGCTTTAAATGTACAACTTTCTCAATATATTAGGTCATAAAGCTAGTTTCACAAAATTAACAAGTGTTTTCAAGTTCATTAAATGGCCTTGCTCGCTATGGAAGTGAAACACGGTCAAGCGTAGTGCAAATTTGCAGTTTTGATTCCGGTGCAGTCTCGTTACTTTTTCCCGAATCATTTATATTATAGTGAACACCAATTTTGTCCGTCATGTAGCTTGTTTTCCTTTAAGTAGTCAGCGATAAGCGCACTATTGCCAAAAAACATTCTTTTGCATCATAAATGAGCTCTTCAAAACACCAAATAAGAACGCAGACATTTATTCAACAGCGAACGCATGTCGCCACTATAATGTTCTTTAAATTCTTTCCGATTACCGCTACTGTTGACATGCAAACGGTGTATAATTAAAATTGTCAGGATGAAATCAAGGCCACTATCGATCCTCTAAAATGAAAAAAAAAACGAAGGAAACTATTTCAGGCACTAGCGCCTTTCCAGATACATGTGTGAGTTTTCTTTTTCTAGCTTCACCACAATGCGATAGGTTTGTTAAATATACAAAGTTTGTCATAATTATTTAGCTATTTGGAACTCTGAACCCGTGTCTGCATGTCTCCGCGACAAATATAACAATAAAACACACCGAGTAACATGCTTTTAATCCATCCCAACCATAGCAGTATCTTCTCAAGAACCAGATTCATCTCAAGACCTGTCGTTGGAGCGTCCAGAGATCTATAAGCTACATTTATTCTCTCATCTAAATTTATTGAACGAGCATTCAGTTCCCCCTTCAGACAGAGGCTCGCTGTCGCTTTTGGATGTTCTCGCAACCTGAAAATAAAACTGTGCAAACACACCTACACTATCCTCAGTTCACTTCAGACCACCCGAAAATCCATGACACATCAGTAGTGAAGGCATTATTGCGAAGCACCACGAAATGCACTGCACCACACAGTTTAAAAAAAAACAAGAAATAAAACATGATATATTTAGCAATCTCGCCATAAGCTGCTACCCAAGATAAACTGCTACCCAGAAATCAATTCACCTTCAAAACACAATAATGCAAACTGAGAAATGCAGCAACAGTCTTCTATCCATCAACACCATGACAGAAACACATCACTCTACACTGACGAGGCTCCAGCGAAACCATCGCCCGTTTGAAATGAACTGAGGCGACGGACTGATTGCGGAAGGCTGAGTCGGGTGACAGCAAAGAACGCGAGTGGCTCGTTCGCTCTCGCTACACACATGGGCTGTCCTAAACAGGAAAGATAAAGCCTGGGCCGCGACCCGCCGCGGTGGTCTAGTGGCTAAGGTACTCGGCTGCTGACCCGCAGGTCGCGGGTTCGAATCCCGGCTGCGGCGGCTGCATTTCCGATGGAGGCGGAAATGTTGTAGGCCCGTGTGCTCAGATTTGGGTGCACGTTAAAGAACCCCAGGTGGTCGAAATTTCCGGAGCCCTCCACTACGGCGTCTCTCATAATCATATGGTGGTTTTGGGACGTTAAACTCCATAAATCAATCAATCAATCAAAGCCTGGGCCGGGGCCAGTTCTAAACCGCAAATGATACCACGCGCGCGACTTCAAATATATACGACATGTTCGCAGAATCGCTTACGTACTCAGCTAATAAAAAAAAGCAAAAAGCCTCGCTGACTCCTAACACCCTGAATGCATTGCCCACAGCCGAGGATGGGGACGGGTGGTTCGGGTCTCCCCTCTTTGAACTCTAAAGAGGAACCGTATGCATTCCAAAACGTCGGTACAATGCCCACTCAAATTAGAATTGTGGCAGCTTGGGCTAATTGGTATGACATGACGATAGTTATAGCGTGAGAACTGAACGACGACACAGAGACAATGACACCTTCGTGTCCTTCGTGTCCTTCTTGTCTCTGTGTCGTCGTTTCTGTTCTCGCGCTTTAACTATCGTCAACCCACTCAAAGTTCTAAAGAGAAGAAGACGATTCGAAACACGTGTTTTCTGTTTTCTTCGGGGATTAATTGCGTTTTCTTCAGGAAAATGGTGTCCCCAGAAGGGTGGTCGTGCATTTTTTGTAGACAGTGCATGTGCGATGAGCACTGAAGAGGCGAGAAGAAAGGCGGCCTCGCTCGCGGCTCGTTCGTCAAAGCGACCGCAAACTCCAAAGGCTCTACACCTCAAGCACATGACGAAAACTCTCGATTAGTTTAAGCATATACAACCGCTTTGGTTCTTGCATTTCTGAGCAAGCCTTTGGGCAATAGCGTATGCGTCGCCAGCCACCCCGCCAGCCACACACGCAGGGACCCCAAGCAAGTACGACTGCCATGTGAAGCCTATAGTTGCGAAGAAGGGAGCAGCAGTAAGATGCCGTGGCCTATTGAGAAAAAAAAAATGGCTTTGTGAATTAGCGAAAGGTATATTGGGGGAGTTCTCATTTTCTGCCTTTCTTTTTTTTTCAGACGCTGTCTTTCACGCTCTTTTCTTTTACCTCTTCTTTCTTGCACGTTGTACATCGGACGAAAGCCACCCATGCATGCATCGTTCGGTTCGCTCACTACAACTTGCGCTTCAAACACGATCCTCACCAATTTCCCGAAAAAGATTCCACATTAAGATATAAGACACGCAACAACAGTACCAGAATGCTAGATTACGACAAAAAAATGCAGCGATTACTCGGCACATACCGCCGTCAGATGCGTCCATCGATTAGTTATCACTGAGGTTACTTCAGTCGTCAAACTTGAGCACCCGAATGACATTGCGAATCAGTAAGCGTAGTTACAATACAGTTTATCCGTAAGCTGATAATTTCGTTGCGCGTGCACTGCATTGAGCTGTACATACTCTTTATAATCAATACCGCAAAGCTCATAATCAATATTTACGGTGCGCTTTCATACTTCTATAGTTTGACGATGCTGAAAAGAAGTTTCATATATAGGATATTCTGTTCGCGTTATGCAGAGAATTTTCAGTTCCAGTTCTTTAACTGCTAGAGTGGCCAACGGGGCTTGTTTGTATGGCATTTACTGATTACTCAGGTAAAAATAGAAAATACACAATTAATGGGACACAAGGAAGGCACACTGCGGCAGGTGTCGTCGTGCGCCTTTCCTGTGTTCCATTTACTTGCTCTGCCATAGAATTCACATCCTTCTTAAACAGCTTTGTTTGACTGATAGCCGGCCGACACGTCAGCATCCTAATCACTAAACGGAGCTGAAAAACTAGGGTACAAAAGTATTTGCCAGTATTATGTTGGGAACTATGCTACGCCTGGTTAAATTCGATTTGCCGTTTATTTTTTACGTGCACTGCTTCATCGAGTGGTTTCTTGACCCTCTCAAGTTTGTTCAAGGTTTCGTGGTAAAAACTCTTAGCGATCGTTTTCATCATTATCGCTTTATTATTATTATTATTATTGCAGGTTATATAATTGTTGTAATGGTTATTTGGTGTCTGGTATTTTAATTGTATCTCAAGTTTCACCTCCGCCCCCAGAGAGATATCCTGAGTGCAGTATTCCGAGGCCGTCCACGGTCCGAGCATATTCCGAGGTCGTCCACGAAACGCAGTGGTAGCGGCAACGCGGAGGATTGCAGGACCAAAGTCAGTTTTCACTCCCTCCCGTCGCTCTACTCACCTCCTTTTCCGCTCGTCGTTTCTTGACAAAATTAGGCAGAAAAGACGTGAATATAAAATCGCACGATATTCTGTCACATGACTTTGAACTCACCAGGCGTCGCGTGCGCGCGTATGTGCGTGTGTGTGTGTGGGAGAGAGAGAGAGAGTGAGTGAGTGAGTGAGTGAGTTATACCCACTTGAATATTTAGAAACGAAGACCACTGAAATCGCGCAGTGCAAGTTCTCTTTCAACAATTGTCGTTGTTCCTCACGTCAATAAAGTTTTAATTGTGGCTTTGACAAAGTGCTTGATTGGGCTGGTTGGTGCTGCATGGTAGACGACGAAAGTGCTTAACAGCGCAAACAACTGGAGGGGATGGAAGAGACGAAAACAGAGCGCTGATTTTTGTAGGAATTCAGGGAAGCACAGAGAAGAGTCCGATGAACTAGAAATAAACCTTAACAAAGTGCTTGATTGGGCTGGTTGGTGCTGCATGGTAGACGAAGAAAGTGCCTAACAGCGCTCTGTTTTCGTCTCTTCTATCTCCTCCCATCGTTTGCGCTGTTAAGCACTTTCTTTGTCAAATTATGGCGTATGCTGATATCGACGTTGCGATCAGACAGCTGTCATGGCCCGTCTTCTTGCTTCTCCTATTTTTGTTTTTCCTTGCTCTTTATGTACTACTATATACGCACAAGCTCGCAGTCAACTGGCATTCCATACTTTGCGTTGATTTTGTGTGTCCATAGTCACATACATAGGCATCGGCCTGGCCCTCATTCACGGTATAACGTAGGCGTGCACCCCACCAAGACAAAACCCTGCCGACGCTCTCGCTCTCGCGTGCTCAGTACATTCCAGTATATCGGTTAAATCACCTGACGTCACATAAACGCATTAACATATGTGAGCACGGAAGAGAGGCTTTTGTGAACGTTTGTTTCATCCGAAACAGATGCCGGCATTTCAGATCCCAACTGTACGGCCTAAACAAAGCAAAGAAGCCGCTGAATACACCTATACCGGGTGTTTCGAGAAATGTGTCTAAAATTATCAAAAATAAGGAAAGTGCGATATTTGCTCGCTACCTTTAGAATTAATTTTTTGTAAAGACTGGCATCTTAAGAAGGTCAAGGGCATCAGTTGGGACAGTAATTAAGAAAATAAATAATTAACTTTTAATTACATGGTTATGTCCAATGGGAGAATTGAAATATATTGAGCAAAGAACCTAGCCCTTTTTTGATATATAAAAAAGCGACCTCTAGCATAATTATTGTGGCGCAATGGAACTTCATCAAGTTCAACCACGACAGTCTTTAAATTTGGTTGAGTATTCTTAAGGTGCCTGCCGCTTCAGGAAAAACAGTTCACGATTAGGATTTGGCAAGTCTTTAACATTGACATTTGTCATGTACGCTTTCCAGGAAATTTCGATGCTTCCTTGTTTTGCGCACACACACACACACAAAAAAGGGGGGGGGGTGGGGGTAGGACTCGGATCAAGACGTAGGAAACTTATCACTGGGAAGCTTCTCATGACCGCTTGTGTCGAGACGCAGTAGCGGCAAACGACCAGATGGATGCACGCACTTTTCGTGTGCTGACCCACCGAGTGAACCTGACAGCAGGCGCGGTCGTCGAATAGATCCTCGGCAGCATCGATTGCACCGAACGACGAACGTGGTCATTTTTCGAAGGGATAGACAATAGAGAGCAAAGGCCACTGTTCCCGTGAAATGAGAAACACTCGGCCGATGCACATAGTCGTACGCATGCGATCGGGCGCGTTTCCACTAAGAGCGGCCTCGCCAGGGCTTGCTATAAACGGCTGCTTAGACAAAGCTCTTCATGAAGCCATTCGGTGGACATAAAGAGGGTTCGCGCACCATATCATGGCGCACCATTGTATGGTAGCGCAGAGTATACGGCATAGCCCAAGCGGAAGCGGAAAACGACTTTCACGGAGGCTGCTTTGCCTATTAAGCTCAACAGGGAAGAGTCTATAGGAAGGACACGTGGTGTGGGCGCCCATGGTGGCCTCGAACTTGTGCGTTCCTGCACGCCTGGATCGTTGACCCTGTTTTATTGCGTCCTGCTTACTTAGCACCCGGCTTAAGGATGTCGCTTATGGAAAATAACCGCGTGTGGCGATCCAAGGGTCCGGTGCAGTTATTTCTTTCCCTGGTTCGTATGTTGGTTCGTTCATACATGCCTGTCATTTACGGTACGGGCGTTGCGACAGCCAATCAAAGTTGAAAAGACTGACGACAGCCTTTGCGACGCTCTTATGCATTCGAGCAGTAACTGAGAATCTAGCCCTGATTTGCCCTATTTCCTGTGCATTCTGTTATTTCTTGGTTAGCGGCTGTTTGTTGGTCTGCCTATAGTATGAACTATAGCATGAAGGAAGCGAGCCAAAAATAATAAGTCGTGAACCTGAAGAGAGTTCTTTTGATACAAAATGAATTGTTTCTACAGCTGTGATTGTCGATCGAATCGAATGCAACCATTTCGGTTCGAAAAGGGTAGTGCTATGCATGAGCATCGGCTGTGCAAAAGGGCCACTTGCCCCCCTCAAGGCTCACCAGCACCTGCCCTCACCCAAGCTGCAGTGCTCCCCTTTCCCGGCCGCGATGCAACTATGGTTTGCACCCTTCAAGAGAACATCCTGCTGACGACCACAGTGCTGTGTATGCCGTTACTTGCGGTTTTGGCCGACGTCGTGCCTCCGAAACATTTATCTCAGTGATGACCCGGCGACCACGTTTCGTCAAGTGAGGTGGTGTCGGACGCTGTCCTTTTCCGCAACCAAGTAAGGGCGGTTGTCCCCGAATCGCAACAGCCAGTGTCGCCTCTTTCCGAATCATTCTTTTGTTCATCGATCCGCGTACGGCAAAGCGCAACGACCGCAGACAGCCCGCGTCCTCGCTGCGGGCCCCTCGTGCCCCCGCTTTCCAAATTGACTCGCGAAACCCGAAAAGTGATCCTGAAGGAAAAGCTCACTTCAGGAAGGCGCAGGACTGAGCGAAAGACGGCCTCAGTCGTGAGAAGGAAACGGGGGAGGAAATAATGTCCAGAGCGTCCGGGCTTTCTGAAGAGATCGCGCGCTCTCGTACGACGCGCAAGGCCGGCACCGTAGAAGAAAAGAGCTGTGGACGACATTTTTAGCAGCTCCACGGGGCTCGGTCGCGGCCCCGTTTTTCTTCTCGGTGCATTGCGGCGGAGGCTGTCCACGCGCCGTAACAATTCCTCCCTGATGGTGTGACGCGCCGCCGGCTCGCTGAGCAGTCGCTGCTTTCCCTCATCTCGCGACGACGCCAGCGAACGTGGGCCATCACGACGGCGTGTTCTGGACAGGCGTTACGTAGCACCGCATGCTCGTAATGAAGATGCGATAAAGCTCACGCACACGTTACAGAAAGGAAAAAAGAGTGCGTGCGTACACTCCACTCACATCAATAATCATTCTCGTGGACTACGAGGGACGCATTTTTGGGGCAGGATTCCAAATTATCGCCAACTGCCATTTGGAGTTCTTCAACTCTCCTACTTATGCGCCGTTCGTATCCACAGAAAACGCGGTTGGTCATTAAGCCAATAACGGAACCTGTCACCGCGCGCTCAGCAGCCGTCGCCACGAGCTTATATATACGTACTCGTTCGTACATGCTCTGAATTTAAAGAGGCTCGGTAACTTGAATTGTTATGTCTCAGACTTGTGCGTCTTCTTGCACCGTCCCGCACGCGCTTCATCTGCCTTTCCTATGTACACCGTCACTGCCATTCTAGCTATTTAGTTTGCCCCGCCGCAGTGGTCTTGTGGCTAAGGTACTCGACTGCTGACCCGCAGGTCGCAAGATTGAATCCCGGCTGCAGCGGCTGCATTTCCGATGGAGGCGCAAATGTTGTAGGCCCGTGTGCTCAGATATGGGTGCATGTTAAAGTACCCCAGGTGGTCGAAATTGCCGGAGCCCTCCACTACGGCGTCTCTCATAATCATATGGTGGTGTTGGGACGCTAAACCCCACATATCAATCAATAAATAGCTATTTAGTCTAAACAAATTTAGTCACATATAAGCATAAAGCAAAGGTTGTTCTCTAATAATTGATAATTATTATATACATAATTATATAGTCCTTTCTTGCGTTGTGTGAACGTGTATGTCGTTTGATTCATGTGTCTGTTCTCTCCTATGTAATACCCCTTTGGGCTTGTATTGCCTCAGAAGCCTTTTCAATGGGATCTTATTAATTATTCATGCGTCGTTTGTCTCAGTGTAACAGTGGCTACGGTGCTCGGCTGCTGAACCGAAGGCTGCGGGTTCGATTCCGGCTGCGCTGGTCGCATTTTGATGGAGGCGAAATGGTAGAGGTCCGTGTACACTGTCCGATGTCAGTGCACGTTAAAAAACAATGGCTAGTGGTGAACATATTCGGAGCCCTCCACTATAGCTCATAATCATATTCTTATTATTATTATTATTATTATTATATTATTATTATTATTATTATTATTATTATTATTATTATTATTATTATTATTATTATTATTATTATTATTATTATTATTATTATTATTATTATTATTATTATTATTATTCATGCGTGGTCAGTATACATAAAAGTTCACAAAAGCACGTTAAAAAGGTGGTACACTTGACCCCGCCTATCTGACCTCCCTTGGGAACATGATTTCAGCAGCAGATAGTTTTATCGATGGCTCACTGACGCACGTTGCGGTCTCCTAGTTGTAGGACTCGGCGCCGCAATGAAACGCAGCCCTTGAAGATGCACCGGGATCAGACGACTGACCCTTCCGTATGTACGGCAATAAGGTCTTTTATCAAGGTGACAGCGTCATTTCACGTCAGCATGTTTCATGTTTGCCTGGATATGAACGCATGACCGTCGTTGTTGCTCGTGGCAACCCAAGTCTTGTGGTGCATAGCACGAGGCTCAATGCCCCGCATAGAGGGAAAAGGAGAAAGTTAGGAGAGAGCATTGCGATAGAACTAAAGAAAACTCGGGCACGCACACACCGAGGTTCACTTGAAAGTATGAAGTTTATTGTGTAATATCATGAGAATACAAGTGACATGGTTCATAAGTATTTCAGAAGGAGGCACCGAAGTAAACACTGTCAGGGAGACCTCCTAGTGATATTGTATTGATTGAATTCAGGGTGGGCAAATGGTGAGCAAAAGAAAATTATACAGGGAACACTAAATTGAAAGAGAATAAAAAAAACTGAAAACCGCTTAAAAACATGAAGTACAACAAAAGTACTGAAAAAAAGAACAATACATAATTAAACAAGTAGATGTAAATTACATGTAGACAAGGCATAAAATAATCTACACACCACAAAAGAAAAAAATAAACTCAATTGTAAAAATGGCAAGACAAATGAAAGAAACGAAAAAAAAACATTGAATGGGAGAAGTTGGTACCGTGAAATTGTTCCTTTCATTTTTCCAATATATTTTTCCCCCACAAAAGAGAGATGAAGGGCTCACCGACGATTTTCCAACATACGCCGAGGATTCGCGAGCAAGCACGAGTGTTTTTTTTTTTTTATGACCGGCTCTAATGGTGTTTTTACAACTTCTCATTCTATAGTGCGGTAACGTGTACAGAAGCACGAAAGGTATAGGTGTCTGAATGAGAGGTGTAGGACAAGCAAAAGTTAAAAAGTGTTACCATGGTGTTCACCTGTCAATGCATTGCAACGACGCCCGGCCGCGGTGGTCTAGTGGCTAAGGTACTCGGCTGCTGACCCGCAGGTCGCGGGATCGAATCCCGGCTGCAGCGGCTGCATTTCCGATGGAGGCGGGAATGCTGTAGGCCCGTGCACTCAGATTTGGGTGCACGTTAAAGAACCCCAGGTGGTCGAAATTTCCAGTGCCCTCCACTACGGCGTCTCTCATTATCATATGGTGCTTTTGGGACGTCAAACCCCACAAATCAATCAATCATTCAATGCATTGCAACGACTGCGGTTGCCTTCCTCTGTCTGTTGAATGAATATGCAGGGCAGTTTTGTTTAGGAACACGGACAAGGACATGCAGGAAATAGTCAAGGCTGATCCGAGTACAAGAGAAGGTGACATCTGCGTCAGCGCCCCTTCGGTTTCTCTGAGCGAAAAAGAAATAAAATATCTGCGTAATGGTGGTGGTGTGTGTGTGACTTATAATACTTTATTTTAAACGGCCAAGCTGCTTAGGAAATTATTCACTCCGCATAAAAAAAACTGTTATCATCGAAAACGGGTGAGCACCACGGAAATTGGTTGAGTCCCACTACTCACCACATGGTCCACTGAAAATAAAGGCGGCAACAGTTGGCCCAGCACTGAACGGGAACGACGACTGCAGGAAGACTCCGAAGGGATGAAAGGCCTACGCTAATGGCGACGTGCCCGTGTCGTGTTTGACTATCTGTAGTCTAGCGGGAACCCCTCTACGACCTCCATCGCCTAGCTAAAGCCTATAGCTTGCGCATGATCTCTTCTGAGCACTGTGTCGTCTTCGGTTGCTAAAAAAAGCAGCGCAGCAGGAAGAAATTAACCCGAATGCGATCTAGGAACAGCTTGCATCACCAAGTTAAGACCTTGAAGAAGCAATCAGATTAGTCTGGTGTATACGGGTGACAGCGAGGGCAGAGTAGAAGAGGCACTCCAACAGGCTGTCTATAGATTACACTGACTCCGACTCTCTCCGACAAAAGTGGAACCTTTGCTACACCGACCCAATAAAAGAGACGTCAAACCTAAAGATTGGGTCCCCCTTTCAGACATCAATACAAAGCTTCTCACCAGCTCTGATAATCTCATCCCTCAGAGTTCTTGGCATGCGGATAGTAATGGCACTGATGGGCAGACCATTAACAAGCTCGAATCTAAAACATCAAGCCTGAGTTAGCTCATCATCAGGGTCTCCAACTCTACAGGTACAGCCTCAGGGCGGACATAAATAGTCCGCCCTGAGGCTACCTGCAGGGTTGTTCCACGATTTATTAAAGAGCCGCATTACTTACGTTGCTGCCATCACTGCTGGTAAAGTCATGAAAAGACTATAAGGTAAATAACGTGCTGGGGGACCCTTCGAGCGCTGGCACAGAACACCTCATGCAGCATGGGTTGAAAAAGATCATCTAGGCACAACGTATACGGCTCATATAGCCAGACTCTCCTCCTCGGCCGCGGGCGGCAGCATGTGGCTCTAGAAGAGGAACGTAAGCACAGTCTCACTGAGGAGCAAAGGGCCAACACTATACGGTCTCTCCGTTTCCCCGCAACGTGCACCCGATGCACAACGCGGAGAGGCGGAAGGGCCGGGGTGAAGCCCTGCTCAAAGACATTAGTGCGAACCCGGAGTATGCGTGCTTCGCCGACGTGGCGCAGTGCGCTTGATCGGTCAACTTCTCGGTCGTCGCCGCATTCGATCACGAGAGTTGTGTTATACACTCCGCGTCTATCAGGAGCACCACTCCCGCCAAAGGTGAACAGGTAGCCATAGCTCTCGCTTTCCTTGACGATTCCTGTCAACAAATTTACTCAGACTAACGAGTGGCAATCAGAGCTTTTGCGTCCCGATCGGTATCAGCTGAAGTAGCTAGCATCTTAGGTCACAACAACATTTCTCGTCACACCATCATTTGGTTTCTGTCTCACCTCGGATCACCCCTGTCTCACCATGGTCAACCAAAGGAGTCTGCCCACGCCCGAGCGCGATACTTACCTAGACTCCAACCTTACCTCAAACTGACCTAAACTCCTACTTACTTAGACTCCAACCAAGTGGCCTCTAGGGACGTTCTCCCAACTTTCAACGAAATGAAGAAACATTACCAGCTGGGCAGGAGTGTCTTCCATCTTCCCCATGTGAAACTCTCTAGAGCACAGGCCCCTTACCTCCACATGCTTCAAACATGCGTATACCCCAAAGCCAATTCATTTAACGCGTTGATTTTACGTGCTCAGATTGTGGCGCCGCATGTACGTTAGACCACATGCTCTGGCAGTTCCCTTCATTATAAACTTGTCAACTCACGACCGAAGAAGAATGAAGTTCTGCACTCAGGAGCTCAGTACTTTTGAATCAACTCAGGGCCGTTCAGAGGGCCCGCGACGCGGTGATTAGGCTCAGCCTTCCCTCCCCGACGTGGGAGCGGCCCGCTCCTCTACTTGAGTGGCAGTGTTCCTCAGGACCTCGTTCTCTGTCTGTCTGTCTGTCTGTCTGTCTGTCTGTCTGTCTGTCTGTCTGTCTGTCTGTCTGTCTGTCCTCGTCTTTTTGACACAAACATCACACGTTTTCGAAGAAAAATCAATTGTATAGCGCACATCTTGTACCTTTGTCGCTGCCTTTCGAGGTATGTGGCCTCATTGCATGAACTCCATAATATTATCATTTTTGAGAAAAATAGGTATGGCGCTCAACTAATGAACCAACTAGCTCAGCAACCAGACCTGTTCAGCTCTCCTTTGACCCCGCCGCGGTGGTCTAGTGGCTAAGGTACTCGGCTGCTGACCCGCCGCGGGAGCGAATCCCGGCTGCGACGGCTGCATTTTCGGTGGAAGCGAAAATGCTGTAGGCCCGTGTGCTTAGATTTAAGTGAACGTTAGTGGTCTAAATTTACAGAGCCTACCACTATGGCATCTCTCATAATCATATGGTGGTTTTGGGACGTTAAACCCCACATATCAATCAAATCATCAATGAGTATTGCTTTTATCAGCGGATTCGTTTAAGCCGGCCGTAATCTTTCCAACACAAACATAAACTCAGATGAGGTCAGCTTGCGTTGCCTATAGCAACGGGTTGCACAGCTGTGCACCTGCTTCGCTAGATCATACATGAGAGTAATCGACCACCAGCCAACCTGCGTAGACACTGCGCGACCACTTGATCGCGCCAGAAGTCACGTCATGGCCAACTGCGCATACGCTTTTTCGTTCTGTGGCATCGGCTTTATAGGAAGCCAAATGAAGGCATGGTGGCGCTGCGACTCTGGGCAGGCAGCGCCATCTTTGATAGAAAAGTAGAAATCGGGGATGTATATCATGCGTTTTCCCTCCCATACAGGTCACACGAAGCTGCGGTCTTTCTCTCTAACCCCATTGGAGATGGCTCGGCGCCGCGTCAGAAAGACACGCGCTGACGCGCTGCAACGTCTACGAGGGGCCAGGCCTTAAAGGTTTGCTCTGCTAACGAGGAAGCCGCTTATAGGAAATTACGGTGTGCCGCCAAGTAAGACTTTTGGACTCGACTACCTAAGCGGTGGCGAAACGCTTGCGCGTCAGCTACTACGAAGGGTGTCGCGTTCGATCCCCAGTGCCGGCCGGCCACCGACCGGTTTCCAATGGGTACAAACGGGCTTCGAGGTGGTGCTACGTTCATAGGTGTATCAGCCGGCCTCATTGGGGGGGGGGGGGGCTCATTATGGGGGCTGAGTGGGTGGGCTGAGCCTCCCCCACTTTCGACAGTGCACCATGGTCACTCTTGGCTGCAAGCTCACTAAATTAACAAGTAAGGCGAAGTTTTCCGTCACAACAGTTATCACTCAGTTTTGTTCTTACGGGAGAATGAAAATGTTACGAGGCAATGTTACAACAAAGCGAAATTTTGCCAACATTTTGGCTATGATAATTTTTCTTGCTGACTCTTTGCGGTGCGGGTCGCCTGTGCGACGCTTTCGCGCCTTGTGCTGTAGTATTGCAGAGCAGACAAGCGCCGAACAGGGGCGCTATATTATTACATCACTTGTTCATGCTTTTGTTCTGCTGTGATTTGTTGATGTAGAGCAAACTGTTTATGAACCGGTCAAAGCATTTGCTGCTTCCGGAAAATAATTTTCTTTGAAAAGCATGTACCATCCCCGCTGCTCTATCGAAGCTGTTGCGAGCCGATGAGTGTGATGAATCATTTTTGAGGTCTAAGTTTTCCCGTACTGAAACGCCGAAAATCGCTTCCGCTTTAGTTTAGATTAGATAAACCTGATCCGCCTTGCTTATGGCAACTTGGAGCCATAGCGGTAGCTTGCAAAGTGGCCACGAACAAAGCAGGGGACTGGAGCTCGGTAGGAAGCTCAGCTTTTAAGCTTGCCCCACAACTTGACTCACCAAACCAGGGAGAAGGTTAAATACCGTTGTTTCTAGCACTGCGGATGCTTAGTTAGAAATCGGGCTAGTTCGTTTTCAATCATCTTTAATTGTCCTATACAGCTCAAAATACATCTCGGACAGCAAAGACGCACACACGTGCAGCGCTGCTTACTTCTCTCTATTTCTCTTTCTCTCGGCAAGTATGAGCTCGCAGAGATGTATACGCATACAAACTACCAAATAACGTTATGTTGCAAGTACAAATATTTTATTAAACTGATGTTCCATCGCGCCAGCTTCAATATGTAGCCGCTGCTTGCGTGATTGGCAGCAAGACTACTTGAATTACATTGAGAAGGAAATGTTCTCCAGCTCCGTGACGTCATATAACAAGCCGGCAATTTGGTGGCGTACAGAAAATTTTAAATGCCGAAGGACCAATAGCAAAGAATATGCCATATCGAAAATAGTTTATTATCTTAGTTTTTAGATGGCCGTGCATAAGTGGTCTTTACGCGATGGGTCATTTTCGCGTCATTTGTTAGCTCGGGTAACTAGCTGGTGTTGTGTGCATGACAAAGAGTGTTTACACCATTATTCCCTCAAGGTTCCCCTCAAGCTGCTCAGTGTAGCTTTTTTGCCTGGTCTTTTCGAAACTTTGTCGTGCAATAAACTCAATTCAATATACTGCTAACGACCATTTCGAAAGGAAGCAACGAGGCATAGTTTAACGTTATAATCGCCTTTATTTTGTTCTTTCAAAGAAAAATTTTGTTTGCACCATTTGTATTGGTGTATTTGTGCAGATGCCTGGGGGCCCGTTAAGAAATATTGATACAAATACAATGAATGTAAACAATGTACTACGCCCATAACACCACAAATTATGTATTTTTAAAGACAAAGATTGAGAAGTTGATAGTAAGTAATAACAGTGATATACCAGTAGCAATAGTATTATTATTTGCGCGCTCCAGATACAGTATTCAGACTATTAGCAAATGAGGCAAAGTATAATACACGCATACCTGAATATATGCAAGACAGTGTAATAGTTATGAAAAAAACACATAACAGCAATCATTCCTTGAAAAACATGTTTGATCCCTCCGTCAGAGGAATCAGCATATGACACGAAAGTAAACTTGAACACGCCTTTACAGGGGTAATTAAATGTTTACTGTACATTGATAAGGGAGGTTTTGCCGAATTTATGTTTCGGTGTTTGGCACTTATAGCACCGTTCAACATGGATCCTTGTTGACGCTTGGCACATCTCCATCCCGACGACTATCATCCATGATAAATTTATGAAACCATTGTGATATGCGTAGATCTTAACCGCCAAAGCATAATGAAAGAAAGAGGCGTAATAGCAAAATGAGCGTCGCATATTGGACGCGGAAAGTGGGCTAAGGGCGCCATATATCGGCCTCTTAAAGTGTTAGTGAAATATTTTGATGATGTTACTGCTTTCTGGCCCAAACCCCTGACCTTTAGGAGGGGATTCAATTCCCGGCAGTGGAGTCGGCATTCTGATATGAATGGCGCGTAAAGAAGCTCGTGTACTGTGCTTGGGGCGCAGCTCTTGGGCTTGAAAGGCACAAAATCAATCTAGAGGCCTCCACTTTGGCGTCTGTCATAATCTATTGCATGCGGAGGTTTCGAAATCTGCAATTTAAACCACTAATTGAACTGCGGTGCCACTCCCTACATCACTGCTTGAGCTGGTCGCACAACAAATGAGTGCGGATGTGTGCAGTGATAGATGTCTGAAACGTATCAGTGACTGAAATGTGCACCTTTATACCATTTCCCGGCCGCCCAACTCCTCCCCGTACTCTGCCCTGCTTGTCTGAACCACAATCCATGCGAACAGTGGACCTTGACGTCAGATGCCATGCATACTAACTAAGCGCTCTTCAAACCTGTGCTGTCTGAGTAAACTTACTCCTGTGCAACGTCGTCCGCTGCTAGATATCATTCATAGTAGCCTTGAAAACACTCGCAAGCTTATGTTCCAAGTGGTACATCGGTGCGTGCTCGTCGCGAAATGACTCTCCGTCCGGGACCTAGGAGAACGCCCGTCGGGGCCACCCTGACCGAGGAGCACGACCGGGGAAGGAAGTGCAGCTTTCAGAACAGTGATTGACAGGCCGATTTACGAGTAAGACGAAGTCTTTTGTCTTAGCGTGGGAGAAGGAAGAGTGCTGCGGAGAAACCTGTGAGAAAGAAAGAGAAAAAGGCGAAAGCTGAGGCCCGGTGCGAGCGGCCCAGTCGCGCCGTTCCCAGCCGCGCACGAGGAAGGCCGGCGCTGAAGAAAACTTTCGCTTACGTCCGCCTCGCCGCCGCGTGCGCAGTGCTGCAGTGCCGAAGCTCGTGCGCACAATGCCGCCGTCTCTCTGCCGCGGGGGAGTTTCCAGGGCGCGCTAACGACCGCGGGGCGCGTTTTCAAAGTCGCCGGTCTTTGACCTCGGCCGAGTCAAGAGCGTCGTCCCGCAACGGAGCCTATCCTCTCTGTTTGCGCCGCCCGATTCGCGCCTCCCGTTCGCCGCCGAGGCTCGCCTCTCGCCTGACCGCCCTTCCGAAGGCCACCATGAGTGATACGTTCACTGAAGCGTTGGTAAAGAAAAAGAAAAAAAATGAACGAGCGCGATACTTGCGCGTCTGTGCAGACGCCTTTAAACCGCAAGGACACCCCTTGTCTGCAGCGCACACGCCGGGTCCGAAACACTTGTTCGGCGTTCTGGACACGTACCGTTGGCCTTAATCGTCGAGAAGCCTCGATTCCCCATGTGGCATCGCTGAAGCGAAATGGCTCCTCGTGCCGTCCGCCTAAAGCCGAACGAGACACAATCCTTTGATGCCGCCTTTAACGTTCTGTACCCTGAATGTGGAATTAGCGATGATGACGTGTCAAACAGGGATAACGCCGTGTTAGCGGTCATAAATGATGCTTCATTTAGCTGCGTTCCGCAAACACACGCTTTACGATCTTTGATGCCGAAGTTTCTAAGCACTTTCTCAATGAGGACATAAAAAAAGAAAAAAAAACTGGTACATTTTGGATGATGACTTCCTTTGTCAGAGTAATGCAAATGTAATTTTTTAAACCAAACTTATACGATATTTATAAAGAAATGCCAAGCGAAAATGTGCCACAGGCGTAATACGTTACCGTGATCTTCATTAAGACCAAGCGCGAGAAAGCTGTAGTAATAGTGATAGGAAAGGTGCCTCTTGCTGCGACTAATAACAGTTAAGGGTCATTGGAGCACGGAGAAGGGGATTGAAAGGAGAGAGATATGAATGGAGAGGCCACCTACGCACATCGCCAAGCGCAATGTGTGTGTGTGGGGGGGGGGGGGTATACCACAATTGCTAGTTTATTGATGTGGTGCAGCGCAGCACTGACAATCGAACCCAGTGCCTTACGCATCGGAGGCGAACGCTCTCACTGACCACCGCTCACGCACAACACACCGCGGTTGCGAGGGAGGGTCAGTCGAGGCCACTCCGCTCCTTGGACGTAATTCGCGGCGGACGCAAAGGTTGGATGAGCCGAGGTGGCTGGTCGTTTTGAGCGGGCTGCAGTGTTGAACAGTTGCGTTATTTCGATGTTTCGGAGAAGCGGGTAAGCCAAAGGCAACGCGCTGCGTAGTTTTGTCGTATACTCTATCTTGTGACAGCGTGTTCACCGTAATCGAATGAGATCTGCCGACGTTTGTCACTGTCAGCATGACACCTTGCTTGTTAATTTAATTAGTAAATGAATGATTGCTGCAGTGCGTAGGGTTGACAAAATTGCGATTCTTACATTATATAAATGACTTATATGCATTGCTATCGCTATTAGTACTTTGCCTTTCGGATGAAACTGAGACATTATTTTACCAATTGAGTACTTCATATCTGCTCGGTAAGGTGACATAGCAATGGATGAGACTAGGGGGTCCCACATAACATGAGCCGAGAATTTGAAAATGAAAGGCACTTCAGTGGTGAATTGAATCAAACGCGTACTACTCGCACTAGCCTGTAGTTACGTACTATGACTATTTTTTTATTTCTCCCCATACTAATCAATTATTAATTCCTAAATACCTATTTCTTTAATTATGGGTTGGAAACCCATAATATGAACACTGAAATGTATAGCACTTTCAGAAACCATTGACTAAATTGTTTAATGTACGATACGTCCAGCACTGTTATTTTTTCCGCGTTGTAAAGAAAGCCTATAGCAGCACTATATATAGCAGGGCGCTCGCGGTCCGTCACACGACTTCTTTCACATTTCGCTAGCTTTCTTTACAACGTGGCAAAAAATAACAGCGCGAGACGTATCGTACAGGAAACAATTTAGTCGGGGGTTTCCGAAAGTGTTCTACATATTTCAAAAAATTGGCAGATTCCACGTACAGTTGGAATCGATTATATGTGAAGCACAAATGAGAAATGTTGATATAACACTTTATAATAAGCACAACGTTACGAGGTGGAGGTAAATTATGCCGTGCATGAATTCAGTGTCATGATTATCATGTTTGGATGTGTCGTTTACCTTCGTCATCTATTCACGTCACGTGATACCAAATTCAGTATATGTGGAGCTATAGGAAAACGACCGCGAGCATGCTGTGAGCATGGTATGTTGACATGTTCTTACATGACGTGCGTGTCGAGATTACCATGTTTGCACTAGTCACATATTTCGTCATTCAATGACGTCACGTAACACCAAATTTGGTATATGTGGAGCTAGCAAAACAGCCCCGAGCGCATCATGAAGGGCCCGATATACTCCAACGTAGCGTAGACGCGCGCGCACGCTGGGCACAGCAACGCTACGTTAGCAAAACGCTAGGCGCGACCAGCGTCCGTCAGTGCGGCCCGACGGCAACCGGCGTGAAATGCGACATGCTACATTTCGCGCCGATGCGTTACCCAGACAACATTGCGTCTCCTGCTTTTCGTGACGGAAGGACGCTGGATGCGCTGAAACGCGCATGCGTCAGAGCGACGCGGCGCGGCGCGCGCCTGCGCGCATATGGCAGGACCGGCGCCTGGCATGGCAATGCTGGCGTGACGCGACGAAATGAACGCCGGCAAGCACGCGCACCGCATCACCTCGAATTGTATAGGCGCCTTGACTGTGGCATGTAGTCATGTTCTCACATGACACACATCTCATGATTATTATGTTTGCACCAGTCACATGCCTTTGTCATCCATTGGCGTCACGTAATACCAAATTTGGCATATATAAAACTTGCGAAACGGCCGCGAGAGCATCATCAGTGTGGCATATAGTCATGTTGGTGCATGACATGCATGTCTTGATTATCATGTTTGAATGTGTCATTTACCTATGTCGTCCGTTCGCATCGCGTAATACCGAGTTTCGTACATGTTGTTACGCCTGGGATTCCACACTGAACGTCAGTCAATGCCTCTGCAAAGGCAATCTATGTCAAAGCCAGCGCTGGAGCCCACCTGGCGCGATCAACTCAACGACGTCATCAAGCAGCGGCGCTGGTCTGTCTCGCAACGTACAGCAAGCTCCTTCAGCCCACGAGCCCGATGAAGCAATCGGCGCCTTCCATAGTTTGGTGACTCAAAGGATCCACCCGGCGCCTATAAAAAAAGCCCTGCGGCGTGTCGCCAGCAGTAGACCTATGTGTCAGAGATGACATCTCGGCTCTTCGAGTCCCTAAGCTGTCGGCCCCAGTGGCGAATTCGTAACGCCTATATTTCTGTGCTGTACATGAACCGGGCATTAAGTCACCGTCGTCTCGTCCGCTCGTCTATCAGCTCTGCGCAGAAGCAGTCGCGAGCTGAGTAACACACGCTACTAAACGGCTGGTGACTGTGTCGGCGGAGTTCGGAGCAGTGGCACCTTCGGGACCGTGTTGGCGCCATGCACGCTTTCGTAACAGTGGATGGCAGCTGCAGGATCAGCCGGCATCAGCGACATCGATGCGGTGAGTGCCTCATGTTTTCCCCTCAGTTCACCAGACTACTCTTGCACAGTTTATAGTAGTTTAGAGAAGGGCTGTGTGAAGCATTAGAGTGAGCTTTGATCGTTTCAAGCCAAGTCGAAGCGCTTTGAAACGAAAGTTAATGCAGAGGGTGTAAACACGGCAGTGTTAAAAATTGCTTGCGCGTCTTGCTAGTAGACTTATAGTGGGTACTGCAAGTAGATTCTTAACAGGGGCAAACAGCAAGATGCTATAGATATATATATAGTGTAAACGATGGAGAACCTTAAAGTGAAGGAACTCATCGAAATTTGTGAGGAACTCAGCATCACTTTGGGCCGTGCGAAACGAATGCAAGCGATCCTTGAGATCATGAAGGATAAAGGAGTGTCGGCTGAGGAAGTCGATGAGGCCTGCGAGGATATCAAAGCACGCCGCGAGGAGGCTGAAAGGCGCGAACGTCGCGAGCGTGAGGAGGCCGAGAGACAGGAGCGCCTCGAGTTGAAACGAATAGAATCCTACAGTGTTCGGAGGCGCCTAGCGTAGCTTCTGTGACAGTCCAGGTCAGCGGTTATAGCATCAGGGACCAACTGCCACCGTTCATAGTAGGCGAGGACATGGCGAAGTATCTCGTCAAGTTTGAACACGTCTGTGAGCGAAATGCTTTGGAGCGGTCTCTTTGGGCGCAGAACCTGTTAGCTCTTCTTCCCGGCGAAGTGTCCGACACGATAACTTGCTTGTCGAGGGAAGCGTTTGAGAGCTATGACGAGGTTAAGGAAGTGCTTTTGAGACGTTATAAGTTGTCACTCAAGGCTTTCAGGTAAAGGTTCCGGTATGCTAAAAAGGGGAATGAGTCACACGTTCACTTCGAGTTTCGTCTTAAAGCCGATTTAATTGAATGGCTCAAGGGCTAAGGTGTTTATGACGATCTCGATAAAGTGGTAGAATGCAATAATTTGGAGCAATTTTAGCGCTGAACAGAGGAGGATGTCAAACTTTGGCTGCAGGACAAGCTTGGTGAAGTACAGCTAAACAAGGCAGCGGAGTTAGCTGAGGAGTATTATACTCGCCGAAATTTGTATAGCAGGGCAGTGCGCGTTGAAAAGGATGAAAGGAAAGAGGGCTTTTCAAAGAAACCTGATCAACGGAAACCCGCTCCGCATCGTAATTTTAGGAAGGACCCGTCTCTTACGAAGGACACTGTAGGGGAAGGGCAAACGGAACCGGACAAATCCAGTGAGGTTCCTAACCAACACACTGATACCACACGGGCGTTCGAATCACGGAAGCCGCTAATATGGTACAACTGCAAAAAGTTAGGGCACATCGCGATAAACTGTATAAGCAAAAGTTCGCTTTCGCAACAATCCGAGAATCGGAAAATAACATGCTGAAAATAACCTGCGGCCGTATCTTGAAGAAATTAGTGTGAATGGGAAAACGTGTCGAGCACTTCGAGAATCAGTGGCAACCATGGACGTTGTCCATCCTTCATTAGTGTCTCCGGATGACTTTACAGGAGAATGCGCGTAGATCAGGCATGTCGCTGTGGAGCAGAGTGCTTGCTTACTAATCGCTATGGTTGTCATTGAAGGCCCGTTCAGTAAGCTTTGCAAGGAAGCGGCTGCGTCTGCCGCGCTTCCCGATCGTTTTCCTTATCTATTTTCTAATAACTCCGAGCAGCTTCTCAAAGAGCAGGGTAAATCGTTCTTCTCCAACTTAGCGTACATGGCCCTCATGTGATCGCAAGCGCGGAAGCTTTCGCAGGAGCTTGATCTTATTCAACGTGGTGTAGCACCAAGTTCAAAAGCTGCTGATATGTGTGACCTTGGCGGTGAGTCGACGGAACCTCAGAGAGGAAATTCTCCGCGTGAGTCATATGAGCACTCACTCGAGTGGCCCATCGCCGAAGCAACTGGCGTGGTCTGTGTCGGCAGAGGAGACGACATGGCGCCATTGAGTTAGAGCGAGAGGGGTGCAACACTCTCGCCTGTAGCGGAAAGTTGGAGTGAGCTGTCGAGGGTTGATGGAGAAACGCTCATTCGAGAGCAGCGTGAGTACCTCTCGATTAAAGCGCTAATAGAAAGCGTAAACTTGGGAAAAAAGAAAAGAATGTTTCCTTTTTGAGTTTTGAGAAAGCAGGGCTCCTGTATCGGAGCTACACAAATGCGCAAGGTCGCAAGTATGAACAGCTCTTGGTGTCACAAAAGTATCGTCGCCAACTATTGAAACTGGTGCATGAAAACGCGTGGGCAGGGCATCTCGGCATAAAAAAGACCGAGGCTAGAGTTTCCCTTGAGTTTTATTGGCCGAAATGCTGGAAAGATATCGAAGACTGTGTACGCTCATGCGACACTTGTCAGAGAGCGGGGAAATCCACAGACAAGTGCAAGGCACCCATGAAGCGTGTGCCAATTATCACAGAACCTTTTCGACGCTTAGTAATTTATATCGTCGGGCCATTGCCAGAGTCAAGGCAAGGTTGTCGGTAAATTCTGACGGCCCTTTGAGTAGCCACAAAATTACCGGAAGCGATACCACTTAAGGAGCTCGATTCCCCTCATGTCGTGGATGCACTGCTATCTATATTTGCACGCGTCGAATTTCCTTCTGAAATCCAATGCGACAATGGTAGTGTCTTCACCAGCTGCCTTACCTCTACCTTTTTGGATAAATGTGGAATAAAAGTAGTGCACACCTCGATCCATCACTCGCAATCTAATCCGGTAGAGCGTATGCATTCCGTTCTGAAACGGATACTGAGAGCTCTTTGCTACGAGCACAAATGCGACTAGGAAGCGTGTATTCCTCCCGCGATGTTCGCTTTGAGATCAGCTCCTCATGAGAGCACTGGTTTTAGCCCTGCAGAGCTTGCGTACGGCAGGAGTTTGAGAGCACCATTGCGAATGCTACTCGAGTCCTAGGAGGGATTCGACGAGGACGCTAATGTATACTTGCGTATGTTCCAGACCTCCTTCAGAGGCTTGGAAAAACGAAAAATTTTGTGGAAAGCCACATGAAGGCTGCACAAGTGTTGTCGAAGGAGTACTACGACAAATCGGCGAAGAAGCGCACCTTTGAACTAGGTGTTCAGGTAATGCTGCTGTGGCCACCCAAAAAAAAAACAAGCTTGAGGTCCATTGGGAATGGCCCGCCAAAGTGATATCGAAGCTTTCTGATACCAATTATGAGGTGAAATTAGATAGGCAGTCGAACAAAATTTAACACAGTAACTTGATGAAACCATACGTTCAACGTCAAGCGGTCGTAAATCTGCTTTTGAATGCTTCAGAGGAAGAGGAAGTAGAAATTTTGAGTTGTAGTAATGTAATCGAAAGGGGATCGGAGTAAATCTTGGAGGAGTTGAACCTAGAGCCTAGGTTAAGTGAAGTCCAGAAGGAGGACCCGAGAAGGATTGTTTCCGAGTTTGAAGACGTATTTTCGGGCCGTCCCGGAAACACGACGGTGATTGAACACGATATCAAGCTAACTTGTGAGGAGCCAATCCATAGCAAGCCGTATTAAATACCTGATGATTCTCCTGTGCAAAAGCAGATCATGAAAGAGGAGATCGATAAAAAAATGCTGGAGTTGGGAGTCATAGTACGGAGCGAGAGTGACTATACATCCCCTCTAATATTGGTTCAAGTGCCGGGAAAAGATCCGAGGCCGTGCATCGATTATCGGTGTCTTAATGTCATAACTCGAGACCAAAGTTACCCGATACCAAACCTAGAGGAGAGGGTAGAAACTGTGTCACACTCTAGCTATATTCCCACGTTAGACCTCGTGCGAGGGTATTGGCAAGTCCCCATACGGAGGGGGCTAGCCGCTATGCCACATTCGTTTCTCCATCCGGAACGTATCGTCCACTTAATCTGAGCTTAATTAAATGCTATGCAACTGCGCACAGTGTCTTGCTGTGGCACTTTTACATACCTGCCTGGCTGATCCTCCAGACATGGAAACTTTATCCCTCCACGTCAGACGCATAGCCTATGAGCGCGACAACGTCTCACACTGCATCCAGTACCATGAGACTTGCCCTCATGCCATCTCCGAAATAAGCCCACCCTCCAGAAAATGGCTGCGTAAATTTCGACCACCTGGTGTTTCTCAATGTGCGCCCAAACGTGAGCACATGGGCCTACAACATTTTCGCCTCCATCGAAAATGCAGCCGTCGCAGCCGGGATTTGATCCTGCAACCTGGGTGTCAGCAGCCGAGTATACCTTAGCCACTAAATCACCGCGGCGGGGTTTCCCGCATAATATCGTGGCTTTGGAATGTAGAACCATAAACATTATTACATGTGCATAATGCTCCTGCAAGGCACATAGAAGTGAATAGTTTACGAGTACGATACCTGGTTGCGCGGCGCCACTGTAGCGCAGCATGCAGTGCCACAAGTGGCCGCGCGCGGAGATCTTAGGTTGGGGGGACTGTTTACGGGCGCCTTGCGCAAGTGTGTTTGACAGCAGCTGGCGATGTGTGGTGATGACGTTGTCGAGCGATCGGCGTGTGTTCTTTTGCAATTTTCGCAAAATAGCAAATGTCGACTGCTATTTTAGCAGGAGCTGTTTAAGCATGGGTACGAAGCTGTATGCCAGCCGACATGTTTACTCAGTTACGGAGGAAATGATGAGCGCGAACGGCCGATCAGTCATTGTCGGAAAGTGCGTCGCCCAAATGAAAAGCGTGGACTACGACGTGCGACTGGAGGTGAGCTCTTCTTTTTCTTAAAAAAAAAAGAAAATGTGCCTGTATATTGCTAACCGCGGCATTTTCTTTTTTAGTTGTCAAATGACAGAAACATCTTGCACGCAAGCTGTACGTGCAAAGCTGGTTGCGGCGGCTAGTGTAAGCACGCCGCAGCCTTAGCGATATTCGTAAATTAGTATCACCACACATCGTGCACGGATGTTCCATGCGCATGGAAAAAGCTGCCATCGCGCCCCAACGTTGATGTCAAGAAATCCAGCAGGGAACTGTATTGCCGTACGAAATTTTCACTTGTTTGTGTTGTGTGTGTAACGCGACTTTGACACTGAATGATATATTTAATCTTCCAGTTCCACCTTCGCGGGAGCCAATTCTGTAAGCGGTGAGCTTTACGGCTGTGTTCTCGCAGTTTGCCGGCACGAATTGTGCCCTAAAGAAGCTCGAGGAGTGCAGGGAAATGGTACAGGTGCCGACGATGGCACCGCTGGCAGACGCGAGCAACCGCTCCGAGCGAGAGCTGCTAAAAATAATGATTGATAAGGAGAGCAGCGTACACAGCGTGCTAAGGGTCGCTTCGACCTCTCCTCTTATTCTGAAAAGGGAAGATTATTTTTCGAAGATGTCTGGCCATGAAAAAATTTGCTACAGAAAATTTGTCGGAAAAAGCATTGATGAAGTATTAGAGGTTGCCGCTATCACCAAGGGCCAGGCGGCAGTGGGGAGGTTTGGAAGCTTTCTTAACGCACAATTCTGTTTTTTAAATGGACGCTTCTTGTTCAAAGTCACATGTTCATTTCCAGATGGCACAGAGTACGCCGCATCCGCCTCACAAGCTCCAGTGCCCACAAGTTAAGACTCGCGAAGGCGATTTCAGTAGCCTTGCCGAAGCGCTCGCTGCCCCAAAGTTCTCTTCAGCCGCAACTTCATATGGTAAGAAACTGATAGCTGCATGGGCATCATTATTAGCCTCAATGTTGTTCCTACTTTAACTTTCTCTCTCAGTATGTGTATAACAAATGTGAAAGCACGCAAAACATGCCTAACGTTGTGATGTACCAGCATCTGCTAAATGCAAGCGTCCCATTAGCAGCCTTTTGTGGCAATGCGGGAAATATTGTACATTTTCTGCATCCAGGAAAGAACACCGAAGATGCCGCACGAGAAGATATGGACCTTGCCATACAGAAGCTATCAAAACTTCTTACTTATCACCAATGCATGCAAGTCTCATCATGTGCTTTGTTGCAGGTCGGACTTGTCGTATCGTCGAAACAACCTTGGTTATGCTGCAGCCCTGATGGCATCATAGATTTCGGCGACTCGATTCATCTGGTCGAGATCAAGTGTCCGTATCCTCTACGGGACAGTATACTTATTGATCACATGAATCAAATCAGCTTTGTTCCATACATCTACTACATTAATGGGCACCTAACGCTAAAGAGCACACATGCGTATTTCACTCAGGTGCGGCTCATATTGATTATATTAATGCTAAAACATGCTTTCTTTTTTGTATACTCAAGCAAGGAAAGTCTAACAATTCATGTCGATCCTGACGACAGCTTTCTTGCTGAGTATATTCCAAAGATGGAATATTTTTACTTTACAGATTTTTTTAAATTCCTCGCTCAGAGTTATCACTCCGCCCTCCAATGAAGGTGTTGCTCTGCAAAATGACACACACACACATATATATTAACAAATCCCTTGTCGGAAACAGGTGATGTGTGTAAGTAACTTCTAAAAATTAATGTTTTTTTACAAAGTTAGTTATACACTTGTTTTAGTATGCATGTACAGCTGTCTGCTAATAATCAGATAAATATGATGATAATAATATCTGGGGTTTAACGTCCCAAAACCACGATATGATTATGAAAGACGCCGTAGCAGAGGGCTCCGGAAATTTCGACCACCTGCCATGGGGTCCTTTAACGTGCACCTAAATCTAACCACGCGGGCCTATATATTTTTTGCATCCATCGAAAATGCAGCCGCCGTGGCCGAGATTCGATCCCGCGACTTTCGGGTCAGCAGTTGAGCGCTCAGATAAACATGATTTGCACATCAATAAAAGACCAAGTTGAAGTTCAGTACCTGTTGTGTGTGTCCTTGTTTGTCTGTTAATTTCTTGATTTTTGCACTAGTGTTCTAATAAAAGTGTTAAAAATTCTTGCTGAAATAAGGGCTTGTGTGCATCCAATTCAGATGTAGCCTTCATTTGTTGAATTGTGGCTTTGACATGCTTTCATTTTAGATATTGTCGTCTTTATCATTAACTTCAGATGTTGCCATATTATAGGAGGATAGTGAGGGGAGAGTGAATGGCCTACCTCTCCAGGTTATGTGACCTACGCTGGACTGTAGTGCTTAACGGATTTTGACCATCTAGCTGTTTGTGATTATCTTTGTGGACCTGCATGTACTGTAGCTACACCCGTCATTGAGGCTTGGTTTTCTTGCATCTGGTCTGAAGAAAAATTCATTGAGAAAGATGTCTTTTGGCATCGTGAATAGATTTAACTCGGGAAGCGTGGTAATGTGTGAAATAACGGCAGTGTTCCCATTGTCCTAAAGGAACAAGTATCGGCCACATAAGATCAATGACATATTTGCGTGCCAGAATTTTGTAAGTAGAGATAGAGAGCTTAACCACGAAACAGTGCAGTGTACAGTTCCAATAATCAGACAGAAAACTGTTTTTCATGTGAAACCAAAAAAAAATGTTTTATTAGATATTGCTATTTACACACTGTGATCATGTGCTCGATGTTTTTTTTTCTTCTCTTCTCTATGGAAGCCAGTAGCATATCAGTTGGTGCTGAAAACTAAATTGCGGAGGACCACAGTTGTTCACAGGCATCCCAAGAAGACGGAGGAATGAACTCGAAGTTCATTTAAAATGAAGCCACGCCTTGCACTTCTTGAACATCACAATTCTTTAATATCTTGCCAGCATAATGCTAGGCATAACAAGCTTTTGCTAACACTGGAGAGAGTGGAGGGGGCACATAGCTCCTTTCTTTTATTTCTAACGTTGTATACAGAAAAATTGCCATTCACAATACATTAGTGATGCTACAACATAATTACACTCTTCGAAAAAAAGGTCAACCTATTCATTAACTGAATACTAAACGTTTACTTGTCACAAAATACACTAGCCTCTTAGTAAGTGAAGGTAGTAAAATGCAGGTTAGTGAAATTTGCTACCTATAGTTAGTCAGTGAATAGTGCTGACTCGAATGGCTAGTTGATTACTAAGTTGTTAGTAACCGCGCCAGCATGCAGCTTACTAACCGTATAACCTCTAGTTGACTACATTTAGTCAATTAGAGGGTTTTAAGCATATTTTGTTTATATGTGCGTGTGCGTGCCATATCAAGATGTTTGTATTACAAAAGTATCCATAGGAATAAAAAAAACCGAAGTGGCATTGCACTCGTACATTACCTAATGGTCGCTGATTACTTCATGTAATCACCATGGTAAGTATGCATCACAGCAACATACACAGAGGGATGAATGGATCACAAAGGAGAACACGCACGAAACGCACACAGAGAATATCAATGCTTCTACGTTGCCGATATCTACAATAGCAGCAGCTTGAAGACTATTTATGCTCCTACTTTGAGATAGCACACCATGTACTGGTTAGCAGCCATAGAATTTAGAAGAATAGTTGATGTTTTCTACACAATATCGTGTGCTCTTATATTTGCTTATGTGTGCCATCACGTAAATTGATTGATGATTGATATATGGGGTTTAACGTCCCAAAACCACCATATGATTATGAGAGACGCCGTAGTGGAGGGCTCCGGAAATTTCGACCACCTGGGGTTCTTTAACGTGCATCCAAATCTGAGAACACGGGCCTACAACATTTCCACCTCCATGAAAAATGCAGCCACCGCAGCCGGGATTCGATCCCGCGACCTGCGGGTCAGCAGCCGAATACCTTAGCCACTAGACCACCCCGGTGGGGTGTCATCACGTAGCACGAAACATTTATTCCAAGGTAATGAAATACAGAATGGGCATGTCCTTTGCTACAGGGGCTTAACAGACAGAAGAGAAGTGGGAGTGGCGTTCCTAATTCACAGAAACACAGCTGGCAACATAGAGGAATACTATAGCATTAATGAAAGGGTGGTAGGTATCGTAATTAAACTGAATAAAAGATACAAGATGAAGGTAGTACAGGCTTACGCGCCTACATCAAGCCATGATGACGCTTCAGTTGAAAGCTTCTATGAAGACGTGGAATCGGCAATGAGTAAGGTAAAAACACAGTATACTAAAGTGATGGGCGACTTTAATGCAAAGGTAGGGAAGAAGCAGGCTGGAGACCAGGCAGTAGGAGATTATGGCATCGGTACTAGAAACGCCAGAGGAGAGCTACTAGTAGAATTTGCAGAACGCAATAATTTACGGATTTTGAATACCTTCTACCGAAAACGAGAAAACCGCAAGTGGACATGGAGGAGCCCTATTGGCGAAAATAAGAACGAAATAGACTTTATAATGAGTGCACACCCTGGAATCGTGCAGGATGTGGAAGTGATTGGCAAGGTACGATGCAGTGACCATAGAATGGTACGGTCTCGAATTCGCCTAGACTTGAAGAAGGAACGACAGAAACTGATACGCAAGAAGCCAATCAATCAGCTAGCACTGAGAGGGAAAGTACAGGAATTCAGAGTGTCGCTGCAGAACAGGTACTCGGCTCTTAGTGAGGAAACCAACCTTAGCGTAGATACAATGAATGATAATCTGACGAGTATCATTACGGAGTGTGCAGTGGAAGTTGGAGGCAGGGTAGTAAGACAGGACACTGGCAAGCTTTCCCAGGAAACGAAGAACCTAATTAAGAAGCGTCAAATCATGAAAGTGTCAAGTACAACAGACAAAGTAGAACTGGCAGAGCTTTCGAAATTGATTAATAGACGTAAGGTATGCGATGTAAGAAGGTATAACATGGAGAGAATTGAACACGCTCTGAAAAACGGAGGAAGTGTCAAAGCATTGAAGAGAAAACTTGGGATAGGCAAAAGTCGGATGTATGCACTAAGGGACAAAGAAGGCAAAATAACTACCAATATGGATAGGATAGTTAAAATAGCGGAGGAGTTTTACAGAGATCTGTACAGTAGCCGAGACAACCACGACCTTAATACTATAAGAACTAGCAGTAACCCAGATTACACTCCACCAGTAATGATAGAAGAAGTCAGAAAAGCTTTGGAGAGCATGCAAAGAGGCAAAGCTGCTGGTGAGGATCAGGTAACATCAGATCTGCTTGAAGATGGAGGACAGATTGTGTTAGAAAAACTAGCCACCCTGTTTACGAGGTGTCTCCTGACGGGAAGTGTACCAGAGTCTTGGAAGAACGCTAACATCATCTTAATACATAAGAAAGGAGATGACAAGGACTTGAAGAATTGCAGGCCGATCAGCTTGCTCTCTGTAGTATACAAGCTATTTACAAAGGTAATTGCTAACAGAGTAAAGAAAACATTAGAAGTCAATCAACCAAAGGAACAAGCAGGATTTCGAACAGGCTACTCAACAATTGACCACATTCATACTATCAATCAGGTAATAGAGAAATGCTCAGAGTATAACCAACCACTATACATAGCATTCATAGATTACGAGAAGGCGTTTGATTCAGTAGAAATATCAGCCGTCATGCAAACACTGCGGAATCAGGGCGTAGATGAAGTATATATAAACATTCTGGAAGAAATCTACAGGGGATCAACTGCTACCATAGTGCTTCATAAAGAAAGCAACAGAATACCAATCAAGAAGGGTGTAAGGCAGGGGGACACAATTTCCCCAATGCTATTTACCGCGTGCTTACAGGAGGTTTTCAGAAGCCTAGAATGGGAACAGTTAGGGATAAGAATCAATGGAGAATACCTTAGTAATCTGCGCTTCGCTGATGACATTGCATTGCTGAGTAACTCAGGGGACGAATTGCAACTCATGATTACGGAGTTAGACAAGGAGAGCAGAAAGGTGGGTCTTAAAATTAATCTGCAGAAAACGAAAGTAATGTACAACAACCTCGGTAAGGAGCAGCGCTTCGAGATAGGTAATAGTGCACTTGAAGTTGTAAAAGACTATGTCTACTTAGGGCAGGTAATAACCGCAGAGCCTAACCACGAGATTGAAGTAACTAGAAGAATAAGAATGGGGTGGAGCACATTCGGCAAGCACTCTCAAATTATGACAGGTAGATTGCCACTATCCCTCAAGAGGAAGGTATATAACAGCTGTATCTTGCCGGTACTTAGCTACGGAGCAGAAACCTGGAGACTTACAAAGAGGGTTCAGCTTAAATTGAGGACGACGCAGCGAGCAATGGAAAGAAAAATGGTAGGTGTAACCTTAAGAGACAAGAAGAGAGCAGAATGGATTAGGGAACAAACGAGGGTTAAGGAAATCATAGCTGAAATCAAGAAGAAGAAATGGACATGGGCAGGGCATGTAGCGCGTAGACAGGATAACCGCTGGCCATTAAGAATAACTGACTGGATTCCCAGAGAAAGGAAGCGGGTTAGGGGGAGACAGAAGGTTAGGTGGGCAGATGAGATTAAGAAGTTTGCGGGTATAAATTGGCAGCAGCAAGCACAGGACCGGGTTAACTGGCGGAACATGGGAGAGGCCTTTGTCCTGCAGTGGACGTAGTCAGGCTGATGATGATGATGATGATGATGATGATGATGATGATGAATGAATGAATAAACTTTGTTTGTTTATGTTTTGCTAAAGACCGTCATGATTACGGCAATGTATACTACGGCATCTACGAAAGATCTGGCAACGTGGGTGGCTTAGTAGTTACTTATGTAAAAACACCACGAAAGCTTTCCTGGTTAGTAATGGCAGACTGAGTTGCGACCCTGGCTAGTAAAGGGATGCCGCGAAGGTAGTAAAATATGCTCGAAACTCGTAAATACATCCATTCACTAACTGTTTGCTAACTTTTTTTTTCAAGGGTGTAGGGCTGAGGAAGAGTACGAGTACTATTATCCGTTCTCACTCAATTGTGTGCTGCTTACTAACGTAAAATGCGTTAATGCTAAGAAGGGGCACTACCGTTGTGGCAAATAGTATAATGCATCGAGACACAGCATGTGTAGCAAACCGCAGAGCACAAACACGATCAGCTGCTACGCTTGCCTGCACTCACCAACAGATGGCACGCGCATAAACATGAACAAAAGAGTATAAAACAGCACAAAGGTCAATGATAAAACAAAATGCGGAAACAAGAGAAGATGTCAACACGTCATGAACATTGCGTCCCAAATAGTGTGGAGCAAACACAACGCGCACACTTGCTTTAGACCTGCTGACGAGAGCTGTTCAGAATTGGTGGTTAAATATTCACCAATATGCAGCACATGCGCATGATGTCACTCATGTGAGGAACAAGTTCAATAGGCACACGAAAATTAATAACATTCAACAGTTTGATACGTTGAATAACTCTTTCCACATGAATACGTACCTGCGCAATGTGGTAAGTTTGCTGGAGCTCGTCCAATGTAAATTGCATATGCGTTTCCTTTGGAGAAAGGGGGCAATACAACGATGCCTCTGTTGCCATCCATGGGTGCTTTAATGCCATGAAAGCCTTTATCAGCCAGCACCACATCTCCTGGCTGAATTATATTAAGGAAGCCTGATTCTATAGTTATGTGCGTGTCTGAAGTTCGAGCTCCATAGGCCTCTGACACAAAGGTAACCGTTCCATTCGGCAAAATACCAACTAAAACTTTAGTGTATTGCACCTTTTGTAGTGGGAAAAAAGTGCTCTCCGCTGCTCTACTGTAGGTGGCTCCTCTATTCGAATTTCAGTGCAGTCTATAATGAACCGACAGTCAGGGTAGTGTGCCTTAAAACAATCTGGCATGGTTGCCTTGACCGCACAGAGTGATGGCCCAGGAATGAAACGCTTCATCGATGCCAGAAGATTCCTTAACATAAAAAAAGATACGGCTAACAGCTGTGCGATGCAAGCCAAAAAGCACAGCTATGTTCGCAAAAGAAATTCCTAGTTTCATTTTCATTAGGAAAATCACAAGCTTTAAAGAGACTGGGACGTCTACACATCTTACAACAACAGACGAAAATAAAGACATCATCATCGCAAACACTTTTGGGCTGACTCCGCAAAGTTCTGTGAATGAATCTATCTTGTCACAATGAGAGCTGCAGCCAAGAAAAATGCAGCTTGGCTAATCTGGCCCTGTGGTGCTTGGTTGAACAGCTGCATGTGCCGCTTATACACTGACTTCCCTACTTTCAGCATGACACACTTGTGTTGATGCTTCACACTGCGATTTTACTGACAGGAAGAAGCTACATGGCCCCATGGACGAACTACTCTCTGTATGAGTCATCTGAAAAATTCAATATTAACAATTATTGTTGCCACATTTCATTTGAAAAAGCACAACAATTATGGAACATAAAATAACTATGGGCATCAATTGTGAAGAATACCATACAAGTCATCAGTACCGAAATCTCTGATGCATGAACACTGCAATTACACGCATAAAAAAGTGTATAGTGAAAAGTGAAGTACCAACAGAAATACATCAGCTCAATATTAGTGCTATCCCATCAGCTTTCAAGGCACGGAAATTTGTAACAGGTTCCAAGACGGCACTGAGTGAAAATACGATCGACTTACCACAGAGACAAACTTGTTGCATTCTTCAGTCTTGTGGCGAGTCAACATTGAAAGAGCAGTTTGACGCAGCATCGTCACGCTCTTCTGTTGCAGCTGTGTCACTCTCTGAACACGAGACGCTGGGTTGGCATGTTGGAGAAATGACTGGCAGCAGCGAGCACCACCGCTGAAGTCTGCAAGAACAAACAAAAAGTCAGAATGAGCGTCACTGCGTAAAGGCGCCGAATGCACGATTGTGGCAAAACTATGATGTCTCAGTTTCATGGCTCCCAACCAGTTTTTTTTAATCTCCTATTCAAAAAACTTCTCTTACATTGTAACGGCCATGATCGATATCAGGAGTGATTCATTACGCGTATTATACTGATAATTATCGCGCGTTATGAAAGCCCACGCTCCAGCCGAACGCTCACGTAGTAATTTTGCAAACACTGGTCCCTACTGAAACGATCCGTATGCGATGTCCAATAATTCCGTATGTTTCCGTAAGAATACATATGTTTCCTATAGATTTTTCATATATTTCCGTAATTTTCTGACGGAAACATAGGAAATTGTTGGACATCGCATACGGATCGTTTCAATGGGGTGAATCAGGTTATCATGGGGGGTGAGAACTTAGTCAAGCGGATAGTCGCTTTTATTCTCACCCCCTCCATCAACTGTGTATTGGTGGAAATAAATAAACCAAATAAAAAATGCTGCACCAGTTGACACGCTTAAAAGTCAGCACTTAACTGAAAACGAACAGAGTGCTCAGCTTACCTGTCAAATCTCTTGAGCTTATTCTGGGGTAAAATGGTATCACTGTTTTTGTAGCATGGTGGAAATATAGTCGGAATGTATGCAGGCTGCTGAGCGATGTTGCTTTTCTCACTTTCCGCGAAGTGACCACTGCATATGCGCGTTGCATTCTTTTTCGGTTGCCACAACTCTCCGTCTGCGCTGCAGGAGGGCAAGAAAACATTGTACGTGAATAAGCAAGGCACACAAGCTGCCATTAATCGAGGGTAAGCGGTCGTGTTTACCTCGTTCGTCGGACAGCCGCGATCCACCTTTGTCTCCTTTCAGTCTCGTATTATTTCCAAGGAAATCGGTAGAACTTGATTGGAGGCACTTTCCCAGCAGTGTTCCGGTAGCTGATGTGGCATCCATAAACGCAGCAGTACGGCGGATTGTCTTTCCTTGGCCCCATTTTCACGATCGCGCGACGAGAAGCCATGCTTCAGTGCGCCTTCAACGTGTCCACTTCACAGTGACCCCCCCCCCCCCCCAACCTCGGTTTGCCGCCACCTACGACCGGTGACACTACGTGCGCGGCTTGAAACAGCAGAGCACGAGAGCCAGGAATGGTGACAACAAATATTGATAAAACAAATGCGACAGCGTCAAGAAAATGTGACATCGGCAGCGTACCCGATAAATATCAGGGTCCCCGTAGGAATCGAACCCAAGCATTGTGCGTGGAATGCAAGCATTCTACAACAGAGCTACGCCGCGTCTTGGCACTGCTTTGAAAAAAATGACTTTATCGCGTGTAACGTTGGAAAAACGTCAATTGTGGTTGCAATGCTAGGGCTACCCAATTCCATGAACATTACATATGTACTCCTACAATACAGCTGTCTCGTAGGGTTAACGTCAGTTGTACTTAATTGTCATCCACGGAATTTATGTAGCCGGGTCGAGGGTCATCATCTTCGTGAACACTAACATCAGTTTACCGCTTCTCGTGTTGATAATATTCCTGTTGCTGCAGGCATCATTGTGCAATTGTAAACAACTGGTTAATTAAAACATGTGTGACTGTTCAACATATATCTGGGGGTACAACAATTATACATATATTGAACGTTATTTCACAACCTACCGCTCAATTGCAAAAGATTACAACGCGTTCACCTTCCCTCCGCATGCTTCGCATAACGTCGATTTCCCAGGTACGGGGGATTTGCTGATTTTTTTTGTATGTGTGTGAACATGATTGCAACCAATGTCAAAAACAAATGTATACTTGAGCGAAGCATGGTGAGTTTGGGCCATGAGGCTAATAGTAAGTAGATGTAATCTAATTTCCATTTTTTGGAACTGTTCTGCTTATGATCAACAAAGTAGCCATCGAGCGAGTTAATTATTTTTCGATTGCCACCATTTTAGGCAGACAAGCAATTGCGCTATAGTGAGCACTAGCTCTCCATCACAGGGCTGGTGAGCACTGTTGATCAGAGGAACGAATGACACGCCATCGGTTTCTCAACTCGTACGTATAGGGCATTAGCACTATGTAGTGCGCGCACTTATTTGTGGTATTAATTATATACTCTCACGTATATATTGAATTTATAGCTTCTATATGTGTGTGCGCGTGTGTAAATAGCATGCCATATTTGTTTTGGGGCCGGAGAAGTGGGAGAAAGTGAGAAAAATGTTCTATAACTTGTACGCAGCCAAAGCTTAATAACCTTTTCAAGGTGAATTTAAAAACGTACTTTCAATGAGGCCTCATGGCATGTATTTACAACAGTCTTCACACATCAGAAAGAAGCAGTCTTGTAGACGGTCTACATACTGTACTCTTCATAAAATAGTACGAAGAACGCCTTTAGGCGGCCTAAATAATATAGTCTTTATAGAGTAGTTAGAAAGAGGCCTTTAGACGGTCAACATATTATAGTCTTTATAAAGCAGTAAGAAGGAGGCCTTTAGGCGGTATACATAATAAAGTCTATATAGAACAGTAATAAGGAGGCCTATAGATGGTCTAAATAATATAGTCTTAAGAAAATACTAGAAGGAGGTCTTTAGACGGTATGTTAACTATTGTTATTAGAGCGCAAATGTTCATAGACAGTTACCAATGTTACTAGATGGTTACTAAGTGGTCTACTCAATGTTTCTATAGCCATTTTCGTAAGGGTATACAGTTTATTTTTACTCTTACTATGGTCACATGTAGCATCCTGCAGCATTTACGATTTTCAGTGCCCCAGAATAGGGTGCTATCGTTGTCGACGCAAGCGAACTTTGCGGTGTTCTTGTGGGCGGGCTACTTTCCTGCCCCGCTTGTTTGCTTTTGGCGTAGGCAGCTTGTCGGCGAGGTCACACTTTTTGAAGGCGGCGAGTTTTCATTCTGCTGACACCATATTTTCTCCCCCTTACACGGTCTTTCACGACCTCTTCTTCCCTTCTTTTTTAAGAGAGCGACGAGAGATGGTTCTTTCTATTTGTCTTTCTATTTAAACTCTCTTTTTTTCTACTCTCTTTGTGCCTCTTCCTCGACAACCGTCACGAAGCGCTCTTTCTTGCGGAGCGTTACCTTGCCGGACTTCTCGGCACTGGGTCTCGGTGAAGTTGCGTGCATCAAAGGAGTTCTTTCCGAAGTTTTCCTAGATGTTCAAGAACCACTACCAGCTTTAACCCAGTCGTCGGTTCTTCATCAATGTAAGCAACCATGCGTTCACATGCAACGCCTTGATATATGTCCTGCCTATTGTTGTCTTGCGCTACGGACTTGCAGCTGGGCTGATTGGTGAAACATTGCAAAGTTCTTGCTGCTGGGCTGATTGGTGAATTATTGCAAAGTTTTTTGAGCGCGAACACATGGTGTCGAATTTCTCGCGTTTTATGCTGCAAGAAGAAAACCATGAGCTTTGCGCCAGCATGCCAGCGAGATCCTTCGTGGCTTGTTCGAAGAAAAAATTGGGAAATCATCTTTACGTTCTGCAGCTCGGACGTTAATAAACATCTGCGTGAGTTCTCAAGTGCGTGCCGGCTGTTTTGTCTGCCACACATTTCACGCACATGGCACATTTTCCCCACGCACACACCCACATTTTGGCACCAAACAGCGCTCACTCCCAGCTATTTATTCATCGCACGAATAATTGAATCAAGTGACAAGTGCGCACATTTTTTTTTTCTCCCTGCCTATAAAAGCAATAAAATTATTTTTACCGGGAGACAAACACAGCGATGGTGTGCTCATACAGTGGTGCTTTTCTTTTGCAGGAAAAAAAAAGCCTTTAAAACATAACGTGCTGTTGTTTTTGTGCTCCTGCAAGAATCTATTCAGGAACCAAACGCGTCTAAGTGTTTGGTGCCTGAATGTGTGACTGTGTGCGTTAGTCAATGTGCCGTGTGTTCGCATTGAAAATTCTTTGAACTGTGTTGTGTGCTGTTTCATTCCGAAAGTTACCCGCACCTCGTGAGCCTAAGCAGTTGAATCGATCTGGTTGGGGGTTTAGCATAGAATTCAGAATTTCGAAAGTGGGAATGTGCATCCTGCTTTAGCGGCTGCTCACCCGAAGGTCGCGGGTTCGATCCCGCCCGCGGCATTTCGATGGAGGCGATATATGCTAAGGGCCCGTATTCTGAAGGCGAGAACATTGTGGAACGAGTTTCTGTGCTGAATTTACGAACAACGCAACCTAAAAGTAGCTAGAATGTAACTACGGAAGTGAAGAAACAAGGAAAAAAAAAGAGTGCTGATTTTCAACAATGATTTAACAGCGGAGTGGTCTACATATATAGGCGCCCCGCCGCGGTGGTCCAGTGTATAAGGTACTCGGCTGCTGACCCGCCGGTCGCGGGATCGATTCCCGGCTGCAGCGGCTACATTTCCTATGAAGGCGAAAATGCTGTGGGCCCGTGTGCTCAGATTTCGGTGCACGTGAAAGAACCACAGGTGGTCAAAATTACCGGAGCCCTCCACTACGGCATCTCTCATAAACATGTGGTGGTTTTGGGACGTTAAACCACATATATCAATCAATAAAACATCATCATCATCATCATCAGCCTGACTACGTCCACTGCAGGACAAAGGCCTCTCCCATGTTCCGCCAGTTAACCTGGTCCTGTGCTTGCTGCTGCCAATTTATACCCGCAAACTTCTTAATCTCATCTGCCCACCTAACCTTCTGTCTCCCCCTAACCCGCTTCCCTTCTCTGGGAATCCAGTTAGTTACCCTTAATGACCAGCGGTTATCCTGTCTACGCGCTACATGCCCGGCCCATGTCCATTTCCTCTTCTTTATTTCAACTATGATATCCTTAACCCCCGTTTGTCCCCTAATCCACTCTGCTCTCTTCTTGTCTCTTAAGGTCACACCTACTATTTTTCTTTCCATTGCTCGTTGCGTCGTCCTCAATTTAAGCTGAACCCTCTTTGTAAGTCTCCTGGTTTCTGCTCCGTAGCTAAGTACCGGCAAGATACAGCTGTTATATACCTTCCTCTTGAGGGATAGTGGTAATCTACCTGTCATAATTTGAGAGTGCTTGCCGAATGTGCTCCACCCCATTCTTAGTCTTCGAGTTACTTCAATCTCGTGGCTAGGCTCTGCGGTTATTACCTGCCCTAAGTAGACATAGCCTTTTACAACTTCAAGTGCACTATTACCTATCTCGAAGCGCTGCTCCTTTCCGAGGTTGTTGTACATTACTTTCGTTTTCTGCAGATTAATTTTAAGACCCACCTTTCTGCTCTCCTTGTCTAACTCCGTAATCATGAGTTGCAATTCGTCCCCTGAGTTACTCAGCAATGCAATGTCATCGGCGAAGCGAAGGTTACTAAGGTATTCTCCATTAACTGTTATCCCTAACTGTTCCCATTCTAGGCTTCTGAAAACCTCCTGTAAGCACGCGGTAAATAGCATTGGGGAGATTGTGTCCCCCTGCTTTACACCCTTCTTGATTGGTATTCTGTTGCTTTCATTATGAAGCACTATGGTAGCAGTTGATCCCCTGTAGATGTCTTCCAGAATGTTTATACATACTTCATCTACGCCCTGATTCCGCAGTGTCTGCATGATGGCTGATATTTCTACTGAATCAAACGCCTTCTCGTAATCTATAAAGGCTATGTATAGTGGTTGGTTATACTCTGAGCATTTCTCTATTACCTGATTGATAGTATGAATGTGGTCAATTGTTGAGTAGCCTGTTCGAAATCCTGCTTGTTCCTTTGGCTGATTGAATTCTAATGTTTTCTTTACTCTGTTAGCAATTACCTTTGTAAATAGCTTGTATACTACAGAGAGCAAGATGATCGGCCTGTAATTCTTCAAGTCCTTGTCATCTCCTTTCTTATGTATTAAGATGATGTTAGCGTTCTTCCAAGACTCTGGTACCCTTCCCGTCAGGAGACACCTCGTGAAAAGGGTGGCTAGTTTTTCTAACACAATATGTCCTCCATCTTTCAGCAGATCTGATGTTACCTGATCCTCACCAGCAGCTTTGCCTCTTTGCTTGCTCTCCAAAGCTTTTCTGACTTCTTCTATCATTACTGGTGGTGTGTCAGCTGGGTTACTGCTAGTTCTTATAGTATTAAGGTCGTGGTTGTCTCGGCTACTGTACAGATCTCTGTAAAACTCCTCCGCTATTTTAACTATCCTACCCATGTTGGTAGTTATTTTGCCTTCTTTGTCCCTTAGTGCATACATCCGACTTTTGCCTATCCCAAGTTTCTTCTTCACTGCTTTGATGCTTCCTCCGTTTTTCATAGCGTGTTCGATTCTCTCCATGTTATACCTTCTTACATCGCATCCTTTACGTCTATTAATCAACTTAGAAAGTTCTGCCAGTTCTATTTTGTCTGTTGTACCTGACACTTTCATGATTTGACGCTTCTTAATTAGGTTCTTCGTTTCCTGGGAAAGCTTGCCAGTGTCCTGTCTAACTACCATGCCTCCAACTTCCACTGCACACTCCGTAATGATACTCGTCAGATTATCATTCATTGTATCTACGCTAAGGTTGGTTTCCTCACTAAGAGCCGAGTACCTGTTCTGCAGCGACACTCTGAATTCCTGTACTTTCCCTCTCAGTGCTAGCTGATTGATTGGCTTCTTGCGTATCAGTTTCTGTCGTTCCTTCTTCAAGTCTAGGCGAATTCGAGACCGTACCATTCTATGGTCACTGCATCGTACCTTGCCGACCACTTCCACATCCGGCAAGATTCCTGGGTGTGCAGTCATTATAAATTCTATTTCGTTCTTATTTTGGCCATTAGGGCTCCTCCATGTCCACTTGCGGTTTTCTCGTTTTCGGTAGAAGGTATTCAAAATCCGCAAGTTATTGCGTTCTGCGAATTCTCCTAGTAGCTCTCCTCTGGCGTTTCTAGTACCGATGCCGTAATCTCCTACTGCCTGGTCTTCAGCCTGCTTCTTTCCTATAATGGCATTAAAGTCGCCCATCACTATAGTATACCTTAATAATTGCCGATTCCACGTCTTCATAGAAGCTTTGAACGGAAGCGTCATCATGGCTGGATGTAGGCACGTATGCCTGTACTACCTTCATCTTGTATCTTTTATTCAGTTTAATTACAATACCAACCACCCTTTCATTAATGCTATAGTATTCCTTTATGTTGCCAGCTATGTTTCTGTGAATTAGGAGCCCCACTCCCAGTTCTTTGTAGGCCCGTGTACTCAGATTTGGGTGCACGTTAAAGAACCCCAGGTGGTCAAAATTTCCGGAGTCCTCCACTACGGCGTCTCTCATAATCAAATGGTGGTTTTGGGACGTTAAACCCCACAAATCAATCATCACTCCCAGTTCTCTTCTGTCTGCCAAGCCCCCATAGCAAAGGACGTGCCCATTCTGTAGCACAGTATAGTCCTCATCTGTCCTCCTAACCTCACTGAGGCCTATTATATCCCATTTAACACCCTCTAGCTCCTCGAATAGTACAGCTAGACTTCCCTCACTAGATAAGGTTCTAGCGTTAAACGTTGCCAAGTTCAGGTTCCAATGGCGGCCTGTCCGGATCCAGAGATTCTTAGCACCCTCTGCTGCGTTACAGATCTGACCGCCGCCGTGGTCAGTTGCTTCGCAGCTGCTGGGGACTGAGGGCCGTGAGTTATTTAACGTAAGCATGTGGGAGGTAGTGGCCAGATACTGCACCAGGGTGGCCAATCTTTCTCTGGTGAGGGAGTGCGTTCCCGGCGGTGGTTACCGGTGAGGCTGCACCCCAGGCCTCTTAATGCAGTTCCATCAACACGCGGATTTTTTATTTCCGGTTGGGAGCTGCGCGGCCCCGGGATTTGAACCACGGACCTCTTGCATGCGAGGCGGATGCTCTAACCACTACGCCATCGCCGCACCCGGATTGTTATGTTCTAAATGTAGGTTTCAGTGGTGTATCAGTCAAGTTTGTGGTTCTTTTTATAAAAATGTTTTAATGAAATGAGATTTCTGCTGATTACCCCCTTAATTAAGGGTCTAGAGAGTACGGGGTTGGGCCTCCGATTAGCCTAAGGGGTGCTGTTTATTAATATATTAAGTGGACAAAATTTAAGTTCGTTTGTGAGGTGATGTTACCAAATTAATTTTTTTAGTGATTAGGCTTAATTTTGGTCACGAAATAGTTCCCGTACTATTACTCCTGTCCTGATGAAACCTGAGCGGCGACAGGTTTACAACTAGGGCTTTGCACTGTATGAGTTAGAAGTTGCCCGGTAGGTTATTAGCAAAGTTAAAAGCGATCGTAAGGAAGAAAAAAAAACACGTGGTTCAAGACTTTGATCTGACGGGCGTACCTTTCTCCCGAGCAGTGAGCCACCCTCCTCCTCTGAGCGAGGGAAGACGCGGGCGCCACACGTTTATTAGCGGCTCTCGTTATATTCTTTCTAACTCTGTATCTCCCGGTTACCTTAAGCTATCAAAATTATTTTTACACGGAAAAAAACCGGACTGTTGTGTTCTAAAACATATATAAGCGAAAACATATATAAGCGGAAAAAGAAGATAATGGACATGCGTAGAAGGGTGCAGTTTACAACCACTGCGAAACAATGTCAGCAAACTTTTTATCTCTTGTTGAGTGAAAAAAACGTAGCTTAAGAATGATCGAGATACGCAATATCTTTCTGCAATAGCGCAACTGATGGGGAACTAACACATGTATCGTCAAACTTGGTTAAGCGACAGGCTTCAATTATTTCACGCGTGGCCTGTGAGTTGTGCTTGTCTATTATCTCGCAAAGCTCAAAGAGTCGCACGCAGCCGCAGTCTCGGCAGTGGATTCCGAGGTGTCCTTGGACCGCATTGTGCACAATATTATTGTGCTCTCTTAAACTGTCATTCAAACACCTTCAGGTCTTCTTTTCTGTCCTATATATGTATACACCACTCCGCTATTAAATCATTGTTGAAACTCAGCGCTCATTTCTTTTCTCGTTCCTTTGCTTCCGTATATAGTTACATTGTAACTACTTTTAAGTTGCGCTGTTCCTATATTCAGTTATGTCCTACCAACTTGTCCAAGTTTCCACGCTTCACAAGTTTCTGTGGACACACACATATCATCTACGAAAAAATCTCCGTCCAAGCACTCCGTAGCATGCCCACGTGGAATGTTTCAGGAGAAAATGATGCGCGCGTGCCCGGCACCACGGCTAAGACGATATGAATGACGTCCCTCACAATGCAACCAATGGCGCGCCTGTTTGGGTACGAAGCTAAGAAGGACGTTACTGATAGAACAGCCAACGGAGACCGCTCGTGACACCGATGTCTCGTGGTTTTTTGTTTCTCCAAGCCATATGCAGTTTTCGTCGTAATATAACTGGTAATATAGCCTAGCACAATTTTAAAATTAATTTTAAAGTGAATGTCGCACCAATGCACGTGAAACACGCCTCTGGTTTTTGTGTAAACAACCAATTGCCCCCTGCGTCAGAATATAGTGTTGGCTGCCACTATCATTGCGAGCGCTTTGTTCGGTATGCAGTGTACACGTATCCCAAATGAGTACGGCCACTAGCGTGGGTTCGGTCTTCGCGAGCAAGGAGTCCGCTTTCACCGTCGCCTCGCGTGGCTAACGCCGCTGCACACACGCGTTCGGACAGCCAAGGCATTGAACACAGCGCGGCAAGTACACAGTACTGCTCTAAAACAAGGCGCAACACCTTATTGCTTGCACCGTACTGCTCTCAAACAAGTCACAACACTTTATTGTCTGCGGCAACACCAAAAGCGCAGTACAGCGCTCGTTGCAAACGGCGGCAAACAAGGTTTATCCACGCCACGAGCGAAAAGTACAACACAAAGGGGGCCGCGAGCAGGTCTCCGCGGGCAAAAGGATTCGCGGTGACACGCCGCTGTGGGGAACAGGCCCTCGCGACTATGCTGCGCGCGCTCTCACGACCAGTGAGTGACAACACCGACCGCTCGCGTTGGCTTCGAGAGATACGGGTCGGCGTAGTACGACCACACACACAAGGTGGTTTCGAGAGACAAAGGAAGAGAAAAGTGAGCCCCGTAACTGTCTGCTTCAGCGAGCGACACCTCAACAGTAGCTCGCAAGGGATGGGAGTTAGGAGGGATTAAAAGGATAGGAATAAAGGTGTAGAGAGAGAGAGAAAGAAGCGTGAAGTAAACCAGAGAGCGACGACATATCGAGGGGATAAGAGAGATAGGAAAGATGGAAACACGGTCACAGGAGTCCGAGGACGGGGCACCACTTGCGAGAGCTTTTGTCGGCGTCAGGAGATGACGTAGGGTGAGCCCAGTCGGCCAGAGCTACGCTGACGTCGGAGATCGCGAGGGCACAACCGGTCGGCACGGAATCCAGCGAGCGAGTGTACGACCACGCGCGAACACACCCTGGTGCTCTTCAGCCTAGCGTTCGGAGGTGGCAACTAAATGTAAGCGTTCGCCGCGGGCGCAAGGCACCGTTGGCAAGTCCAAGTGAGCTCCAAACAAAGGGGGGAGCTGACAGACAGGAAATATATGCGTGCTCATCCTTCGTTGTACGGAAAGTTTCCTGACTGAGCGCGTGACGTAGTATATAGGTGTTCTGTGGTGTGACAGAACACCTACCAGAAAGTGACTCCCGACGCGCGAGCGCGAAACGTCCCGGGAGACTCGAGCGCAGCGCCACAGTCGACTTCTGTGCCGGGTGAGAAGGTATAGCATCCCTCTCGCTCTCTCAGCGCCAACGGACCGCGGAGGAGGGGAAAGTCATGCAATGGCGGTGAGCTAGCCTGAATTCCCACAAGTAGAAGGCTGATGTCCTTGCCTGGCCAGGGCATTCTTGGGAGGGTCACGCGTATTTACATCGCCTCAAAGGTATTACCGCGGCACACGGAAGCCTTCATTGACAAGAGTTGTCAACGTAGAGCTCATGTGCGCGCGCTTTTGTGTGCTCTCTTAGCCAGCTGTGTTTGCACACGAAAACCACTCGGGATCCCGCCTCACTAGACCCTCTCTGCAACCGAAACTGCGGCTGGGCGCTGTAAAACCATCTCCAAATTAATAAGCGCCATGCGCTCGAACAGAAAAGCTTTTTAGTCACGATGAGTATGTCATAAACATATTTCAACAGAAAAAAAAAAGTTTTGTGTCAGTGCTCATTTAATGAACACCGGATGGTCGAAATTTCCGGAGCCCTTCCAAATGCGCCTCTTATATGGGCGTCGGCAGGGGGGAGAAAAAGGGGCTGTTGCCCCCCTCCCAAACGGCACCAGCCCTCCCTCCTCCCACCCTCGCTCACTTCCCCGAAGAACATTCTAAATTCTCCTGTGAGCATCGTCAATTTAGAGAACACTCTAAATTCTCCTGTGAGCATCGGTGACCAGGGACTTTCCAGAATGGTCCTTCAAATCACTATTTAAAACAAAAAAAATCAGTCGAGGAACATTTCTATTGATCTTTCTTCTGTGAGAACGCAAGTATCCAGGCACCAACAAAGACAGATTTAAGTCATCTACCTGCGAAAACCTTTTCCCATGCAAATTCTGGCACTGGCATTCTTCCAATTCAAAACCAAAATTTTCTCTTCAGATGACTTTTTTTGACATTGCATGAGTTACGCCTGGTTTCTTCGCTAGCGACACGGTGCTTTACCGCTTCAGGTATTTTCACCTCGGTGAAATAAAGCCCCTCCATCGCGTGGAGGGGCTTTACATTAGCTTAACGAACAGCCTCAGTCACAGACCAGAGAAACAAAGTATTAAATGCGAAGCATTTTTAGCGAACTTCAGTGACTTTGAGCGCATCTATCTATATATCTCCCCACAATCTCCCCACAATCTCCCCACAATCTCCCCACAATCTTGGGACACAATCTCCACAATGCTATTTACCGCGTGCTTGCAGGAGGTTTTCAGAAGCCTAAAATGGGAACAGCTAGGGATAAGAGTTAATCGAGAGTACCTTAGTAACCTGCGCTTCGCCGATGACATTGCATTGCTGAGTAACTCAGGGGACGAATTGCAACTCATGATTACGAAGTTAGACAAGGAGAGCAGAAAGGTGGGTCTTAAATGAATCTGCAGAAAACGAAAGGAATGTACAACAACCTCGAAAAAGAGCAGCGCTTCGAGATAGGTAATAGTGCACTTCAAGTAGTAAAAGATTATGTCTACTTAGGGCAGGTAATAACTGCGGAGCCGAACCACGAGATTGAAGTAACTAGAAGATTAAGAATGGAGTGGAGCACATTTGGCAAACACTCTCGAATTATGACAGGTAGATTGCCACTATTCCTCAAGAGGAAGGTATATAACAGCTGTATCTTGCCGGTACTTAGCTACGGAGCAGAAACCTGGAGACTTACAAAAAGGGTTCAGCTTAAATTTAGGACGACGCAGCGAGCAATGAAAAAGAAAAATGGTAGGTGTAACCTTAAGAGACAAGAACTGAGAGGTGAGTGGATTAGAGAACAAACGGGGGTTAAGGATATCATAGCTGAAATCAAGAAGAAGAGTGGACGTGGGCCGGGCATGTAGCGCGTAGACAGGATAACCGCTGGTCGTTAAGGGTAACTGACTGGATCCCCAGAAAGGGCAAGCGGGTTAGGGGGAGACAGAAGGTTAGGTGGGCAGATGAGATTAAGAAGTTTGCGGGTATAAATTGCCAGCAGCAAGCACAGGACCGGGTTAACTGGTGGAACATGGGAGAGGCCTTAGTCCTGCAGTGGACGTAGTCAGGCTGATGATGATGATAATGATGATCTATCTATCTATCTATCTATCTATCTATCTGTCTGTCTGTCTTTCTGTCTGTCTGTCTGTCTGTCTGTCTGTCTGTCTGTCTGTCTGTCTGTCTGTCTGTCTGTCTGTCTTTCTGTCTGTCTGTCTGTCTGTCTATCTATCTATCTATCTATCTATCTATCTATCTATCTACCTACCTATCTATCTATCTATCTATCTATCTATCTATCTATCTATCTGCCTACGACTTTTAGTTCTTGGCTGTTTTGATTATCGGATATTTACCAAAATTGGTATGGCATAACATGACTGTATGACGAGCATAAGTGACTATACTTTCTACCAGAAGTTCTGTGCAGCAGAGTCAAGGCTACACGACCCTCGAACGCACGTTGTTGCGAAGCGAGATGTAGTGCCCCATATACGTAGCCCATTGTTTGTCCTCGTGACTTTTGCAAGCTTCTCATCGGAGGATTTTTACTTGAAGGCTTCTCTGCGTGTTGTAGCTGTGATTTGTATGACGATTTTGTCGCATTTTCTGTAGAAAACAATTTTTATATCTCCACGATACTGAAGAAAGAGTTAATTTCTGGCTTGTACGCGTCATAACATCCAAATGACGAAAGAAATAACGCAGTTGTGGCTCGTATGTGTTATGTTTTTATTTATAAAGTACGAAGGATTGGTATGACACTGACACTGCCTAAACATTTATGAGTAGTCCGCAAGGCCCGACCGTTCACAGCGCCGCGGAGGACCCGGTTTTGGGTTGTGATTAGTCCGCGGTGGCAAATTTGGTCCCTTCTGTCAAAATGGTGGCGCCCGGTTCACCTGTGCGATATCGTTCCCGGATAAGCTTTTACGATAATGGGGCGAAACAGTGCTCTAAATGTGTTCGGGACACTGCGTAAGGAAGGCGGTAGAAATGCAAGCATGATTTCTCTCATTAAGAGAACGGCTGCGTTCACCAACGTTAGCGAGCGTGCGCTGTACAAGTGGGTAGCGGAGCACGATAAGCACGGCGAGGCACCGGGAATAGAGCCATCACTTCGTACCAAACGCGAGCGGAACTTCGCATGCCCATAGGCGTGCGTATACGAAATCTTATGAAGCGTGGTGCTTTCATATTCAATTTGGCTAGTGCGGCACTTTCCACCGAAACATGATGCACTGAACCCCATCTCTCAACTGTATACGTGCAAGTATCTCGAAGACGAGCGCTTTTGCGGAGCCGAGGAGAATATTTAACCGCTTTCACAGTCACAGATCATCTCACTGCGCAGTTGCACAGTGTCTCGAGACGCTCTTGCCGCTTTCGCTGCAGCCAACGTCGCTAGCAGACGACAGGGCGCGGAAGGATACACGTAGATGTGCTTGCCCTCCTGATTGGTTGAGAAGGCCTGTAGCTTCCACATGGCTGCACGGAACTTCTGGAACAGAGTGTAGTCATAACATGAAAATCATGACGTGTATGCCATGACTCATGAATGTCATGATTTACATGTCATGGTATTGCTGCTCTTGCGGTGATTTCGTTCACATGAAATTGTGAGAGTATAGGACGAGAGAGAATGTGGCGAGATGACCAGTTATTTGTCGCATAACCGTTTCGCTAGCTTCACATATACCAAATTCAGTATAACGTGATGCGAATGAACGACGAAGGTAAATGACACGTCCAAGCATAGTAATCATAAAATGCGTGCCATGGAAAACATGTCTACATGCTACGCTCATAGAGCACTCGCTGCCGTTTCGCTATATTCACGTATATCAAATTTGGTGTTACGTGACGTGAATAGATGACGAAGATATATGACTCGCGCAAATATAATAATCATGACATGCGTGCCATGTAAGAACATGACTATATACTATGCTCATGATGCGCTCGCGGCCGTTTCGCTATGGCTTCACACATACCAAAATTGGTATTACGTGACGCGAATAGACGACGAAGGTAAATGGCACGTGCAAACATGATAATCATGATGTGGAAGTCATCTACGGCATAATTTATGTCCGTCTCATAATGTTGTGCTGATTTTAAAGTGGCATATCAACCTTCCAAGTTCGTACTTCACATATCATAACTGTACGTGTGATCCATCTTGTTTTTTTGTTTTTTTACCATTTAGCAGTCGACGTTCCCGTCGACTGCCAAGCTTTCTTGGTGGCTATACTCGTGCGTATGTTGTCAAGTGCAGTGCGCGACTGTGCCAGGGATGATTCTGTGATGTTATTGGGGCAGGACCGCTCCAGAAAGAATCAGACAGCACGCCAGTGCACAAACACACGTCCAACTTCTATTGTACCCTTCACACATGGACAACCCACACATTACGAAGTTCCTAACAAAAAACACGCGGCTAAACTAAATGAATAAGTAGAACGTTCGGCCTACAGTTCAGGTCGTCGGGGTAGTAGCCTGGGCCGTCGTTGATGCCCCGTCGGCACCATTCAGTGGCGAAGTCGACGTTGTGCGGCGTCGTCACCTGCAGTGACGAGGTCGGGAGACGCAGGGTCGCCGCGTCGAACTCCAGTGGCTCAGCGCCACTGTCGACGAACTGGAGCCGACGACACACGTGTTCCGGCGGCAGGGAGTTGTGCCCTTGAGCACCTGCAGTCCGCCTCGGAAACCCACGCCAGCCCTCCTGGAACAGCGGCGCAAGGGCAGGTTCAGGCACCCGGCGCCAGCTCTCCACGACCAGCGGGACAAGGACAGGTTCAGGAACCTGGCGCCAGCTCTCCTAGACCGGTCGTCTAGCGGAGGCTGAGCTGTCCACTCGGCTGGTACGAGTGTCGCGACGTGGCCTGGGTCGTACCTATGGGCCAGACGCCCAACGAGGTAGTCCTGCCTCGAACGACGTACCTCGCGCACTGCCGAAGGCACGGGTCACGCACCCTCGAGGCCGCGCCTCACGAGCTGTCGTCTTCCTCGTAGGCACCGCACGGCACATACACGCACACATCACATCCTCTTCGCCACCGCACGGCACACTATTGTCGTTTTTTTAGTTTCTGTTTCGCGTCCGCGCAGCACATATTATGACATCACCCCCTTTTCCGAGAAAGTTGTTTGCAACTATTCTACTACCAGGGCGCGGGGCGAACGAATGGTCACTGCACTGCACGGTCACTGCACGGTCCCTGCACTGCACTGCATTGCCTTAGGGGTCGCATGTACATAGTAGCAGAATGTTCACAGAAGGCTGCTTACAGTTCGGTTGGAAAACTACCGTACAAGTAGGGTTGCTATGTCGCAACTGGGAGTCAACTATTCACGACTGAGGGCTAGTAGTATTAAGAACCACGTTGCTACCTGAACGGCAGTTATGCGCGACTCAAGTAGTCGGCTCCAACATTGTCACAACCTTTGATGTAATGAACTGTGAATGAGTACTCCTGCTTAAGGAGACTCCACCTCAACACTCTGTTGTTCACGTGTTTGGCGGAATTTAAATACTGTAATGGTTGGTGGTCTGACTGAATGACAAAAGGTTTGCCATAGAGGTAAATATGAAATTTTTGCACTGCCCAAACAAGTGCAAGGCATTCCCGTTCTATTGTTGAATAGTGGGTTTCTCGGGGCAATAAATTACGACTTGCGTAAGTAACTGGATGCAGCACCTGGCCCTTTCCCATCTGGAGCAATACTGCGCCCAGGCTTGTATTGGAGGCATCCGTACGAAGAACGAACTCCTTCGAGAGGTCGGGAGCAAGGAGGATGGGAGCATCACCGAGCTTCTTCTTGAGGGCCGTAAACGCTTCCTCTTGATGTGCGCCCCATGAAACAGTGTGGCTTTGTCCCTTTCTTGTAAGGTCCGTCAGCGGCTTGGTCAGTTCGGCGTAGTTAGGTATAAACTTCCTGTAATAGCCGGTCAAGCCAAGAAACGACTGCACTGCTTTCTTGGTTGTAGGTCGTTTTGCGGCAAGAATCTTGTCCAGCGTTTTGAGAAGCGGTTCAACTGTAGTCTCCCCGATTCGATGTCCCAAGAAGGATATGCTTCGCTCTCCTATCTCACATTTACTTGGTTTTATGGTGAGGTGAGCTTGGTTAATTCGTTCAAAAACTTGTCTGAGGGTGTCGATGTGCTCTTGCCAAGTATCGGTCGCAATGATGACATCGTCGAAATAATGGTGAACGTTGTCGACACCACCCAGTACTGATCTCATAAGGCGCGCGAATACTGCTGGCGCCGTTTTAATGCCAAAAGGCATGTAGAGGAAGTGATAGAGCCCAGACATGCTGGAGAAAGCAGTTTTTTCACGACTGTTTGGATCCATCGGTACTTGCCAGTATCCTTTCGTGAAATCAAATTTGGAGAAAAACTGCTTTTGTCCAACAAGTGCAAGAACTACATCGATGCGTGGTATTGGCTCGCAGTCGGGGACCAGAATCTTGTTCAATTCTCTGAAGTCTATGCACAACCTAATCGTGTTGTCCGGTTTCTTCACCACGACAATGGGAGCGTGGTACGGCGACTGAGACCGCTCAATAATACCGAGTTTCAGCATCTCTTGCACTTCGTTTTCTACTCTTTCTTGCAAGGCAAGGGGAATGGGGTACTGCGGAACATGCACAGGCTTATTGGAGGTCAGACGTAGCGAACACTCCACGAGTGCTGTTTTCCCTGGTAAGTCAGAAAAAATGTCCGCATACTCTTGAAAAAGTGCTTGCACATTCTGAACTTGTTCAGCAGTGAGGTGTGGTGATAGCTTGACATCCGTGCTGAACTGCGTGCGATACAAGCTCAATATGGGCATTTGTTTGACTTCGTCTTCTTCTTCGGGGAGATTTTCGTGGAGCTCTGCAACAACTGACACCTGTTGTGGTTCCGTCACTTCGCGCTCTTCGTATTTTTTGAGCATGTTGATATGAAAAATCTTGTTTTTCCCAAACACATCGATGACGTAGTCGACATCATTTTTCCGTTCGATGACTTGGAACGGCCCTTTCCACTGCATTAACAGCTTGTTGGAGTCAGTCGGGAGCAGAATTAAAACCTTGTTGCCTGGGCATAATTTTCTAGGGCGACTTTTCCTGTCATAATAGGTTTTCTGCTTCACACGAGCCTTCTCCAGCTGTTCATGGGCTATCTTGCAAGTCTCCTCTAGGCGATTGCGCAAATCAAAGACGTAGGTGTAAGTCGTCCGCGTTTCTGCGTCTAGCCCCTCATTTGTCCACAGTTCTCTCAGCACGGTTAGCGGTCCTCGGACGTGGCGGCCGTAAATGAGCTGAAACGGAGAGAACCCGAGGCTTGTCTGTGGAACTTCCCTATTGAAAGAGTAGCGGAGCTAGGTACCTGTCCCAAGATCGAGGTCTCTCTTGGCACATTCTCTTTAGCATTGTCTTCAGGGTGCCATTAAATTTCTCCACGAGACCGTTCGCCATCGCATGATATGGGGTTGTCTTTAGCATCTTCACGGAGAGAAGCCTGCTAACCTCGTTCATTAATTCTGAGGTAAAACTTGCCCCTTGGTCGGTGACGATTTCCTTTGGCAAGCCGATGCGGGAAAAAATCTCGATGAGTGCTTCCGCAATGTGAACTGCATCGATTGCGGGCAATGCTACAGCGTCAGGGTAGCGAGTCGCAAAATCGATAAGTGTCAGAACATATCGGTTCCCACGGTCCGATGTTGGTGAAAATGGGCCGATTAAATCAACCGCGACCCTTTCGAAAGGTGTCCGGATAAGAGGCATGTTGCCTAGTGGTGCGACTCCAACTTTTCCTTTAGGGGTAGTTCTCTGGCACTTGTCGCAAGACTTGACAAAGCGCTTTACGTCTCCGTTCAGGTCAGGCCAATAAAATTCTTCTAGGACACGATCAGTAGTTCTTTTGATGCCTTGGTGTCCCGCCATGATACTGCCATGAGCAATGTCCAGTATGCCTACCCGGAACGCTTTCGGAGTGACCAGCTGTTTAAACGTCCTGCCAGTGGCAAGGCGGTAGCGTCGATAAAGCAATCCTTTATCTTCGATGAAATCGTAACAGTGGCCCTTTCCCGATTTGAACTCTTTATTCACTTTAGCAAAGACAGCTTTGAGTGTCGGGTCATTTCGCTGTTCCTCGACGAGTTGGGCTCTGGTAACGTCAGGTAAGAGCGTTGTTGACACGTACAAAGGCCTGATATTTTCTTGACCTTGTTGATTGGCTTTGGTTTTTGCCACGCTTGAAGAAGCAGATCTTGAGGTGACAGGTGACTTGGTCGGGTGTGCTTGCGCAGGTAACTCATCCACCTGGGTATGAGTCGCCTGCTTCCAGTCAGAATCTGGATCGTATGGTCCTCTGACGCCTGGAAGATTTCCCAGCACAAGGTCATAGAGGGGTTGATCCATACAAGCCACTTTCAGCATCCCTGTGAAGTACGGCGTGTTGACTTGTACAATAGCTTCCGGGAGATGGCTAGTTGACCTGTCTAGGAGAACGACACTGATTTTCTTGCCTGTCAGGCACACATCAGGAACGAGCTCCCGTCGGACGATTGCCGTGTTGCATCCCGTATCGCGTAAGACTCGAACCTCTCTTCCTAGCAGCAGACCTTCGACCACTGGCATCCCGTCGGCCAGGAAACGTATTGTACCCTGCACGTTCTTGTCGTCGTGGTGACTTGAGCAAGGAATCTTCCCTCCTGGACGCTTGGCTGTTTTTCTAGCTCCAGCCCGGGCAGAGTCAGGTTCGCTAAATGCGCACGAAGAACTCGGTTTGTTGTCCCCATGCTGGTTTCGGCAAGTTTCTGTGACATGTCCCATTTTACCGCACAACTTGCATTTCAGCATCTGCTTAGGTGGATTGCGGCAGTCAGGAGCCAAATGTCCGACACGATGACACAGGATACACTTGAGTTGCGGTTTCCGCGACGCTTCGGTAGGCTTTCCACTGGATTCTTTCGCGGGGTCAGGACCTTTTCCTATATTAGTCAAATTCTGCGCCTCAAGGAAGCGATCCGTCAAATTAGCGAGTTCATCTAGTGACTTGCACTCTCGCTCTTTTAAGAAAACAACCAGCTTTGGATGGCAACAACGCAAGAATTGCTCAGAGATTACGTGATCCCTTAGACCTTCATAGGTTTGGGATACGTTTGCCATGTCTATCCAATGGTCGAAATAACTGGTAATTCTTGCTGCTAACTGTCGTCCAGTTTCACCATCTGCTGCTCGTGCTTTCCGAAACTTATCTTGGTAGCCTTGAGCCGTAAACTGAAATCTCTGCAGTAGAGCTTTCTTTACTTTTTGGTAGTCCAGCGAATCAGCGGCAGTCATTCGGCCTATCACGGTTAACGCGTCACCCGTTAGGCACAGGCTAACAGCGAGACCCCATTTTTCTTGCGGCCAATCCTGTCCTGTGGCTACGCGCTCGAATCGCTGCAGATACGCGTGCAGATCATCGCGTTTCTCGTCAAATACAGGCAGTAACTTCTGCGGATTGAGGGGTGAGGAGGTGCTGGGCGCAGTCAAAGCGTCATTAGCTGCTACAGGCATATTCTGAGCTCCTTCCTGAAGCTTTAGCTTAAGCTGCAGAATTTCACGCTGCCTCTCGTCAGCTTCTTTGGCTGCCTCTCGCTCTGCAGCTCTCTCATCCCTTAGCTTAGCCTGTTGGGCCTCAATCCACTTGTTTAGCTCTGCACCCGAGAACCCTAGTTGGAGCCCTATAGCGGCGAGTTTTTTCCAAGTCCATGGTGCAGTCTGAACGTGTGTCTGCCTCGAGCGAAACTGTCTTCTTTCACTGGTTTAACGAGCGGATCCTGGCAGGCTCGCCAGTTTGTGATGTTATTGGGGCAGGACCGCTCCAGAAAGAATCAGACAGCACGCCAGTGCACAAACACACGTCCAACTTCTATTGTACCCTTCACACATGGACAACCCACACATTACGAAGTTCCTAACAAAAAACACGCGGCTAAACTAAATGAATAAGTAGAACGTTCGGCCTACAGTTCAGGTCGTCGGGGTAGTAGCCTGGGCCGTCGTTGATGCCCCGTCGGCACCATTCAGTGGCGAAGTCGACGTTGTGCGGCGTCGTCACCTGCAGTGACGAGGTCGGGAGACGCAGGGTCGCCGCGTCGAACTCCAGTGGCTCAGCGCCACTGTCGACGAACTGGAGCCGACGACACACGTGTTCCGGCGGCAGGGAGTTGTGCCCTTGAGCACCTGCAGTCCGCCTCGGAAACCCACGCCAGCCCTCCTGGAACAGCGGCGCAAGGGCAGGTTCAGGCACCCGGCGCCAGCTCTCCACGACCAGCGGGACAAGGACAGGTTCAGGAACCTGGCGCCAGCTCTCCTAGACCGGTCGTCTAGCGGAGGCTGAGCTGTCCACTCGGCTGGTACGAGTGTCGCGACGTGGCCTGGGTCGTACCTATGGGCCAGACGCCCAACGAGGTAGTCCTGCCTCGAACGACGTACCTCGCGCACTGCCGAAGGCACGGGTCACGCACCCTCGAGGCCGCGCCTCACGAGCTGTCGTCTTCCTCGTAGGCACCGCACGGCACATACACGCACACATCACATCCTCTTCGCCACCGCACGGCACACTATTGTCGTTTTTTTAGTTTCTGTTTCGCGTCCGCGCAGCACATATTATGACAGATTCCACAAAATCACTTTCACTGAAAAGGTGAAGCAATGAATGCGATCGCGACAAATCGCAACGTTATACGAAGGGAGGCTGGCAGCAGATCCGATCTCACGTAACTCTACAAAACGCTGGTGTAAGAAAACACGGCCTCTCCAGGTATACTCCTGCATGGTTTTTTCGTGTTGAGAGCACAGCCTGTAGAAGCTCCCGTCTGCTGTGAGGGCACAATGTGCGCGCTCCGCAGAAAGAGGAGGTTAACGCATCCTTATATATATATATATATATATATATATATATATATATATATATATATATATATATATATATATATATATATATATATATACAAAATTCTACAAAAAACTTCCAACGGACCCGACTCCCGAATTTGAAAGGCAGATAAAAGTAACCCTAAATAATCGCCACCGGGACGAGAAAATTACCGGCAAAATGTTAAAAGCAATGTTACCGGCCCATTCTGTTCCCGGTCGATTCTATTTGCTCCCCAAAATACACAAGGCAGGCAATCCAGGACGTCCGATAGTATTTAGTAACAGCACATCAACAGAAGATATATCAGAATTAATCAATTCCTTAATAAAAGACATCCCCCCAAATTTTCCCTATTACCTAAAGGACACAAACCACTTCATCGGCGAAACTTCAAGTCTCGACATCCCAGGCCGTAGTTTTCTGGTGACCATGGACGTCTGCTAACTGTACACAAACATACCCTACCATGACGGAATAGCGGCTATGGTTTCTGAATATGTAAAATCTGACTCATCAACTAGTGCAAGTGGCGAGGTACTGTTTACACTTCTTGAACTTGTACTAAATTATAACCATTTTGAGTTCAATGGCAAGCATTTCCTTCAGGTCAGTGGCACGGCAATGGGCACGAAAATGGCCCCAAACTTCGCGAGCACCTTTATGGCTTCACTTGAAATCCCTGTCATTGAGGGACGCACCTTAAAACCTTTCTACTACAGAAGATACTTAGACGATAATTTTATGATATGGAACCACGATGAGGGAAGTCTTTTCCGCTTCATAGAGGATTTTAACAAGTGCCACCCGTCAATTAAATTCACGCACAAAATTTCCAAAACTAGCAGTAACTTCTTGGACGTCACTGTCACGGCCAAAATGACTGCTTGTCAACAAACCTTGACAAAAAGCCTACAGACCGTTAAATGTACCAACATTTTAACAGCAGCCACCCAAAGCATTGCAAAACGGGTATTCCATATTCTCAGGCCTACCGGTACCGAAGAATATGCACCGATATGCGGGAATTTGACAGACACGCAGAACACCTAAAGCATTCCTTATTGTAACAAAATTATCCGGAAGACATTATTGACGATGCCATACTACGTGCTCGCAACGTGAACAGCAATTATATAATTAAGGGACCAAACAGAGTATATAAAACGACTTCCCAAACGAACCTTGTACTAACTTACTCCTCATCAGCGCCACGAATCAACAACATACTTTCCCGCCATTTCAACATAATCAGGCAAAGCAAACGACTAACTTCTATTTTCGCGAAGCCACCTCACGTGGTGTACGGCAGGGATAAAAATCTGAAGGACATTCTTGTCAGAGCAAAAACAAACACCCCCAAAATTCAATCAGGGTGCCATCCCTGCGGAAAAGCTCGATGCAAGGTATGCCCACTGATGGTCACAACACATGAATCCAAAGCGAACTTCTCGGATTTCACATTCTGCATAACTGAAAGCCTTAATTGTGACTCCAGTAACGCAATATACATGCTACATTGCAACATCTGTGGACAAGAATATATTGGCCAAACAGACACGCCATTTCGGCTGCGGTTCAATAATCACCGGTACCACGCCACTTCACTGCCGAAGCTACCTTTATCTAGACATCTGCGCCTGCCAAACGAGTTTTGAAAATATCAGCGTAACTCTTTTGCAGTCCGGTTTCTCAAACAGGCGCGAGCGCGAACAGCGTGAGGCATATTCTATTTTCAAATTTCGAACGTTAGTAGCCGGCATCAACGAGGACCGCGGAAGACTCTCCTGCCTCCGAGAAGTAAGCCAGGAGGAAATCGGTGACAAATATTGATAGCTGAAGACCATGCTTGTTTTTTCTGACTGACTCGTACGTGTACACTGTCCTTTCTTATTTTTTTCCTTTATTTCACATGCACATACAAAGTGTTTATGTTCGCCTACCACTTGATGACCATTGAAGGGAAACGGACAAAGATGAAAGGTAAAGAGCCGACCGTCCCATTAGGGGAAACCCTTTCCTTACGCACGCCGTCACGGACCCCTCCCGCCACCGCGGCGACAATCTTCGGCGGCCCGACACACGTCGAGAACTTACCAGCACGGGATTAGAACCGGATGTGGACGTACACGGATATTTGATTTCGTTCTCAGTGTTGACAGTGGTTCTTCCTCTTTTTTACTATCTTTTTTTTCTTTTTTTCTTTTTGCCTTTTCTCTTCTCTTTTCTTTCTTTCTTTCTTTTTTTAGTTCTCTCTCACTCTCGCAAACATCTTTCAAGGCGAGAGGGGCGTGACAGCAACGAAGTTTGGGAGTTCATGTTAGTAAAACTCATCCCCTGATGAAGGGAGGACCCCTCCCGAAACTGTTGGGAAATAAATATATTTATCCTTGTTGGTATATATATATATATATTGTAGGCATTTATTAAGCACATCTGCTTTCTTTACACATATTCATCATCGTGAGTGGTCGTCATCTTCATCTGCTTTGGGGACTTGGCTTGTCTGAATTCTGTGCCTTGGGCGTGGTCGCTTCATCGTGTCTTCCGGGCCCAATAAAGGTTGCCTTCACCGTTACATCACAAGTGGTGTAGTGTGCTCTACGCTCTTCCGTCCTCTCCCAGCCCGATCTGCCTCCTGGAGCTCCGCTCAGGTCGTCGTTTGTGCCAGGTGTCTGGTAACATGCCTCAGGACGAGCCAACCGGCGCTTCTGCGTCTACCTCCATGGTCCCGGCTACCGCGGCCTATCCATCGTGGATTATCACCACGCACCAGCGTGAGCCGCCCACGTTCGCCGGACTCCGAGGTGAAGATGTGGAGGATTGGTTAGACCAGTTCAATCGAGCGAGTTTCACTAACAACTGGGATGATCCTACCAAGCTTCATCGTGTTTCTTTCTATCTGACAGGCGTAGCGAAAACATGGATTTTCAATCATGAAACGGACATTTCGGACTGGACACGTTTCAAGCAACAGCGTCGCCAAATTTTTGGCACCCCGGGGGTTCGTTCAGCTCTCGCGAAGAAGACACTGGATGCTCGCAAGCAACAATGCGGTGAGTCTTACACATCCTACACAGAGGATGTGGTTGCTCTCTGTCACCGTTTCAACACGTCCATGTCTGAATCAGAGAGAGTTCGTCATCTATTGAATGGGATCGGCACGGTCGCGTTCAATGCCTTGGTCATTCAAAACCCGACTACAGTCGCTGACGGTGTTGCTACGTGCCAACGCCTAGAAGAACTTGAATCCCAATGGTTACCGCCGGACAGCGCTGAAAACACCACCACGACTAATGCCTCATTGCGTGCCATCATCCGGGCAATTATACGGGAAGATCTGCGATCGTTCGGCCTCTCAATGACACCGAGTCCACCTCCCCCCTCCAACACTGTTTTGCGCGACGTTATCAAAGAGGAGTTGGCGTCCATGACTGGGCCAGCGTATGTAGACGCTCCAGTACTTCGACCCCAGCCGACGTACGCACAAGTCCTCGCTGGATCACCACCCGTCGTACAACCGATGCCCGCACACTCGACGCCTGTCCCGCTGGCTTCGTTGACTCCGAGTGCGCCTAGCCAACCCTTTCACCCACCGTGGCGGCCGCCTCGTCCAATCTGTTATTACTGCGGCTATCGGGGCCACATTGCACGCGTCTGTCGGAAGCGTCAGCAGGACGGACGTCGTGGATTCGACACCTACGGACGGGATGATGGGACAAGCTGGTACGTTTTCCAACGTCGTTCTTTTGATCCGCCGATACGTCGCTCAACGTCTCCAACTGCGACATCTGAGCCAATCAGTTCTTACCGCTCTACTAGACGCCGCTCACCCTTACCCCTCCGCCGCTCCACGTCTCCATTGCGACCTGTCTCGCAATTCACCAACCAACGCCGGGAAAACTAACCTCTGCAGCTTTTGGACGAAAAGCTGCATCGAACGAAAAACAGAAATTCCTCCAGTGCGTCCATAAATTACGATATCTGTTTTAATATAAGGTGTGTACGTGGACGCTTTAATAGACACCGGTGCTTGTTTATCTGTTGTTGTTGTTGTTGTTTCCCTGTGCAAATGGCTCGTACCCAAAGAAGGGGATTGGCCGATTATAAGGTGAATTTGCCCTAAACTTTCAGCATTGCGTCATTCCTGCAATTTTTTTTTGTAACTTAATTTTGATTTGAAATACCGATATCAAGTTTGCAGAAAAAAAAAGAAAAATAGTGAGACAGCAATTTAGCAAGAAAATCGTTTAGTCGCAGTGATGTATTCTTGAACGGCGAGTAAAACATCCCTGTGGCTGAAACCCAGTGTAGAGGCTCCAAATGAAAGAAGATCAGGTTGTGATAGTTGCAAGCCCAGTCTTTGAAGAGGTGGTGCTAGTATGTTTTGCCTGAATAAATCGAAACGGCGACAATGTAATAAAAAATGACTGATCGTTTCCTCTTGATTACAGTAAATGCACATAGGGGAATTCAATATGCCTGATCTATGCAAGTAAAAATTGAGGGAGGTAACGCGGCAACGAAATTTCGTGATGACAACTTCCATCATCCTTGATTTAGTCAGTTCACTGCGCCAGGGAAATAACAAGTGTTTGTACTCTGGAGAAGCCGTCAGTGCAGGGTCAGATAAATTTTGCCTGATTTTAAGTGTGCGAAATCGCGCCACCGTAATGTATACTGTATGAGGGAAAATAGGAATAATTGGTGTCGAAAGGGATGCCTTCGCAAGAGAATCAGCTATTTCGTTTAACAACAAACCTTTGTGCCCTGGTGTCCAGATTAAATGAATACTTCGGATATGACAGGGGATCAACGATTTAAAAAGTTTCACTATAGGTGAGTGACCAGATGCGGACAGAGAAGAGCACACTGATAGTGAATCAGTTATGACTGCTACGACTGGAATGGAAATATTTACCTTTCGCAAAGCTAACATTATTGCCATGAATTCAGCCAGAAAGACAGGAAGAAAGTCCGGTAAGCGAAGTGAAAATGACCAATCAAGTACGGGGCAATATATTCCAACGCCTGATTTTTCATGTGATTGAGATGCGTCCGTTGCTATAATGACATTTGTTGGCAGAGTACTTAAATGGTCCTGCAATAAACCATTTAAAATGCCTGTAGGTAATAGCTTTGCGTGAGTTGGGAAGATATCATGGTAAACAATTTCTGGAGAATTTTGTTGCTCAGTTAAAGGAATCAGATCACGAACGTGTACATTTAGGGGCTCAAGTAACGATTGAACAAATACTATTTGTGGTTTGGTAAATCTGGGCCAATGCACGGAGAAGAAAAGGTCAGGATTGGAAATAAAAATAATTTGTTCAGGGTTAAACGGTGCTTCATATAGTCGTAAAAAGGTCTGCACAGTAAGAATGTTAAAGCGACATAATAAGGTTGGTATTCGTGCTTCAAGGTATAACACTGCATTTGCAGTATACTTTGGAAGTCCTAAGCAGAGCCGTAAAGCCTCTCTTTCCAACAGAACGAGCGGCCGGAGTTTGTAGGCTGGCGCACCAGAAAAAAGAATGCAGCCAAACTCCAAGACAGGTCGGACATACATTTTATATATAATCAAAAGTGCCTTTCTTCTCATACCTGATCTACAATTGCTCAACCTCCGCAATACGCCCATCGCGCATACTGCTTTTGTCGCGATGTATTCAATGTGAGGGCGCCAATTTAGATGCTCATTATACATAACTCCAAGATATTTCAATGATTGTACTTGTGGGATATCTTGAAGCTTGTAATTAATAGATATGTGCACGGGATCTTTAATTGGAAAAACGAGTATAGCACATTTACCGGTATTCAGGTTCAACATCAATCCATCCAACCAATGTTCTATTTTATTAAGATATGTTTGCAAGATAGTGTAGAGACAGTGGAAGTCATGTGCCATAGCAAAGAAAGCAATGTCATCGGCATAAACATAGGTTTTCACTTCTGGATGAACGGGGATGGTACTAAGCAATATGTTGAATAAAACCGGGGAAAGTACTGACCCCTGAGGTACACCTCGGGTTTGCTTGTGCTTACAGGAAGAGAAACCGCCTTGATAACAATAGAATTCTCTTCTATTTAAAAATTCCGTCACCCATGCTACTATATAAGGTGGAAGTCCATGACTCCATAACTGATTAGTCAAGATAGAATACTCTACACTATCATATGCTTTACATATGTCTAACGTTACTAAAGCCGCAAAGTGCTTTTTGTGACGGGCAATATGAATACGACTTTCCAGATCTACATGTGCATGCCATATGGAATATCCAGATCTAAAGCCAATTTGGGAAGAACTCAACAGTTGTTTCTCGTTAATAAACCTAATTATACGACCATGAAGTACCCTTTCAATAAGTTTTACTACATTAGATGTTAAGGCTATCGGTCTTATGTTGTCTAAATTATAGCCTGCCCCCTGTTTCTTAAGCAATGGTATAATTTTCGCAATCTTCCATTCAGAAGGGATCCATGCTCTTCTAAGGGAATAATTGACTAGACCTAACAGATCATTCGGATATTCCCTGTGAAGTATTTTTAGCATTGTATTTGTTATTCCATCGGGGCCTGGTGCTGCATTTGGCAATCTTTCCATAGCCTGATTTAATTCGGAAGCCGATATTTCTGTGTAGTCATAGATGGTTGTTGTGTAAGCCGAATTAGGGAGATGCGTTGAGAACCTGTTTTCTAATTCTTTAGCCAACTGATTCAATGATTCCTGTAGTTCCTGTGAGGTGTAAACTACTGAGTCAACGTTTCCTGGTATAGGGGTCTTCTTCCTACCACGAAGGAAGTTGAATAAAGCACGTTTGTTATTTGATTTAGACAGGTACTCGAAATGTTCTTGGTCATATTGCTCTTTCGCTCGCGATACAGTGCGTTTAAATGTTGCCGCAATGAACTGATAATCCTTCCAATTTTTTGGACTCTGATTACATATAAGTCTTTTCCATGCAGCTTTTCTTCTTCTATAATCTCGTGTGCACTCATCATTCCACCATCTACTAGGTTGGGCACTTTTGGATGACGACGAAGCAATTACAAATTCTGAAGTGTTCTTGGAGATTTTTAAAGCAGAACAGAGATTTCTGCCGAGGTCTTCATTTTGACCACTGGACACTGCCCTAATGTTGGAACGCAAGCAATCTTTAAATTTTTTGTAATTGATCAATGTTTTCTCTGTCCTTTCAATAGATTTCACAGCACATGAGATTTCAAAGTATACAGGAAGATGGTCACTGTTTGAAGAGAAATCAATTGTTTTCCAAGACTTTATTGAAACACTTGGGCTGCAAATCGTGAGATCTAATACCGATCGTGTCCGTCCGCGAATAAATGTAGGCTGTCTATCATTTAGGCAGGTAAGATTTTTATTAATCATCCAATCCCATAGAAGAGTACCAGAATGGTCTGTTCGAAATCCCCATGAAACATGATGTGAGTTGAAATCACCAGTCAGAATGAAATCATTCTTGCAATTAGCTAAGGCAGTATCTAATTGTTGAGTATTATGCAAACCCGTTGGAAAATATGCGTTTATAAGTGAAAAAGGGTGGTGCCCGGGCAGACAGAGGTCTATTGCCAAAATTTCACAGTCTGTGGACATAAGCTGAAAAGCTATGCTCGCTGTGCGGCAAAATTTATTCGAGACTAGTATAATTAGACCACCTCCTAGTGATGGACGGTCTAACCGAAATGCTTTAAAATTGTTTAAATGATAATTCTTAACAGGGTTAAGCCAGGTTTCCTGTAATAAGATTATATCCGGATATAACTGATTAATTAAGCAAAGTAAGTCAGTAGAAGCAGAAATCAAAGACCTACAATTCCACTGTAGTACTTTCAAGGTATCTATGTTGACGAGCGAAACACTTCTGCAACGGCAGCTTCTAAAATACCCTCCTTAAAAAGTGCACTGGCATTTTCGCTGACCTTTTTGGGTTTTGTGTTTGGGCAAGGAGATTTTAATGGAGATCCAGTGCGCTTCTGACGCCTGAAATCTTGGCATACGTCCATTTCATTCTGATCCTCCACGTGGGTCGACGTAGAAGGTACGGACAAAATTGGGGTTTTCTCCTCGCGGGATTGTCGCTGTGGGGCTAAATTCGGTATAACTTCCACTGCACAAGGTGCCGACTTGGCCATCGGTACTGCTATTGCAGAAGCCAGCTGTGTCATCTGTGAGCAAAACACTTGAGAGATGCACTCACTCACGTTCGTAACTATGTGTTCCAGCGCTTTCGACATCGCCTTTTCTACTGCAGCCTCAATAAGATTAAGAATCTTCGTCTCACTCAGTTGTTCGTGCCTCGACGCGACTCCGGCATATCCAAAGGATCTATCCTTTACAACTGTTATTGCTTCTCGCCGCGAGCAACGACGTCTGTCCATGATTTCTAGAAGTTGCGTTTCATTAGACCTTGCGGTGCAGTTCAGATAATCGGCCGCGTGATTTCCTGCACAGAGGCAGCACTTTTCGGTTTCGGCGATGCACTCCTTCGATGGGTGGGTATCGCCACAGATGCGGCAACGTGAATTTGATTTACAACCCCCTGCACTGTGACCAAAACGCCAACAGTTTTGACATTGGAGAGGACGAGAAGCGAGACGTTCGACTCTGAAAATGAGCGGCCATATTTTCAACTCGGATGGACAGGAAGTGCCGGCAAAGGTAGCAATAACCGACTCAGTGGGGACTTTCTCACCGTTAACTAATCGGTTGCATCGGTACACAGCTATGACCCCAGCATCAGACAGCTTTTCCAGAGTCTCAGCGGGCGTTAATGTAGAGTCGACTCCTCGTACAATTCCCTTAGTGCACGCTAAATGAGGCGGGATTAATGCACTTACCGGGACCGAAGCAAATGTCTTGCATTTTAGGATGTCAGAAACGCACGAAGGATCTGACGATCTGCATACCAAACCACCTCTTCCGAACTGACGAACATCACTTATCATCTGAAAGTGCGGCGTCATGGCCTGCAACCCCACCTGGATCGCCTTCGGGTTGTTGAGCCTAATAAATCCACCACTCGAGGGCACCAGCGCAACAGGGATGCTTCCAACACCACTGCGGAAAAAATATTCCAATGGCAATTCATCATTAGGCAAGGAGGCTGACCAAGGGCTATGCCCTTGGCCAGGAGAAGAATTAGACATTAGCACTAATTCGATTGCTTAAAGAAGTAATATGCAACGTTAGCTAGTTTCAACAGGTCAAATTCACCCAAAACTCAGCCAAACCACCGTCCGAAAGAGTCCGAAGGGACGTCTGCGAAAAGTCACCACCCCTTATGATGGTCCTACACTGCACGCTGCTCAAGGTGACGCCATTAGACCTGCCGCTATGTGCACCGCTCGTGTTTTCATAGCTGGTCTTCATTTTGTGCAATTTGCTGTGCGGAGTTCGTGTGCCCACCAGCTTATTTTAGGCTGGGATTTTCTGTCTACGGCAAACGTTTCCATCTGCTGTTGAGAAAATGTTGTTCATATGATGGAAACTGACTATGCCCTGTATGCGGATGACAAGCCCGTTCGCTTGCTCGCTGCTGAAGATACCGAGCTACCACCTGGTCATCAGCGGATAGTTGCAATAACTTCTAATGTGATCGACTCTGGTGACGTCTTTGTCCAACCATCTGCACGCTGTCTCACAAGAGGTATAGCCCTTGCTTCAGGTCTAGCGCGGTTTCACAATGGCTCCGGACTTCTCTACGCTACAAACCAGACTTCTGAGAAAGTTCTCATTCCTAAAGGCACCACAATGGCTTGCGTTTCTGAATCTCAACCTGTCTCTGTTGTCCCGCTTATGCCAGCGTGTTCTGACCTTTCTTCTATTCGACGTTCATCAAGCGTTTCTGTTCTTGCTGCGACTATTAGTCCAGAACTGACCTCTTCACAGACAGATGAGTTGCTTGCCTTGCTACAAAAGCATAGGAGATTGTTTGATGCCCATTCCTCATCGCTGGGACAGACGTCTATTATTAGGCATCGTATCCAGACCGATGGCACTTCCATCGTACGCCGTCGACCATATCGCGTCTCTTCGTCCGAGCGTCAGATCATTGAACAAAATGTAGCCGATATGCGGCAACGGAACATTATACGTCCCTCCGCGAGTCCTTGGTCATCCCCTGTTGTTTTAGTAGGGAAAAAAGATGGCTCCTTGCGATTTCGCGTGGACTACAGAGCACTTAATAAGATTACCCACAAGGATCTTTACCCCATGCCGCGCATAGACGATGCTTTGGATTCACTGCAAGGTGCTGAGTACTTCTCAAGCCTAGACCTGCGTTCAGGTTACTGGCAAATACCCATGCACGAGCATGACAAAGAAAAGACAGCGTTTTCAACACCAGATGGGCTGTACGAATTCAACGTCATGCCATTCGGCCTTTGTAATGCTCCAGCAACATTCGAGCGGATGATCGACACTGTTTTACGAGGCTTGAAGTGGAAGACTTGCTTGTGCTATTTAGACGATATCGTTATTTTTTCGTCAACCTTCCCTCAGCACTTGCAACGACTGGACGAAGTTCTTACGTGCCTTGCAAACGCAGGCCTTCAGCTGAACACCAAGAAGTGCCGTTTTGCAAGCAAGACGATTAAAGTGTTAGGCCACATCGTAAGCAAGGACGGTATTCGTCCCGATCCTGACAAGATTTCCGCTGTCCAACACTTCCCGCGTCCTGAAAAAGCCAAAGACTTGCGCACTTTCCTCGGCCTAGCTTCTTATTTCCGCCGATTCGTTCGAGACTTCGTCTCAATAGCTTCACCATTGCACAGGTTGCTCGGATCAGGCGTCGCCTTTGTATGGTCTCCTGAATGTGAAGCGGCGTTTGCTACACTGAAGTGTGCACTGACATCCGAACCAGTCCTCTGCCATTTCGACGAAACCGCGCCTACGCTCCTGCATACAGACGCTAGTTGTCGAGGCGTTGGTGGAATTCTCCTACAGCGAGACAAATCTTCATGTGAGAAAGTCGTCGCATACGCGAGCCGTGCACTGACTCCTGTCGAAAAGAATTATACCATCACCGAACAGGAGTGCCTCGCGGTCGTATGGTCGATACAAAAGTTTCGACCTTATCTCCACGGCCGCCACTTTACTGTGGTTACGGACCTTTACGCCTTGTGCTGGCTCTCGACAATCAAGAACTTGTCCGGCCGCCTTGGTCGCTGGATTCTCCGCTTACAAGCATATGACTTCACGATCACATACAAGTCGGGAAACAAGCATCAAGACGCCGACGCACTTTCGCGTTGCCCGCTCTCTTCGGAGCCACTTAACAAACCCGCCACTGCCGCACTCGAGAAGCTTTCGGCCATCTCTTCCCTACATGTTTTGTCATTAGCTACTGTGGACCCAACTTCTCCAAGCGAGTGTGGTTTGTTCTTATCGCACCAACGTGCTGACCCTTACTGTCGCCGCATCATGGACCGTCTTGACGGGACTTGCCAGCCCCCTAACACCCGTCTTCGCCGACAGCTGACGCAATTCAAGCTCAACAACCACGTCCTGTATCGTCATATCTACCACCCTGATGGTCAACGCTGGGTGCCCGTTCTATCTCGCTCTCTTCAGGCTGAAGTACTCAAGACATATCACGACGACATGTCTGCTGGACACATGGGCTTCCAGAAAACGTATGACTGCATAAGTTGTCACTACTACTGGCCGGGCTTGTCCACCTGTGTCGCGAAGTACGTTGCCTCATGCGCCCTTTGTCAGCGTCACAAGCTACCTACATCGACTCGAAGTGGACATGTACAACCGCTCCCGTGTCCTCTGCAACCATTCGAGGTAGTTGGCATTGACCTGTATGGTCCGCTTCCTATGACTGTCACGGGCAATCGATGGATAGTTACAGCTGTCGACCACCTGACCCGCTACACCGAAACAGCTCCCGTGCCTTCTGCATCAGCTTCGGAAGTGGCCGACTTTATCCTTCGAGCAATAATCCTTCAACACGGAGCTCCTCGTGTAATTCTGAGCGACCGTGGAAAAGTATTTCTTTCAGAACTCGTTGAAGAAGTGCTCAGGGCATCCGGCACTACACACAAAACAAGCTCCAGTTACCATCCACAGACAAACGGCCTGACTGAGCGTTTTCATCGTACACTGTCAGATATGATAGCGATGTATATCGAACCCGACCACAGAGACTGGGACACCATTTGGCCATTTGTCACTTTTGCGTATAATACCTCTGTACAGCGCACAACGGGTTACTCGCCGTTCTACGTCGTCCACGGTCGCTTGCCTTCTTCTTTCCTCGATTTTTCGTTCTTCTCTGCGCCTGTCAAACCATGTTCATCTTCAAGTGAAGAATACGTGTCTCGTCTACTTCATTGCCGCCAGCTGGCTCACGTCAACACTGAAGCCAAGCAGCAGGAACGCAAGCTTGAATATGATGCCTCTCACCGTGCCGTGCGTGTCTTTCAGGCCTGGCGACGAAGTCCTCCTTCTTACACCCATTCGCACTCCCGGACTGTGCGAGAAGTTTCAATTACGTTTTATTGGCCCCTACACTGTCTTGGAGCAAACGTCTCCTGCGAATTATCGCGTGGCACCCGTTCTTCTTCCGACGGACCGCCGCTACTGGGCAGCAGAAATAGTCCACGTATCCCGCATGAAGCCTTTTATACGGCGCTCATCTTCGCTTTAAACTGCGGCCAAGAACTGCAGTCAGGATGACCGCTTTCACGTGGGGGGGAAGTCAGTGTAGGCATTCATTAAGCACATCTGCTCTCTTTACACATATTCATCATCGTGAGTGGTCGACATCTTCATCTGCTGTGGGGACTTGGCTTGTCTGAGTTCTGTGCCTTGGGCGTGGTCGCTTCATCGTGTCTTCTGGGCCCAATAAAGGTTGCCTTCACCATTACATCACAATAAATAAATATATATATATATATATATATATATATATATATATATATATATATATAATGAGATCTAACAGACAGTAATGCCAAGGAATTTACAGGGGAAGTTATTAGAACCAATGGAATGTAAATAAGAAGAAAGGAAAGTGGATGAAAAAAGAAGCAGCCATGAGCTCACGGCTGGTTATTTTTTCATCCGATTTTCTTTCTTCTTATTTACATTCCATTGGTTCGAATAACTTCCCCTGTGCATTCCTTAGCAATACTAGTCTGTTAGATCTCATTATTATTGTGTTAAAACACGGAAAAACGAGCCCTTAGGTATACCTTTTTTCCCTTATATATATATATATATATATATATATATATATATATATATATATATATATATATATTGCCACAAAAGGCAGTAATGGGATTGGGGCATAAAGCGGTAGAGGGTCTGTGCCTGGAAAAAAATACTACGAACTGGATAGAGACCGGTCTCAGCCCGCCGGTGTGCTAGGCATTGTCGTCGCATGTAAACGCCGTAAATATCTGCAAATATACGTTTCCTTGTAAGATTAATGGTGAAGGCGCTGGGTACGCCTACCTGGCTTTCCTGGCAAACCAACACGGAACTTCGGATTGGTTGCCACCTGCCACCTTCATTTTCCTGCAATGGCTCAACAGGCCCACCCACAAGAGCAACAGCAGCCGCAGCAGCAGCAGCAGCAGCCGCAGCTGCCTCCTCTTATTCTCCTGCCTCCACGAAACCCCGGAACCTTCTCGGGCACAGGCAAGGGCAGGGTTGAAGATTGGGTCGCATTGTACGAGCGCGTGAGCGAATACTATTGGTGGGACCCCACGTTGATGCTGGCCAACGTTGTATTTTACTTGCGGGATACGGCACTCACCTGGTATGAGACGCATGAGTCGGAGTTGAACAGCTGGGACATTTGTAAACTGAAGCTTGTCGAGTTGTTCAGCAGGCCATTTGGGCGACAGCAGGCCGCGAGGAAAGACCTCGAATGTGGCGTGCAGACATCGACGGAATCGTACGTATCTTACATACAGGACGTATTGGGCCTCTGTCGAAAGTTGGACGAGAACATGAGCGAAACTGACAAAATCGCCCACATATTAAAAGGAACTGCCGATGACGCCTTCAATCTGTTGATCATTAAAGATTGTGCCACCGTCGACGCGGTTATGAAGGAATGTCAGCGCTTCGAGCACGCCAAGAACCGTCGCATAACCCGCCAGTTTGCGCGTCTGCCTAATACTGCAGCCACTTCGACCTGCGAAGACAGCCCAAAGTTCACGCAAGCTACATCGTCCGAAAATGTCACCCGAATCGTTCGCCGCGAATCGTGGCAATGGCTCCTGCAGCCGTCGCTTCCGACGGTCCTCAAGACAACGCATCCACCGTCTCCCTCATCCAAGCCGTCGTTCGCCAAGAAATAGCAAATCTCGGCATCGCACCTGTTTGCGCTGTTCCTACTACCGAGAGCTCGGCTTCTGTTAACCAGATTCCAGTGTACCCTTCACACTACCCTTCCCGCTACCGGAACCCTGCTGAATGGAGAACGTCGGATGATAGACCTATCTGCTTTCACTGCTCTCGCGCCGGCCACATTGCGCGCTACTGTCGCAATCGTTGGACATCCAATTCATCTTGGAACACTGGGACATGGCGTCGATTTGAAGGCAACTCTCGCCGGTTTTCTACTCCGTACGATCCACAGCCTGCTCCTACTAACGTTCAGGGCCGAAGGTTCAGCCGGTCACCATCACCCCAAGGCCGCCGATCTCTCTCGCCGATGATTTCTCGATCCAGGTCCCCTGCATGACCTGGGTCCTCAACCTCGGGAAACTATAGACCATGCAGCTCCCGGAGGTGACGCTGCATTAATGACCCATTCTGCAAATCCTCTGTTGATGATTACTACACACCGCAATATTTTGGACCTATTGGTGGATGACGTAACCGTTACAGCCCTCATAGACACTGGCACACAAATTTCAGTGATGAGCGCTGCTCTCTGTATTAAACTGCGAAAAGTGATCACGCCTCCTATTAAGTGTGCAGTAATGCTTGCCATAAGAGCACATCTACCGTTCTCGGCATGTGCACCTCTCTCGAATGTATTGCTGGCCGCCAGACCGTCGTATTGTTCACTGTGCTTGAGCAGTGCCCACATGACGTGATTCTCGGTCTAGACTTTCTCTCTGCGCACTACGCCCTTATCGACTGCTCGACGGGTCTTCTTCAGTTGGAGCTGCCTTTTGACGCTGCTGTTACCTGTGATGCTCAAAGTCGCCTTTGTGCCACCGAGTTCCTGCATCTTCCGACGCAAGCTGCGACTTACGTGCAGCTTGTGTGTGATCTGCCTGTGCGCGATGGTGAATATGTCGTTTCACCTTTCACGTTGTGCTAAAGCACTTCATTGCTGTCCCGTACACCGTGGAGAGAGTACGCCACAATCAGACCCATTTGTCTTTTTTGAACTTTGGTTTCTCCGCGCACGTGTTTCCTGCTGGTATTACACTAGGCATCATGTCGTCGTTGCAAGAGTGTGATATTTCTGAACTGTCGGCTGAGCAACCTACTCCGCACGTAAACTTGCTCACTGCGCCCAACCTGTCAAGCATTGACATTAACAAAATGATAGCGGCAGATTTTTCACCCTCCGAAGCACAAGACCTCCACCGTCTGTTGACATCCTATGCGGACATATTAGATCTTGACAACCGCCCGTTAGGCCAGACATCAGTTGTGACCCATCACATCAACACCGGTGATGCCAACCCAATACATCACCGCCCTTACCGTGTCTCCGCTGCCGAACGCTCTGTCATCCAGAAAGAGGTCGAGAAAATTCTCGCCAAAGGCGTCGTCGAACACTCATCTAGTCTATGGGCATCCCCGGTCGGGCTTGTCAAGAAGAAGGACAAAACGTGGCGATTTTGCGTCGACTATAGACATCTCAACAAGGTCACTTAGAAGGACGTTTACCCCTTACCAAGAATAGATGACGCCCTTGACTGCCTTCATGGCGCAAAGTTTTTCTCGTTCATTGACCTTCGATCTCGTTATTGTCAGATCACCGTTGACCCACGGGACCGAGAAAAAACAGCATTTGTAACTCCCGATGGGTTATACCAATTTAAAGTAATGCCGTTTGGGCTTTGTAATGCGCCGGCCACCTTTGAGCGCATGATGGATTCCCTTCTGCGTGGCTTCAAATGGTCCACTTGCTTATGCTATTTAGATGATATAATTATTTTTTCACCGACGTTCGCAAGCCATCTTGAGCGACTGTCCAGTATTCTCCAAGTATTCCGCCACGCTGGTCTCCAGCTGAACTCCTCCAAATGCCGTTTCGGCCGTCGCGAAATAACTGTACTTGGTCACCTCGATGACGCATCTGGGGTACAGCCCGACCCGGACAAAAATCGCGCAGTAACTCAATTTCCCGTACCATCTTCTCCTAAGGATGTCCGGAGCTTCCTTGGTTTGTGCTCACATTTCCGCCGCTTCATCCGGAATTTCGCCGATATTGCACGGCCTCTCACCAAGCTTCTTAAAAAGGACGTCCCGTTTATTTGGAACCCGCCTCAAAGTGCTGCATTTTCGGCGCTCATTGCAGCCCTCACGACTACGCCAATATTAGCCCACTTTGATCAGACTGCCCGACAGAAGTTCGCACTGACGCGAGTGGCCACGGAATCGGTGCTGTTTTAGCTTAGCGTCAGCATAGACGTGACTTCGTCATCGCCTACGCCAGCCACCTTTTATCCCCTGCCGAGAAGAACTATTCCATCAACGAAATAGAGTGTCTGGCTCTTGTTTGGGCTGTCGCTTAATTTCGTCCGTACCCGTTCGGCTGCAGTTTTACTGTTGTAACTGACCATCATGCACTCTGCTGGCTTTCCTCGCTCAAGGATCCCACGGGACGTCTCGGTCGTTTGTCTCTCCGCCTCCAAGAATACACCTTCTCGGTCGTGCATAAATCTGGTCACCTCCATCAGGGCGCCGACTGCCTGTCACGGTATCCAGTGGATCCGCCAGACGCCACAGAGAGAGCTACTGAGGCTTGCGTCTTATAAATATCAGACTTTCTTGATATCGCTTCTGAGCAATGCCGCCACCCGGATTTACTTCCTATCATAGAAAGCCTGAGTTCCGCTACTCCACCCACTTCTATGAACTTGTATTTCCTTCATGAAGGTGTTCTCTACCGCCACAACATGCGCCCTAATGGTCCTGACCGCCTTCTCGTCGTGCCTTCCCATTTGCGCGTAGATGTTCTCCGACAGCTTCACGATGAACCGGTCACTGGTCACCTGGGAGTCACCCGCACTTATTATCGCGTCCGGCGCCGTTTTTTCTGGCCACGCCTATATCGCTCTGTGCAAAAGTATATATGTCGCCAGCTGCGACCTTTGTCAACGTCGAAAACGACCAACATCGCTTCCATCTGGCCTTCTTCACCCTATTGAGATCCCTGCTGAACCATTCTACCGCGTAGGGCTCGACCTTCTCGGGCCGTTTCCCACTTATGCATCCGGGAACAAATGGGTTGTCGTGGCGACCGACTACGCGACACGTTACGCGATCACCCACGCTCTTCCAACCAGCTGCGCTACCGATGTCGCCGACTTTCTTCTGCACGACATCATTTCGCATCACGGCGCTCCTCGACAGCTCGTTGCTGACCAAGGCCGATACTTTTTATCTCAGGTCGTCCAAGATATCGCACGTTCCTGTTCCACGAACCACAAGTTCACAACGGCATACCATCTACAAACTAATGGACTTACAGAGCGCCTGAATCGCACTATCACCGACATGTTGTCAATGTATGTTTCTACAGACCACCGTGACTGGGACGCAACGTTACCCTACGTCACCTTCGCTTACAACTCCTCCAGACATGACACCGCAGGCTATTCCCCGTTCTACCTTCTTTATGGACGTGAGCCCTCTCTGCCTCTTGATAAACTCCTTCCCACTGGTTCAAGCTCCCCTGTCACATACGCCCGCGATGCCATAGAGCGAGCCGACGCAGCACGACAGATTGCCCGAAAACGACTCCTACTTTCTCAAGCCTCTCAGAAAGATCGATACGATCGTCACCATCGTGAAGTTTCGTATGCACCAGGTTCTCTAGTACTCTTGTGGACCCAATGTCGTCACATCGGCCTCTCAGAAAAGCTTTTATTTCACTATGACGGAACATACAAAGTCCTACACAAGATTACCAACCTCACCTACGAGATACAGCGAGTCGTCGATGACGCGCACTCAACGCCACCACCAGCTACTGTTGTGCACATCGTAAGATCTTTTGCACGTCGTAAGTCTTATGTGTTACCCAACAATCCCCTTTCGGGACAAGCGCCGGGGTGGCGCTTTTTAACGCCGCGGGGTAGTGCCACAAGGAAGAATGGGATTGGGGCATAAAGCGGTAGAGGGTCTGTGCCTGGTAAAAAAGACTACGAGGTGGATAGAGACCGGTCTCAGCCCGCCAGTGTTCCAGGCACTGTCGTCGCTTGTAAACGTCGTAAATATCTGCGAATATACGTTTCCTTGTTAGAATATATATATATATATATATATATATATATATATATATATATATATATATATATATATATATATATATATATATATATATTCACTTCATCTGTTCGTTTCATGACAATGACATGACTAGAAGGGCACACCGAGCGATCTCTGCAAGTATAACGCACAACGAGAAATGCACAGAATGAACAAACATAGGTGGACATGTTATCATCAAGAACAATATAAACAGCAACCATAATTGTTTACGAAAAATGCAATACTCTGTGAAAGCAACGTTTCCCGCAGCAAAGAGGCCCATGACATATCGGAATATTGTTGACTGTCTTTTTTAATGGATATGCGTATAGAGCAGTGCTCTTGTGGTAGTCACACTCGTTGTGGCTTCTGAAATTTTTGAGCACGTTCTTCCAAACCGTGAACGGAAAGAGGACCAAGGCACCAAAAACTTGGTGAGTCCCCAGGTCTTCCCCCTTGCCTGAAATTTCTTTTCTAAAAAGCGCACATGCCTTGCAGAAAGCTCCCTCCTAATATTTGGAATGCACCAGCCAGGGAAACATTTCTAGTCAGAGAGGTTGAAACTTCAGAGAGCGCTTACTAACTGAGGGAAAAATGTAGTTAGCGCCTGGTTTCTTTGGCGTTGTTAGCAAACGTCGTATAGTCTCGTCGTCCTGCAACTCCTGGCGTCTTGGATCGTTAACACACAAATACCAATGTCATTGTCAGGTATCGCGGTTTCCAAGCAGCCATAATGCTCCGATTCGTTTTCAGGATTTCTTCGACATTCTTGTCGTATTCAGGCAGTGCCTAAATAAAGCTGGGAACCGTTTCTTCAGCGGCTGTATCCTTTTCGCCAGTTGTCGAAGGTGCACTGGGGCAAGCGTCTCCTTTCGAGAAATGATAATCAATTGTTACCTTACGGTGTTTCGGAGTGGCCATGGACTCTCTTAGAAGGGCGCTCATTGACACAGAACTCGAACTACCCACCAATACGTGTAGGGAGCGTATTTAAAGGGGGTGACTTCGCATTTCTATAGAAAGCAACGTGCTCAGCAAAGTTGGGCAGTGACACTGAATGCGAGAAATGAGAACTTTAGCGAAGATACATGTCGGCTCGTAATGTTCCACCTTAAGCATCTCGATTCTCTTCTGGCAAAAAGATTGGCGGGTATACATTTCCTCCGCCTCCCTGCAGGTGCCGGGGAGGTCACGCTTGACCAGTATCTTACTCTGTGCGTGAAACGTCTCGCGTTTGTGATTGCGCCACTACAGAAGGCTTGTAGGTTCGGTTGCGTTGTGACCGATACCACAAACGTGAATGAACGTGAATAGAGGTGTTGGTGCCAATAGTTAAGTTCTAGCGACTCGCATCAAAATGCCCGAAACAAACAGACAGGCATGGATGGTGCACAGTACCGCGAAAGTACACTCATGTAGCATGCGCTGGCAGTTTTCGTCGGAGTTCACACGTTAGGAGAAATTGATTATGCTGATGGTCGAGTAGAGTCGAGTCGCGTCGAAAAAACTTGGGTCCCCGCGCGATTACACCTCACTCAAACGTTCATGTTTAATAAGTTCATGACGCTGGCATCCCGGCTGGCGGCGATATTCTGCCTTGCCGGGTCCCAGGAGCATAGCGAGGTCTCCCAGTACTCGCAAGTTGGGAGTGGCACCGGCCCACCGGGAGGAGGAGAAGACGGACAGGCTTGGAGAACGTGCATTTCACAGAGGGCAGGAAGGTGAGATGGGTCGGTAGTGGGAGATGAGGGAAGGGGTCGGTAAGGTCCGCGTTTGAAGACGGCGCCCTGGTGCTAAGGGAAGGGTGAAGGGGCGGGTATATCGGCCTTTCAGCACGAGCGTTCGCAGTGAGCTCACGCACACTCCTTCTAGAAACCCTCCAAAAGGTCCGCCTGTGCCCGGTTTCTCTACCCTCGGGCTAAAGAATTGGTCGCCTCGTTGCCAGGGTATCCCGAATGCGCGGGCACCCCCATTAGTCCAACGCTGCGGGAAGGATATTCTGGGTGAGCATGTGGTAGGTATAGTAGGGTGAACTGTGCCCCTAGCATAATTTAGCAATGCAGTTTGCGAATCACTTAGGATGCACGTAGCATTGGAACTGCCAAGTGCTCGCGCACTTGCGACTTCTTCCGCTGTTGTCCCTGGAGGTAGTTCTTTTATTAATGGAGTGGTGTCCGGGGTGCAGGCCACTGCACTGGCTCCGTGCTGATCGCATGCAGCATCTACCCAGATTGCATCTTGTTCCCCGCAGTACACTTTATGGAAAGTTGCTGCTCTAGCTCTCCATCGCTCGTCGTTGTGGTCGGGGTGCATGTACGGGGGAATGGTCCAATACAAAATGTTTCGTGAATTTCCTTCGGTAGCGACTTTAGGGAATCATGATTAGCGGGGATGCGCATTTAGAGCTTCGAATCTATATGTCTAGCGGTATCGGTGCTGGCTAATGGGAGATATTGTGCCTGTAGGTGTGGTTCGGTTAGTTCTTGTATAGTGTTATGCACACCTAACTTCGTGAGGCGTTCGTTACTGTTTTTGGAAGGTGAAGTGCTGCTTCGGTAGCCTGTCGAACTATAAAGTTTATTGCTTGGGTTTGGGTCACATTTAGGTTGCGGTAACGTATGGAGTACAATACTCTGCTTAGGGTATTGTACCACTCTCAGAGTATCCGCTTATCGTAGGCCATGGTCTTTGCCTGTCACTCGACGTATTATAGCAGCGTGGTGGCTGCGAGCGTGCTCTTTAAGCGTTTGATTATTTCGGTATGCTTTCCATCTGGCTGTAGGTACAGCCCCACGATGCGTATGGTACGGACCTGAGGGACATCCCTACGTTGTGCGCAGATTTTGATAGAACTGTAGTTTCCATTACCTTTTGGCGGAATCAAGAAGCGTTCTGATTTTTCTGCTGAACAGCTGAGACCTACCTTGGTGACCTCGTCCTGTATTACAGTGGCAGCTGTTTGTAGAGTTTCTTCGATTTGTGCGTCCGATCCGTATGTAGCCCACAAAGTAATATCATCTGCTTACAAGGTATGGTCAAGATGAGGGATATTCTGCAGCTTCCGTGCAAGTGGAATAAGTACTGCGTTATAAAAGAAAGACACAGCACATATCCTTGGGGGATGCCTATATGAGGTAATGTGTAGCGCTGTGTTTGAATATTGTCTACACACATGGTAGCCATCCGGTTTTGCAGGAAACCCCTAATGTAGTTATAAGTTCGTTGTCTGACCCTAAGGTCTAACAGGGCTTTTACGATGGATTTATGTTTGACGTTATCAAATGCATTTTTGAGGTTTATTGCCAGGACAGCTTTTGGTATGCGTAGGTATGAGGGGGTCCCGAATAGCTGTTGTAAGCTGAAGCAGGGCATCTTGTGTGGATAGTTCTGATCTAAAACCAATCATTGAGTCTGGGTATTGACCGGTCTTATCCATGTGATCGTTAAGTCTAGTGAAAATGACTTGCTTTAAGAGTTTACCCAGGCTAGAGATACGGGAAATCGGAGGCATATTTTCTTGGGTAACTGGTTTGTTAGGCTTGGGTAAAAGTATAACCTTTCCGTGTGTCCATTCATCTGGCAGTGAGACAGTCTGCCAATGCGTATTGAAAATAACAGTGAGCTCTCGCAGGGAACATTCATATAGGTTTCTAAGAGCGGCGTTTGTTAAGCGAGCTTCACCTGGAATAGTGTTGCGGAGCTTATTCAGGGCTGCTCGAACTTCTTCTGTCATGACATACTTGTCCAGCTCACTGTTTGATGGGCCGGCGAAATCCGGCAAAGGAGTGGGAGTGCCCGGTAAGGTATGGAGGCTTTTAGGATTCTGTAGTAGTCCTTCTGTGTCATACTTATGATTGTGTGTTAAGCGAGCAACGAGATTCCTAGTATGCTGTTTACTTTGATTGGCATCAATTAGATGTTTTAAAATATGCCAAGCACGAGCGATAGTAAGATTGCCTCTGAAATTCTCGCATATCTGTTGCCAATTCTGTCTGCAAAGTTGGTGACTGTGTTCCTGAATTTGCGTTGAAAATCAGATATCTTACTTTGGCGCTTCCTATTGCGTTCTTGTTGGGCATATTGTTTGATTAGACTTTAATGTGCTACTATCAAATGGGCTAATTTTGAGTCCATAACTGGAACATGGTGTTCCGGGCTATATTCCCTCGTGCTTGCCGCTTGGTCGTCAAGAACTTGTGCTGCCCATGTGCGCACATCCATTAGCCCTGTTCGCTGATTTACTTGCCGCTGTTTTCTAAGGTTATCCCAGTTAATTATTTACGTTTCATTTGTGCTCGAGATACTTGTGGACCACTGAGCTTAACCTCTATAATATAGTGATTACTGCCCAAACTATGTGTTGTTCTATTTTATTCTGGATTTTGGATGCACCTTTTCATAGTGAGATATGGACTTGTGTCCATCATTCCTGTTGTACCTTGCCTGGTTCGGAAATACAAATTATTTTATACCGAGAGCTGTGACTGTTGAGTTTATGTTATCAGTACCTCACATCTGCCAATAATTTTCTTGTACCCCCAATCAATGTGAGCACAGTTAAAGTCTCCGGCTACTATGAGTGGAGTCTTATTACCCACTGCGGTGATTTGGGCTATGATCTAAAAGTACTACGCGGTAGGAAACACGGAGGGGGAAAAGACAACGACAAGCGCAGCTTATCATCTGAAGATTTATCCATCCCGCATTGCATATATATATACAACAACTAGGAAAAAAAAAGAAAAGAAAAAAGAAGGAAAGTAAGATATGAAAAAAAAACGTGAGTCTTCACATACGCGAAGCACTAGACAAAATATCAGATGAAATACACGCATGCGCCATTTGCCAGAAATTGAAGCTCCTTATCTAGGAGGGCAACCAGATGGTTCACTCACGCATTTGCCAGCTTCTTGAGCCATTCTCTCTGCTTCAACATTCATGCGCGTGTGATCACCTTGTACAGGCACAAAGATTATCCCACGCGCATGATTCGGACCTCCATATACGGACCTCCGTATACGGAGCAGCAATCTGGAGTCTTTCAAAGAGGGTTCCGCTTAAATGTAGGATGACGCAGTGAGCGACCAAAAGGAAAATCAGAGTGGGTCAGCCAATCAACCGCGGTTCAAGATATCATAGTTGAATCAAGAAGAAGAAACAGACATAGGCCAGGCACGTTGCACGTAGACAGGATTACCGCTTGTCATTGAGGGTAACTGACCGGATTCCCAAAGAAGGGTAACGCAAGAACTGGAGACAAAAAGTTAGGGGAGCTGATGAGATAAAGAAATTCGCAGGTACAACGTGGCAGCAGAAAGCACAAGACAGGGTTGATTTGCGGACCATGGGAGAGGCATTTTCCATGCAGTAGGAATATTCAGGGTGATGATGATGATGATGATGATGATGATGATGATGATGATAATGATGACTTTACTTTTACGTGCTCTCTTCACAACCATACGCACAAGGAGAGGGGTGAGTATCGCGACATTGATATACATGCAAGTACACATGAATCTGCTCAAACTACCGCAGATAGTCACGTCACAGGAAAAAAAAACAGATGCTTGCGTCCCCCTTCCCTCCAGTCGGGTCGGCGTGAACTCCCTCCTGCCCGGAAAAAAAAATTTCTGACTACGCCCCTGGCTGCGTGCGTGCAGCACGTACGAGGCACGTCACGTCCCCGTACGAGGTCATGACGTTGGCGATCCTTTGAAGGCGTGCGCGCAACGTAGAGTCCATACCGGCACGATTGCGGCAGCCAGGGTTGCGGCAGCCAGGGACAAGCACGCCGCTACAACGCAACTGAGGGAGTCGACGGCCGGAGTCGTGGCAACCGGATGTATATGGTGTTTCAAGCAGCGCGTCAGTGATGACATATGCCCCACGAGATTTTGAGGGGCATGGGAGGGGCGTTCGGCGATGAGAGCGAAGCATTGTGGGAGAGGATATCAGCAGAGAGAAGCGGAGCAAGCGTACGCGTACCCATGCAAGAATGAAAATTTTTGGGGAGTCGGTGTCTAATCAATCACCCCCCCCTTCCCCTTCCCCAACTTGGTACGCCAGCGATACACATGTGAACATACCACCAAAGAAAGCGGACAGCTTCTGACACTGTCTTCACAAAGACAGTACGAACGAAAATTCGTCACAGGTATTTATTAAACCAAGTTATCGTATCAATAATAAAGAACAATTTGAAGTAAGTAGTTAAACACAAACATCAAATAAAATCAGTCGCTAAGCTATCCTGGTTCCAGGATGAGGATAAAATCAAACGACCATGCCCCAGGCACTGGTCCCCAGCATATCACCGGCCGATGACCACATGGTAACAGGCACCACTTTCCCATCAAGAAGCCGCGCAGAGCCCCACCTGGCGAAGCTCGTGACGGCACCAACCGGGTGGTGATACCGCTGTGATTTTCCGTAGATTTGAGGGTCGTTGCTTTTATGGGATTCGGTGCAGGCACGCTGGGTCATGTCCGCCATCGATGACATTTAAGTGCACAAATCAAAAGGCTGCCCTGATGAGTGCAGCCCTCGAAGACGGAGCGGAAAACTTGCAACAAAGGTTACTGATGTCATCGCCTGAATTCCTGACGGTTGTCCGAAACTTGCAGCAACAAACTCGGGCATCAACCTGACTGACAGTAAAACAGATTATTCCTGGAACATCGAAGGCTTGAGTGAAACTGAAGACGGGGCCCGCATCACAGTGGTGTCCGGACCACGGCAGTGAGAAGGCCTGGTAGGAACAGAACAACTAGCGGACAAGCGGGGCTCCAGAGACACAATCAACTGCGGCGGCTTCGAACATCACTGGAATGGTGCTAGCGAAACGTACGCGCTTCATCAGGTCTCGTGCACAAAATAATGGAAGCCGACAAAGCGTAGCCAGCACCTCCTCGTGAGCCAGCGCCTCGAGAGCAAACGTCATCTTTGTCTTCCACATCCCCCGGTCGCAATCGGTATGGCGTACTGACGTTTGAATAAACGTTTTTTTTAATTAGTGTTTACAATGATCATTTCTTTCCCTGGAGCATTGAATGTTAATTCATATTGCTTTTTAATATTTTTTACGTAAATGTCACTGTATACCCCTATCCTTCCCTCAGCTCGGCAAAAAAAGAAACACAATAGCTCTATCGTTTTGCTTGAGAACATCATTACCGCCTGCCCTGATCTGGCAGGTGAACAATGCGAGATGGTGCGCCGCTACCGCCTACTCCGTCTACCTGCGACAACTGTGGTGGATTTCCTCTTTCCCGCATGGCCCAGCCTACCAGCCCTGCGAACATTTCTCGTATTTGCGGCTCCTGCGGTCATCAACGCTCAATAGTCCAATGCCTTCGCTTCCTTCCACCTGCCTGTACCAACGAGATATTTTTTTGTCTTCCACTCACCCTTTATGGTAATCTTCTCTCTTTCTACCTATCAACTTTACGTGCCCCTTCACCACCCCTATAAACATTGAGCTGTACCTCCATTACGGGAGGCAAATAATAGAGCGCTTTTATTTTCTTCTACTCTCTTGACGGGAGGACGGCGTCCGCGGAAGCTGACTCCGTACACCCATCAATCTGGACGAGTGGGCCAGTTGGTGATACAGGATCCAAGTATATTACGCGGCCGAAAACACTGACGGAAAAGGACAAGTACGTACGCTGGCTATCGACTGAAGGTTTATTTATCCCACATGGCGTTTATAAAGGACAACCAGAAAAAAAGAGAAAAAGAGAGATAGTTTGCCTTTGAACAAGCGACAAACTTCATACACCTGAAGCACGAGCAGAATATCTGATTAAATACACACATGCACTGTTTGCCAGATAATGACGCTCTTCACCTAGAAAGGGCAACAGATGGTTTGCTCAATCAGTTGTCAGGTTCCCGATCCATTCCATCTGCTTCAATAATCATGTTCGATGCTTTCGCATCGAACGCGTTATTCGAAGGTCGCAGGTTCTGATCCTGCCCACAGCAAGTAACCTTTTCACCCACTTTTCTTTCTTCACATTTACATTACAATTCAATATTTTCCTCGGCATTATTGTCTGTTAGATCTCATATATATGCACCGCTTCAACCGGGACGCTCGTCAATTCAACGAGACAGAGTCAAGGCCTATTGCCGAAGACCCAGCAAGGATTCATATATCGACTACCAATTTGAGCAGTTGCCACCAAGACGCTTTCTTGCTGTGGATGGGCTTCATCTGAGTTTTATGGGTGTCGCGTTGATTGCCGAAACCCTCAAGAGTGCACTCGGTCGCGGAGACTTCGAAGCTACCACGCGGTGGTCGACTCAACCAGCAGCTCCGGTCAATATCCGTTCAACACAACAAGACACCCACGACTAGAACTCTGCATATCAACATACCCCAGGAGCCCTACACCCACCCAACATCACAGACGAGTTCCCGACGATCGGCGAAACTGTGACTCCTGCGAGCCACAAGCCCCCCCTCACCATCATCAACAGCGCACCACTACTAGGGGGGAAGTCTGCTGAACAGCCAACACGCGTCCCTCCATTCCGGATGTCGAGACCAAAAGCACTACACGACAGCACCACTACACCACTCCTCAAAGGGAAGCCTGCCGATCTACGAAAACGCGTCCCTCTATTTCGGACCCCGGAACTGCCTATGAACACGTTCGCCGGGAGCCCAACGCCGAAATCCTCCCTACAACGACGAAGGCCTGCCGGACATAACTATAATCAGCGCACTTCATCACTGCCATCCCCACACCCAAAAGAAGATTGACTTCTGAAATGTAAGTCCAGCTCATCGCTTCCCAGTTGCAGTGCCACCTTCATTAAAGTACGAAAACTTGCTGACAAACGAATTAGACATGAAATGCATAAATCAACATTGCAAGTGTACCTTCGTGCTAGAATAGACCCCAAGGGTATGACACTCTCCCTCACATCAGCCGCCACAAACCTAAACGAACACGACCAAATAGCATGGAAAAATGTCCTACTTGAGGCATCTCTTCAATTAATAGAAATCGCTCTTAATCACGGTGATAAGCAGGTAAAGAAACTGGTCGCTATGACTAACACCTTTCTCCGCCACAACACTTTATCGATCGAAGAAATCACCCGATTAACAGAATTTGAACAGAATAAATACCAAGCCATCATGACCACAAAAATTCATAAACTCAAAAGAGACCATGTGCCCAACCCCGCGTTCCCTGAAATAGTTCCTTATCACTACAACACCACCACCCAGGAAACCACTAATGGTACAAACGAGCACTATGAACACACCCTGTGACACTGTGGTTGTAAACCTATCGGACACGAGCTTGTCACCTGACGAAGAAAAACTGCTATCTAAAGGACTAAGCTTCTGCCCGACCACAAAATTTTTCGATGGATTCCACTTGCTCCGAGACCTCGACAACTTCGCTCGAAGCTTAAGGTTGCGTGAATATTTCTTGGACAAGCCTTCTAACCATGAAACAATTCACCGTCGTAGAACAAATGATTGGACACCGAACAGTAATCGAGACAAGTGTCTGGACCTTTATATTACCGCAGTACAGAAAGATGTAGTACACGAATACCACAGACAGAAAGGAAACCGATAAAGCTTGACAAAATCTGAAAAAAATGAGTAGGAGAATTCTGGCTTCCAGGAGAGACATAACAATAAAACCCGCTGACAAAGGAGAAGCAATTGTAGTCCTTAACAACAGAACTACTTACAAGAAGCATACCGCCAACTAGACGACTCAAGATTTTACGAACGCCTCCCAGGTGACCCGACAGACGAATACAAACGTATCGTATCAACAGAACTAAAGAAACTGGTGGATGCAGAAAAGATAACCAACACTGACAACAAATTGATGTGAGCAGCATACCCTCGTCCAGGTCGCTTCTACATACTCCCAAAAATTCATAAACCTGGTAACCCAGGTCGACCAATCATATCAGGCACAATAACTGTACCCATATCAATAACTGAACCCATATCAGGGTACGTGGACAAACTAATGAGCCACATTCCATGCACCCACGCGTCGTACATAAAAGACACCACACATTTTCTTCGAGACATTGCAGGTCTGTGTGTGCCGAAAAACTCGTACTTGGTTACTCTTGATGTCTCTCCATTGTATACAAATATTCCTCACGATGACGGCATAGCTGCATTACAAAACATGTACACAAACCATAGACAATCTAACACCCGAGATTTCTCTGCCATCGCAACTTTGACGAGGATG